>JASXSY010000740.1:0-27605 GCA_034509805.1 Sipha maydis | reverse complement strand
ATAATCTACACTCGAAAATATTTTTATAGCCATTCGTTCTTATTTTGTTTTTCGAGAGAGTATATTTATTCGTACAAACACATCGTAGTTGAAGAACTGCGGGTAAGTAGTACACACGCATTACATATGCGTGCGTTCAGAAGGATCGGAAAAAACACACAATCGGGACTTAAAAATTAGAAGAAAAAAAAACACTTCAGATGAAACTCAGCTATACTATCTCCTATTAGCTATACCATTTATATCGTTTCGTATACTTTTCCGTACTTACCCATTATTTATATACTTACATAATTTATTATGAACACAGTCAATAATTAGTTTCGGTTAATAATTATTATTGTTTTTAATATGAAACACACTGTTTCTCGGAACCAACAACTATACGGTCGACCGCTGACGAGACGCAATAGAAGTTGAGATCATAAGGATAAGTCGATTTTTTTCTTTTAAATTGTACTGCACATTTCAAAGTAATTAGTAGTTTTTTTTCGTCGATATCTCCAGAGAAATGCTAAAGGCTAGACGGTTTTCAAACGCTATGAGCGGTAGGGGCACGACCGGATCCCCTCACCTCCACTCAAGCCCTGAGCGAAACCCGGTGCGGGTCTTGAACTATAATTGGGGTAAGGGGGATAATATATTCGAAAGGACATGAAATTAGTACTGAATTAAAAAAAAATAATAATTAAAATAAATAATTATTATTAATCGAAACGAAAACTTAATTATTAATTATTGCCAATTCATGAAATTGAATGACAAATGTTTTTAATCTTCTTTGTCGCTGTAATGTTTATGACAAAGACAAAATAAAATAAAAAAATTAAAAATCTCCTTTGTTCTGTTCCATGTATTCATTTATAAACAAACACGAAGAAGAACCTGATCTTGACTCTACTTTTTTTTTTTCGATGGTTATGACCCTTCCGAGCCCCGTACCCCCTGGATCCGCACCAGATCGTAACTACCTCGTAGTTATTTTTCACGCCACAACTGGAAGAAAATGTTGATGGCTTACCGCGTCCGGATTACCGACGTAATTAGCGGCGGCACGAGCGTAGATCGGTAACGCACGCATTCGTCCGAGACCGTGGGCGAGCACGCGACGGACCGCGACCAGTGAGCGTATCATAGAAAAAAGATTAGAGATTGGAGCGTATCGTCTCGACGCACCGACCGAACGTAAGATTGTCTCGCTGTTATCGCGCGTTATCAGTGACATCGAGCCGACAGTGCGTCGTAGAACAATATTACCGTTTAACTTTTAATACTGTGCAAATATTGAGTAACGCCTCTGTGTTCTTATGCAATGATGATATTGTATTGCACTGCGCAGTGCACACGGAATTAATTACCCGCAGAGTGGTACGGACGCGGAACGTTGGTTCTCGACGCGGGTAGGTACACGCCGTAAATCGGAAACCGACGGGGCGCCCGTCGAACGAGTTGTCGCGGTCCGAGCACTCGAGATCCGGCGCACGGCTGCTGACGGAATCCTCAGACGCACTCGTCTCGCGGCCAAAAAATGGATTCATCGCCAAAGTGAACTGCAGGCGTGCCCACACACGTCACGAGTAAGTTAAACCACTGTCTGTCTCGTTAGCGTTTGTGTGTTGATCACTGTTACAAAATTTACACGCACACACTCACACACACACACACATATATATGTATTTAATGTTCGTATAGGTTATAAGGTAGCCATGGCTGTGAATCAGTCGCAAGACGTCTATTACGACTATTTGTTCACCATCAATCCGATTGCGGAACGCCTGCGCAAGGACGTGGACGCCACAAAAGATTCCTATCAATCACTGTGGCACGAGCTCAGTGTTGATGAACAAAGTAAAATCATTGAAGAGTCCATTATCACCCCGGAAACTGTGTTGAAGTATGCAAAGTATAAAAAAGCAGATGTAAGTCTTTTAAACCGGTTCTAGTGTAATAATATTGTCTGTGGTGTTCCCTTAGAGTATACTACCTATACTCTTAAGTCTCAAGCACTTTGCAGAAAAATATTAAATGTAATTAGTTTTAAAGGTTTTTATTTTAGCCTTATTTTGTAATTAACATTCAGTTTTCCCGTAGACCATTAATGTATTAGTGTGAAGTATATATTGATGGTATACTGTGTATAAAAAATAAAAATATACACATTTCAATTTCTTTTTAAATGTACAACCTTTTTCTATCATTACCACAGTTTAAATCATAAAAATGTCCTTATTCAAACATTTTTCAACAAAGTATACTCTCAAGAAAATTGATGGGAACATCACTGAATATTTTACATACAAATATTATATAGTAAATGTTTGTGTTGTTCAATAACTTCTTATTTTCACATTTCAACCTTTATTTAGCTGTTGTAATTTTATAAAATCCTAGCTCAACTATAGGTTCTATGCAACATTATAATTCATAAATACTTTATAATAAAAAGTTATCAACAGTAAAACTTAAACAGTACTTTCATATTCATAACAATTGCTAAGTATGACATAACGTTGATTCATTATGTTTAGATTTCAAATTTGCCGACTATTATTGCTTTTTATACAATTTCAAGCTTATACTTGCATATAATGACTATTTCAAATTTTAATAGCATATTTATAGTTATAATATTTGACCCTTTATGGTTATATTTAAGTATACAGACCATAATTTTATATGATTTTCTAAAGTTTTTATAGTGTATTAAAGTATAAAATTATAGTATATAATTAACATAATAGGTACTATAATATTGTATTATAAATAGATATTTTTATACTTATTTGATGAGTTTTAAGATTAAATAAATTTGTTAATTATAAAAATATAATAATATATCAAAGTATAAAATATTTAAAACTTTTGATGTACAGTGTAATAAATTATTAGCTGCCTGTATTATTATAATATTTTTTCACACAACAATAACTGAAATATTTTATTATTCTCAGGAGAAAGAATTTGAAGGTGGATTTTCATGGTTCACACGTAGTCAGTTGGATCTTTGCAAACATGTGGATAGTGTTCGGGAAAACTTTTTCGCAAATGAATGCAAACCTGCAGTTTTGAAACGAATTGTAAGCAAAGAATCAGAAGACAACAAAGTTATCAGTAAAGTTAAATCAAGTGCACAACTTAAATCAATAATACCAACTGAAGACAAAAGCAAAAGTGATAAAGCAAAGCCTAAAGGTCCTCCTCCACCTCCACCACCGCCACAAGTACCAATTCCTAAATCAACTGTTCAACAGTATACACCTAATGATTATAATGATGATGATAATGATGATGATGATGCTAATATTCCAAAGACAGGATTTGATTTCTTAGATGATTGGTAATAATTACTTGATGTGCCATATGTATAATGTACTAAAGGAAAAAATTGATTGAATAAATTATAATTTCTTGAATTACTTTATGTGTTGCGGTGTACTCTTAGTATAATTCTTTTTAAACTTTTTTTTAAAAAATTTCTCTTTGGGTCATTTTCTTACGTTTACTGCAAAGTTCTATTGAATCTAAATTTCATAACAATTTTATAATACCTGCTTGACAAAATAATTTTTTAATTTTATTTTGTGGATATACATATCCAAAATTTAACTTGATAATTTAGTGCAATCAATCTTTTTCCGTATGATAGGCACATTATTTCTGTAAAATACTATAAATGTCTTTAATTTTATTCTTCTATTGTGTTTATTTATCATAATATTGTTCATTGTGATATATGATATTTATGTTACTCATTTTTCATTGCATTTAACTTCTAATACATTTTTTATTTTAATTGTATTAGTGTATCTTGTATCTTATATCAATATATATATATAATTAAAGTTTTCTGTTGTATGATCATTATTTATGTGAAATTTAAAATTTCAAAGGTAATTTGGCTATTTGTACTAGTGATAATTGTATTATCCTTATCTTCTATAAATAGTTTATGAATAAGGTTGTGTAGGTATACCATATACATTTAGACATGACTGCCATGTATGTTTATAAACCTTAGTAAGAACATGAGTCACCTTGGTCTTGTTGATTAAAAACATTATGCATTCTATAAATAACTACAGTTTGTTAATGCATACAAATTAATCTTATTCGTAAAATTATCATTACATTGTTCAAATAAATTTTTTCTGTAGTATTTAAACCAAATAACTTCTTGCATTTTATGATTTCACCAAGTGTTTAAATTTCAAATCGATTTGACCAAAATTCTATGTATGAGTACCCATTCATTAATCACACTCAGTATTATATAAGTATACAATACTTTTTAGACCAAGGTCGCATTATAATAGCCACCTAAGAAGATAAATATTTTTTGAGAAAAAACGCATGATGTCATATTTATATAAACATGTACATAAAGTGATGTTTACACCATAGAGTAAGAATATACACTAATAATCATTCTATGATAAATTTATTAATTTTTACTGTGTATTACACACAGTAAAAATTAATAAATATGCCTCTAGTATATTATCATAAAACAGAACAATATAAATTTATATTTTACACTTAACAATGAAATCTATGAAAAGAGTAGCCAATTTTTAATAAAGACTTGTATGTATGTGCATGTTACACTTCCTTTATTTATTATATTTAAAATATCAATAAGTAATAATAACTTTAATATAAAAGTTTTACATAAGATGTATTTTAAAATATATTTTATTGGTTTATATGAAATGTTAAATATTGTTATTTAATACAAAATATATATCAAGTTTCAGAAAATTTACAGATAAAAGAGGGGGTTGTGATTGACTCAAACTCATGTCACAATCGACTTGTTGGCTACCTTTGCTCCATGATAGTATAAAAGATGGACATAAAAACTTAAAAGCAATTTTTGATTTTATGATTTCACTGTTTTTACACTGATAATACTTAAATTCAATTGAAGCAAAAATATTAAAATATATTACATAATGTTCTCTTGAAGGGTTTATTTCAGTATAACTTAAACAAAATATTTGTTTTCACATAATAATTTTTTATAAGAAAAGTTTATCACAAATACTCAGTTTTCAATTTTTCTTCAATATTAAAACGATATTGAATGAAGCATAATTTATCAATTAACACTATCAAAAATATTGACAGTAATTTTTACTTTTTAAACATCAATTTAAGTGCTCAATATTTTAATGTCTCAGGTAATATATTAATATATTTTAAAATATATAAGTTATTAATAGTTATATAAGTTATTCATCATTCAATAAAAATATCATAATAAGTAGTTAAATTTTTTTTAACATAATGATTTATTTATTATTATAAAATTGTATACTGTTTATTAAAATACAATTAAAACAACAGAGAATTTATAGCTGAAAGGTTTTTTTTATTTATCATATAATAAAGTGCTGAATTTCAATACAATATACTACCTAAGTTTTTTATTTATTTTATTACAATGCATTTAACAAATTAATGAAACATGAAAAGTCACACAGACTAATGACTAGTATCAAAAGTGTTTAATACTTAAATTAATTACAATATAATAATAATAATACAAAACCATAATTTTATGAATATATTAAATAGTGAAGTTAATAAATTAATGTAAATATAAAATACCAATTACTATTATTGAAAATTATTTAAATATGGAACTATAAGTAGTGTTTAATTTACTATGTACATGCAAATATTTATACAAAACTAAATTATTTTTAATAAAATAATGGTTATAAATATAAGTACAAATTTTAGTATACTTTTTCATTCAATGACAATTTCAACGTGCAACTATGCCGAAAGAAATCCCTAAAGCAAGGCCAATTAAATAAGAAGCTAAGAACACATGAATCTCTTCAAAAACAAACTCGTCCTCATCACCAGATATACGGTTAAACCAACGTTTAGCTTTGCGTTCTTTCTTCCTTAATAAATCCTCGGCTTTGTCAAGTTTCTTGTCGACATAGCGCTCCATCTGAAATTGGTCCATGTCATGTAATGTCATTAAATCATAAGAAAAAAAAACCAAAGGAACGTGTGTATTGAATATAAAATGTAGTTTAACGTTTTTGCAACAATTAGTTTTGAGATTTATTTTTATTAAAAGTTACAATAATAGATTATATTATTTAGCTTCATAAAAGAGATAATTAAAAATTGTGTGTAAAGAATTCTTAGATGTTCCATTTATGGAATCTGTTTATGAGTAGGCGACACCAAGGAAGAAACCACCGGTAAATCCAGCAGCCATAATGGAGTTGTTCTCTACAATGTCTCTGACCTAAAATATAATTGTTACATAGAAAATACATAGTCTTATATTAACTACAATATCATAAGACTTAAGAAGCTTATAAGGGATATGAAATTAAACTTTAATTTACAAAACTATAGGCAATAAATATGTTTGTTACCTTTTTCAACAATCCTTTTTTCTTGTCCGCTGTACTATCTTCGACTTTTTCAGCCACTTTCTCTACACCTCTGGTCAGTTTTTCCCAATTAATTTTGACATAACCACTTGAATTGGCTAACTGCAACGCTATTATACCAGTACCCAAAGTAAACGCAGTAGCTTTACCCAGTTTCATCATAACAAAACCGGTCAACCTGAAGATGATTGAACGTAAATAAAATGTAAACAGTACACGTTTTTTAAACGAGTGAAGGTTTAAATATGTTACCATCCGGACGCTGAACCAAAAATCAGTTGCCTGGTGGCCGACTTTTTACCCACATCTTTAATAATTTTTTCGAACAAGGATTTCGCTTCTTCGGCCGCCTTCTCTAAGTCTAATTCTTCGGATGTCGACGGGCCATCGTCTCTTTTGTCCACAATTGACGGAGCCATGATTTCTTTAAACAAAAATAAAAATGTTGGATCAGTCGTCCGATGTAATGTGATAAAATAATATGCAATACGGAAGAGTAATAAACTTACTGATCGAAAGTCAACAGTAGTAAAAATTAGAAAAAAAAATGTATTGCAAGTGCGGCGTAGAAGATGGAACACTAAAGCTCACAATGCAATTGTAAAAGAAATTGAGTATTTCAGTGGACCCGAAACAGTATCAAATTGTTCGAAGACAAAAACAAATATGATTTCAATTTTCAAGTAGCCAACATAACGTAACGGAAAAGATGCAATTGTACATACTGCGAAATCCGAACAAACGTACATCAATGATAAATAGCGCCAATCGGGGATTGAAATTTGGAAATAGAACAAATAAAACTTGGACGGTTGTTAGACTTTGTTGCCGCACTTAGATCACAATAAACAATAATATTTTCTCTAGTTAGAAAATTCAACGTACATAAACAATATATAAATGTAAACTTATACATTTCATCATAAGACTTTCTAACATAATACATAAATATTAAAGACATACAAAGAACAAAATTATATTTTCAACACATGTTAAATAATACGTTTTGAGAAGATTAAATGTAATCAATTCTGTGGTGACAATACGTATATGTTACATAGTAGGTAGTAGTAGACTGTAGTGAACCTACTCGTGTACATGTATGTTTAATATCGATCCAGTATGTTAGGGAATGATACAATGTACATAATGAACAAAGTGTAGCACCCATAACCGTATAAGCTCTAATACGCATAAAGCGATCGCCTAAATTAAGTCACACATCATGTAAAAAATATATTAGCTTGAATAAGAGTAACGTTCTCAGTATAAATTAAATTTACTTTATAATAAACCAGTCATATTTAATAATAGGTTCTTTATTTTTGTTAAGAAACCCATAAAGATTGTTCATGTAATGAGTTCCTAAGTAAAATAAATCTATAAGATAACAGAAAAATCATTTTTAAGTATAAAAATATTCAATAAAAAATTGTAAATAAAATTAGTTAATAATTAAATACTTTAACTTTGATTAATTGTATTTCGTGAACAACATTTTTTTTTTCGATTTAGAAAAGACTCTCAGCAGCACAGGCCGTTGGAAATATAAAGATTAATCTTTAGTATTTAAAACACAACAAAAACGGTCAATATTAATATTTTATATAATTTTAAATGAATTTCTATATTGTTGATTGTATATTGACGGCGTTGATGAATTCCATGATTTTGACGATTGATTGAGAGTGGTTATTAAATATTTTGGCAGTTGTTTCAGGGAGTTTTTGGTTTATTCTGATGTTTTGGTATATTTGACATTCTGTTAGTTAATGTCTTATGAAGACTTACACTGATCAAGTTAATGATTCTTCCGTTGACAGTGACTGTGTCAAATGTTCGTGTGTTCGATTTTAAGTGTTGTTAATTTAATTTCGTATTTTCTAGATATTTCGATGGGAAATGTCCAATTTTCTATGTTGTGCTTTACTTCGTTTAAGTTAGTGAGGAGTGAAGTTCATTTTTAATGCTATTTTTGTTGGAATTTTGTTTATGATTATTGTTTGTATGTATTTTTGCTAGATGATTTAAATAATGTAAAAGTATCTTTACATAGAAAACGATTTAAAATAAATATTTAATTTAATTTATTCAAATAAATTATTAAGTTATAAAATATTAGAACATCTTCTTTTCGGCGGTAAACTTCTTTTATAGGTACTTATTTTTTTATTTATTTTTGGCCTGTAATTAAAGTTTGCATGTCAGCGTAACTAGTTTTGCGTCATTATACCTTAAGGCAGTTAGATATTATCATGTCTCTTATATGAGTTAAAACAAAAATTTTAATTGTAGAAATTCAAACGACGTGTTGACGTTTCGTTTTTATATTTATTGGTACCGCATATATTAGATTTACCGCATTGATCTTATAATTTGTGATTTAATCGTAATTCTTCACGCGAGTAAGGTTCTAAATTTATAATCTTATTTTTCTTTTTTTGAGAAAATGAATCGTAGAGTATAATAATTACTCTATGGAATGGATGTAGTACGCGGACGATAACGCTTATCAACTTACATGGAGACGTTTGATCCGTTATTTATCACTCGCCTAAAGTCTACGATATCAGCACGTGTTTAAGCCTTGCAAATATTTTTTTTCTCATATTTTTTGTCGTTATTACGTATAAGTTACCGTATCTAATAGCTGTCGTCAGGTGTTCAGCAAGTGCCGAACAGGTCACAACCTTCACGTGTAATGTAAGTAGGCGTTTTTAATAATTATCTCAGAACATGTCCATCATTGCCATCGGGTTTCGTAATATTACATAGTCAGTGGAGAGTGGACACAACTCTCGTGTTCTGTGTTGTAGCCGATGTTTTTTTCTGATTTTTTTGACGATTAATCGTTATAGGTACATCATCTTGTCCTGTCACGATATGCCAATTATAGACGAAACATGTCTGTTTCTCTTGGTTTTACCGACTTGACATTTATTCTGGATTATTACTATCAAATTGTGTGTTTGCCGTGTAACGTTAAAGTTCAGAATTTCGGACGGGTAGTTAGAAAACAAAAACTCAAAACAGGTACTTGGCACTTGCACGTAGTATTAGTTTTTTTTATGTTTTGCAATTGAACATTTACCTAGATATATTAACTGATAGAAAACTAAATTGTTTTATCATAATAGTTTTTATTTGAATTTTTTTTTAGTATTTTAGATGTTATGATTATAATTTTACATTAATTTTATTGATCTCTTCCTTTTGTGTTTTGAAAATTTTTGTAATATTACTACTTTTCATGATTTCATCTTGTAATATGTAATTATAAACTTTCTAACTTGTAAAACTTGACATATCTTTGTTTTGTTTCATTTAATTTATTATTAATTACAGAATGAATAAACCATTAAATATATTTTAATTCAGTGGAGTCATTTTAGTTTTTTCAAGAGTAGAATGGTCTGCATGCTCTTATTAAATTATCTACTTGGCAGTTCTACCAGAGTACTGATAAATATGGAGGGAGAGGGAAATTCAACTTGTTAAAAATGTAATGATTTGTATTAAATATATATTAGTATCCGTTTACATATCTCATTTTTCAAAATTACAACACGTCAGTGGCTGTATAAAAGATATTTTTATATTTTGATGATGTACCTACCAACTTTGGAATAACTAAATTGTAGACTGTGGTAAATGCGGTAATTGCACCCCCTCCTCAAATTACGTCACTGTTTTAATTCTTTAAACATAAAATTGTATCCATTAAATTAATCTTGTTTGTTAGTCCTGATTTAAAAATGTATAAATATTAGATACCCATTTTTAAATTAAGATGTCTAAAAACCTTTTAGTATTATTATGTTATTAGTATTATTAATATGTTATTATATAACTGATATGGAATTTTACTTTTGTGTCAGTTTAATTACTATCAAATAAAATGTTGTTAATAAATAAATTCCGCATTTATTAAATGTTATTTTATTTTAAATTTTAACGGAGTTAAGGAACCAGGTTGTGTAGTTGTAGCTACCCCCTACTATTATGCCCATTTGTGTATTAAGCCTGGCTTATAATAATAGTTCTAAACAAAATGGTTTATCACTGCTTTTAAACTTGAAATAATGAATAAATTTAATAATTTATTGAGATGAGTGAAAATGTATTAGTATCCATCCCTGTTGCGGGTTGTGTTTGAGTAAACCAAATGGATAATCAAATAGAAATCTATAGTTGATAAAAAATAAAATAAAATAAATTATCATCAAATTAAAATTAAAAACTGCTATATATAATTTCAGACATTGAATTGAAGTTCGGCCATTAATTATCTTTTTCTTGTATTCAACTCTATGGTTAGTTTCGCATTTGGGCACTCACTCTACTGTTTCCTGTTTCCTGCTAACCTCTTTCGCTCTGTGTAGGTTTACAATCCAGCATTGGAGATCATTTGCTCGACAAATTAAGGTTTCTGATGTTCTTAATCTCCTATTTCTTAATTTCTTTCCCCTTCAATTTTCATTTTTATTATTCTATATATCAGTTTATTTTCATACCTCAGTGTGTGACCAATCATGTTCAATTGTTTTGCTTTGATGGTTTTGACTATCTTTTTGTGTTAATTTATTTCACCAAGTATATTTTTGTTGATACGGTGTTCCATTCAACTCAGTCGCAGCACCACATCCATCACCACATTTTAAAGCTTTCAATTCATTGTTCTATCTTATTTAGTAACCAGGATCCAAGTTCTGCAGCTGTATAGCATCATACTTCATACGTATAATTTTATGAACCGTTCCTTTAATTATATTTTATACTTATAAGAAAATGTACAGAAGAGTTAAATATATTAGGGTCGCATAAGGAGATTAGTTAAAAATATCTTTTATTCCATTCTACTGTAAATTTTTTTATGTTCTAACATTTTTTATGAAATTAAACTAGTTTTATTTTTATTTGAATTATTTATTTCTTTTAATATTATAATTACGATTAAATATATTTAACATATTTAACTGTATGTAACGTTGCATTTTTAATAATAAAGATTTTATTTGTCTTATAATTTAATATTTTCTGTTCTAGTTCCAGTGACTACAAAAATGAAGTATTACACTAATATAGTTCCAGCTGGATTAGAAAGTGATGAAGAGTATGATGAATTTGGTGATTATATTGAAAAAAGAACATATAATGTACAACAAAAAGTTGAAGACTTCGTAGAGACATTACGAAGTGCATGCATATCAAATAATGTGCCAGAAATTATACGTGCTTTAGATTCAGGATCCATTAATATTAACAGTTACTTGAATAATAACTGGACTCCACTTATGCAAGCAGCATTTTATGGATCATTTGATGCTATAACTTATCTGTTAAAAAATGGAGCTGACCCTTTATTAGAGTATGATTGTCACAATGTTGTTATGTGTGTATGCAACTGTAGTGTTTCTGATGAAATTACATTATTAAATTGCTTAAAACTTTTATCGAATTTTGATAAAATTGACATTAATGCCATAGATAGATCTGGAATGACAGCACTCATGTATGCATGTTCTCGTGGTTCTTTAAAATTAATAGAATTTTTAATCGACCATGGTGCGAATATTGAGATAAAAGATTATGAATATGGAGAAACTGCTTTGTTTTTTGCTGTACGTTTTAACCATATAGATTCTGTTAAATTCCTTTTATCTCGTGGTGCACAAAAAGATGCCACTGATAAGAAAGGCTGTACAGTCCAAAGGATAGCAGAAAATAAAAATATGGTTAAGATTTTAAATTTACTAAAATTGAATGATGATGACCAATTCGAAGTTTGTTATTCAGAAGAATATACTTACTGGGATAAAGTTATAACTGAGTTAGAACATGGTTTTACTAATGATGTTCGAACATTTTTGGAAACTTTATCAATGGAAATCTATGCAGATAAATTTTATTCAAATAAAATAACTTTTAAACGCTTACTTAGTGCAAATAAAAATAATTTTTCTGATATGGGAATTATTTTATCACCACATTGTATGCTTTTGAATACTGCTCTTAAATCTTTCCATACATCAAACTGGTCCACCTACTCTTTAGGTCTTAAGAAAGGTGAAATGAATGCTGAAAATATTGCACAGACCTTGGCAACTATTGTTAGACAATTGCATGTAATTGATGCTTCATTAAAATACTTGGGAGATCAAAGTCGTCTTGGTTTAGACCCCCAAAATGGACATGAAGCGTTAAATCTTTTGACAAGTATAAGAGTAACCGAGGATGAAATATTTAAAATATTAGATAGTCAAGTGAAAACAAGTAAAGTCGATTATGTCGCATCTCCTAAATTAAAGAAAAAATGTTTCAAAACAGGCATTGAGCTTAAACTATTTGCTGCTACAGTTGTAATTTTTGTAGTATTACGTATGATAAAATAAATAACTAATAATTATTTTTGTGATTAATTTTGATGATAGTTACATTTTTGTATTAATTAATTTTTGGAAAAAATTATTTTGAATTAAGTTAATTTGTACATTAAAATTTACTTTTTGTCTTTTTGTACATAAAAAATAAAATGTCTTTAATTTGGTAATTTGAAGTAAACCTAAATTAACTTCTTTTAACTATTCAAATAAATAATAATATTAAAATTTATTTTGTAAAACTGATATTTAAGTAATTAATTGTAACTGTATGTATTCATTGAAAAAATATTATTGTTGAATGTACGAGGGTGGTTCAAATATTATCTAGACAAATGCTCTGACACTTCTATTTATTATCGAAAAAATTTACAATTTTTCTAGGTACATTCCCTTACTATTTACACATTTTGTCCACCTTTCCAGAAGCTTTTTGATGCTGGTATCGAAGAATTCTTTGGGCATCTTGGACAGCCATATGCGCAAGAACTTCTCTACCTCGTTGTCGGTGTTGAATCTTTGACCTCCGAGTGCTTCTTTCAGTGGTCCAAACATGTGGTAGTCACAGGGTGAAAAATCAGGACTGTAAGGGGGTGTTCCAGTATCTCCCACCCCAATTCCGATATTGTATCGAGCGTAAGACGCGCGTTATCCTGGAGAAGAATCGCACTTCTTGCTGGAATGCTCCTCCGTTTCGAGCGATAAGCGGGTTTCACGTGTGTTTTCAGAAAGTTAGAGTAGTATACAGTATTGATGGAACGTTGTGTGAGCAGGAAGTCGACACACCCCGCCGGTCCTAGTACACATAACCTTACCCGCGGACTTGGTTGTCTTCGCTTTGATTGGCCCTTCTTCCTTCACTCTTTATACGACACCTTGATTTCGGGAGTGTAATAATGTACCCATGTCTCGTCTGTAGTGAAGATACGCGTTAAAAAGTCGTCGTCCTCTGCCTCGTATCGCTCAAGCAAGCGGCGACAAACTTCCAACCACATGAATTTTTGCTCGAAGTTCAACAGTTTGGGAACCCATCGTGCCGATATTTTGCGATATTGAAGGTGTTCGTGGATGATAGACTCTACCATAGGCGCAAATAGTGTTTGAAATTTGGGGGGGGCTGAATCCGCCGTAGCTCAGTTCAGGATACTGAATATGCTTTTAGGATGCTTTTAAATTATTACAAAACCACTAAAAAAATTTACCTTACTGCAGCAACATGAATTACAAATAAACATAAACATATTTAGGTACATAAATATATATATATTATATACCATCTTAATTAAAATTCACATAATCATCTAATATTATATTAACACATTGGTATTTTTTTGACATCAATTTTTTTTATTATTCTTATATTAAGCCTTATTACAATAATTTAATTCTCCTTTCGGTTTTACTAAAAGTATTTAGTTTCTTATCAGACATCAGTGCTACACATTTCCCATCAACTATTCTTCAGATTAGCGTGATCACATGGTTTTCGACGCATCAATCGAAATTCGATTATCATTTTTCAAATCAGTCGTTACGCGCGAAAAGTGATATTTCTTTCGAAATTACATTGTAATTTATAATGTGTATCATATAGTAAAATCATTTGTTTTTGGGGGGGCTATAGCAATTCTTAGGGGGCTAAGCCCCCCTAGCCCCCCCTTATTTGCGCCTATGGGCTCTACACTACCAATATTGATGCCGACTTCAGCTGAAATGTCTTGAACATTCATCCTACGGTCCTCCAAAATGAATTGTTCTACGCGGCGAATGTTGTCTGGTGTGATGCTGGTTCGCGGTCGACGATCATGCGGCTCAATCTCGACGGTTTCGCGGCCATCTTTGAACGCTTTGGCCCATTTAAACACAGAAGCTCTACTCAGGCACTCACTACCGAACTGTTTTTGCAAACGCAAAAAAATTTCAGTGTTTTTAACGCCTTCCCCCAGTAAAAAACGAATGATAATACGTTGCGCAACGGCGGTCGGCACTTGACGTTCACTCATGGTCGTAGAACACGTGTGAAACATATGCTCGCGACAAAAACTTTGACACACTATTCATAAGAGATCCAGTTATTTAAGTTACTCAAGCCACGGTCTTCAAAACCTACATGTGCGCCATCTACAGCGTTTGTCTCTGTTATATTTGAACCGCCCTCGTATAATTTGATGAATATAATATGTTATAACTTAATATTTATATTAAGTATTAACTATTATATTGTGAGTGATGATTAATAATTATGGAAATATAATTAATTATTTATTCTATAATAGGAATTTTTTAATATCAATTTTAGGTCTAATGTCAAAAAAAGAAAGTTGTTGGTTTGTTTTTTATAAATAAGTAATTTTTTTCTTACATGTTTTTAAAACTTCATGATTGTTATACTTTAATAAGAATAGCAGATGCATAAAAAATGTAATTCATATAAAATGATTTTTTCGATTTCAAGGGATTTAAATTTTAATATATTTAATTTATTTATATATTGCTCAATGAGAAAAATATCCACGTATATTAGTCTTAAGTGATGTCTCTTTCATTCTTATGGATTTTCATATGCATTATTTGTTTTTATTTTTTGTAATTACTGAGCTGATATATATATATATCAATGTATAGCTCTTTTGGAATAAAAAATGAATAATATATCAAAATATGTAAATATATTTAAAAATCGATTTTTCATTAAGAGTCTAAGAATCCATAAGAATCTTAATAAAATATTACCATGCAATATTTGTTTAAAAATATGGATCAATAACAAGTCTATTTTTATATATAACAGTTATTTTCTTTATTACATGGATAAACCAGTTAATGACGTTTATCATAGATTAAATATACTGTATGTATATTTAATCTATGCGTTTATTAACAATGTTACAATTGTTTGTTTATTTGTTAATTTGTATAATATTTATATTAAAACTTTTTAATAATTTTCAATGTAAAATTAATACTATGATAAACCATCATGTGCTTAGAAATGTTTGATTTCTACGCATGGTATATCTTATTTGATAAATTGTATACTCTTCAAAATATTTAAATTATAGTCAATTCATTAAATCTTTATTTTATCATTGTTTACATCTATGTAATATTACATGCCTAGCTATAATCCATAGTATTGGTAGAGTTCAAAATAATTGCAATAGACATTTTATATTTAGATAGATAAGTGTTATTATTTTGTTATTTAGATGTTAAAAAATAGTATTAATTACTGATTGTTAATTTGTTTTACTTTCTACTAAACTGTATTCTCATACTGTAAACTATAATAATTGTTTAATAAAACCTATATAATAAGTACAGAATATTGATTTCTTATTGTTAACTTACACTTTTCGAAACTAAAATTTAAATGGTTAAATCCTTCAAAGATTTCGATGGTTACGTTGTATATTGTAAGACTATGTAAAATCTTGAATTACTTATGAACAGTAAGTATGAACAACTAGCCATATTACCCAGTTTTGCACGGAACATTTTTGACCGGGAAATAGTTTTTAATGGAAGGTGACACCAGTGGTTCTCAAACGTTTTTTATTAATGCAGCCTTTATTTCCTAAGAAAATGCATGGAGCCTCCTCATTTACAGTCCTGTGCTATCTTATTAAACCTCAATAATATACCAACAACTTTAGCATCAATATATTCCCCCCAAGGCATAATATAAATATTCAAAACTATATAGATTATTTTAGCACTATTAGTCAAAACTTTATTGTAGGTAGTGACTTTAATGCTAAGCATCTCAACTGGGGCTGTCGTACAAACAACCCAAGAGGTATGGTTCTATACTGAGTTTAAAGAACACCTAGCTGAAACTTTCATGCCGTATACAAATACCTTTACACGCTGACATAGTAAATCGTTTTCTTGATATCCCCTTTCCTATCTCTCCTATAGTTAAGCATTTCTCTCCTAGTGACGTTAAATTTACAATTCAAAAATACAGCCTCGAAAAATCCCCGGGGTTCGACCTGATAATTGCAGAAGTGGCCAGGTCCCTCCCCAAGAGAGCCATTGTTCTTCTCACAGTCATATATAATGCGTGTCTAAGATTGTCATATTTCCCCATGCTTTGGAAATTCTCTATAACAATTTTATTTCCAAAACCCAATAAGCTTCCTGACATATCCTCTTCCTACCGACCAATAAGTCTCCTCCCTTTCTTCAGCAAAATTCTTGAAAGATTAATTCTCAAAATAATTCTTTCATATATTTCTTCCAGTTCCATTTTACCAAATATCCAATTTGGTTTCCGCACCGCCCATTCTTCAATACATCAACTGCACAGACTAGTCGATACTATCTCATTCTCCCTTAAAAAAAAAGTTATTGCTCCTGCGTTTTCTTGGACATATCCCAAACTTAGAGTAGAGTTAGAGTTGGTACATCCCTCTTTAGCTTAGTAAAGAATAGTGCTGGTGTTCCACAGGGGGGCATTCTTTCTCCAATATTATATAATATTTACGCTGCTGACCAACCCACTTCTCCGAACACAACTGTTGCGGAGTTTGCCGATGACAAGGCTATTATTTCTATTCATGATAATCCTCACATAGCTTCCCTTAATCTTCAATGCCACCTTGATCTCATGGCTGTTTGGTATAAAAAATGGCGTATCAAAGTCAATCAATCCAAATCACTTCACACAACATTCACTCTTCGTCTTCCTCCTTGCTCTATGGTGTTTCTAGATAATATTCAAATCCCTTCTTCTCAATCAGCTAAATATTTAGGTCTGAAAATTGATCGTCGACTCACACGGTCACATCATATTCAAATTAAAATGCTTGCCTTAAATGCCAGATTCCGCATTCTTAGAACTCTAATTTCCAACAACAAACACACACAATTCCTGGGAATCCCCCCAGGAGGCTCAAAAAGAAATGGTGCCGTGACCTTCTCAATGATTAACCTAAAGTAAATTATAATTATAAGCATTATTATATATATATATCAAGTATGGGTAGTTTTACCACTGGGTGACTCCTCTCATCAAATAATCATGTATGTATATTTTTCTATTACTACATATTCTTATTGTTCCTAAAGGAACAGATTGTATATACCGTATGAATAATAAAAAAAAAAATAGATTCCATCACTCCGTTCAGAATCTAAAAAAAAGTTGTACATCTTTACCTGTGTAATGGATAAATATTACAACCGAAATGAACAAAGATAAAATAAGAGTTGTTCGTTAATATAAGCCTCAAAAAAAGTACCTATCAAAAAGTATTGCAGCTACACACAACTTACATTACACTCTATATGCAAAGGGGAGGGACTTATTAGCCATATACTCTGTGTCATCATAATTATTGTATGTGCTATAATTAATTGGTATTTGAATTCATTCGATAATATTAATCAATGATTAAACGCCACATCGAAGTACAATCCGGCTATGAACATTCTCGAACTCTATGTTCGGCGCCACTGGGTGGGTAAATAATGTAATATAAATTCAACTCACGAAAATAATAATTATTATTCTGACTTTAACAATTATTTTTAAAATCAGAATATTAACGAATATTATTTATCGGTCAGATATTTTTAACCAAAATTAATTAATTATTCGATTCATTTAGGGCAAAATATTTTTCACACACGCTAAAAGTTTTTACTAATAGTTTATTATTCCATTAATTTTTGCATGATAAAAATCATAATAATTTTCCAAAAATACTACATGAGATAATATCAAAATAAGAATATACCTTGTACAATATTATTAAATAATACTTTGTTCGGTAAATCGAAAGAAAATATAAATATAAATCATACCGAAAGTTATTCATGATATAAAAAATTTGAACCATCAAAATTTTCTGTAAAATAAACAGAAAAATTTTTCGATTTTCTTACACATAATGTAGAACAAATGAATGGCTATGGGGGAAAAAGATAATAGTCAATATTTCTAAACTGTTTAGTATTGCAGTTTTAAAGTTTCAGAACTTAAAAAACTAAGGGTTAAATAAGGAAATAATTCAAAAAAATGTATTGTGTTAGTAAATTTAATAAACAAAGAACCGGATGGGCATCGCTCTGCTGTACAGTTGGGATGGAGTGCGACTCGTTTATAGGATAGGTCATTATTACAATGGATTTGTCAAATTTCAATGCAATGATAAGATATCATTGTATACGAATAACGATTCTGAAGGGAGTTAATATGTTTGTCTAGGATATAATACATTGTTATTTATAAACATTGTAAAAAGTATATTTTATTTTGAAACGATAAATATATTTTTCAATTAGGATGGGTTGGCAGTTGCATACAGCGACATAGTTTGTCAGTCTAGAATATTATACATTATATTATATTTTACATGTAATTTTATGTCAATATTCGCTGTTCAAACGCTTATAGAAAATAATTTAATAATTTTTGAATGATAATAGAACTACTTCTGTGGAATCTTTTATTAAATTTTCAAGTATTTTTTACGTGCCCAAATTTTTTTATCACCGATATCAAAAAAAAAAAAAAAATGTAAAAAGCCGAATATTTTAAATGCCTATAAGTGGCTTAAAAATCAATATAATAGTTTGAAAAAAATATAACATAAGGGAAATGCCAATCTTAATAGCTGGTAAAAATTTCAAAAATCTGCGACTTATACTTTTTGAATTATAAACAAATATTTAAAATCGTTTTAAAAATAAATCGCTATTTTATGCGATTTCGTAAATATTTAAATTTCAAAAAGTCATAAAATTTTTTCCTCTAAGTCCGTAGAAATTTTTTAAAGATTTTTGAAGAGTAGCTTTATAGATAACCTAGTGTTAAATTTTGAACCTTAAGTATGAACAAAAAAAATTTTATGAATTTTTATCTACAAAATAACTTGCAAATTATCGTGATTTTTATACATTTTATACAAATTTGAGCTTTAAGAGTTTATAAAAAGAATTTGAGTAAACCGATCACCGATATATTTTAGTTACGATAAGTTTAACTTATTATAAACCTTGTGTTACATTTTCAAAAATTTTCGGTCAACCAATTAAATTTTATAGATGTTTAAAAACAAAAAATTTACAAAAATCGAAAATTTAAATTGTCTATAAATAAGTCAAAATATGTCAAAATACTTTGAAAACTTAACCATGTATAGAAAACGTCAATATAAAGATTTGGTGAAAATTTCAAGTTGATACGGTTTTTCGTTTTTGAGTTAGAGCATATTAAAAAAATATAATTTGTAAAAACGTGATTTTGCGTAAAATTTCCCGTTTTTTCGTAATTTTTTTATCGTTTTTTTTTCGATTTTTTAAAAAGTATTGAAAAACTTGGATTTTTGACTTGCCAAAGTACCATTTTCATTCACTTTCCTTTCAGAAAAGTTGCTGTTTAAGCAAATCGAATCATTTTTACTGCCAAAAAAGGTGCGTCAGGCACAAAAATAAAAAATAAAAAAAAACACACATCATTGTAAAACCAATAGATTCCATCAGGGCCGTGCCTAGGGGGGTGCAAGAGGTGCGCGTGCACCGGGCGCCATTGACCACCGGGGCGCCAAATACATTTTTATAATCTAAGTAATATTACTAAAATACTCAATATTAATTCATTTTTTTTTTCTTGTCGAACACCACTATCTCGACATAATTAGCATTGCATTGATTGCCTACCGCTTACAAATATAGTGTTTTTATTCTTAGCGTTAGTATTTATTTTTCCCCGAAATGACGACGTCGCTGATCGCCGTCGTCGATAACAACTATATTATTATTATTGTTACTTGATAAAATTAATTCAATAACATAAATATAGACTTAATATCATAACATAGACAGCGACATATAACAACGACTGGAAGGAATTGTACGATTTTATTTTGAACCCATGATATCTAGTTTTCAGACGTACTGTGTTCACGTCATAGTGCATATTTTTCATCAGGAAACAATTATTCATCAAAGCCTCAAATAAAAATATTTCGTAGAGGGGGTGGGGGCGCTAGAAATAATTCTTCGCGCCGGGCGCTAATTATGCTAGGCACGGCACTGGATTCCATCACTCCGTTCAGAATCTAAAATTGTATTTTAATTTTTAAAATGAATGACAAGATTATATAATTATCAGATTATTTTCTTTTTGGATAAGTATCGTTTTTCCCAGTTAGTTTATATTGGAATATTATTTTAGCTTTAAAAATTAATAAAAATGTCATACAATATATAAGTAAACTTATACGATCAAATGAATTTGGCTATGGTCCTAAATGAGTTAAATAAATTTACACAAAAAAGGTACGTAAATTATACTATGGCATTTATAATTAACTGATCTTATAGGCACAGTATAAAATTCACCAACGATTGTTCAGCGTTATAAAAATAGTTATGTTGTGTCAATAATGCTTATTATGAAACTTATTGATCTGATTGTTTACCATATTGTAAATTTTCAATCTTCTTATCGAACGTTAAAAAAAACTTAAGTATTTAAAGTTAAATAATGTCCTATGTTTTTTATTTATGAAAACCTGACTCTCATTATACCTAACCTCCGATTTCAGTGTGTTGATAATTGAAGTCATTAGAGTACCCAGATAGTCTGAAGCCTTTTGTCACCTTGTTTGGAAATCGACTCAGATAAGTCTTACAATCTAAGAAGTGCCCCTGTCGTTCGAAGGCATAACAACATTTTATAGAACTTTGTACATTAGCCAACCAACGTTTTTATAAAACAATAAACTTTTTAATGTCATTTTGAGTATTAGACACGTAATTGGAATTCGTGTTGGTGTATACCGATAGTGTGATTCAAGAACAATGTATAAATCAACGTTTTAATTAAGTCTTATGGTGAAAAATTACATCGCAATTTATAACATTGTAGTAAAAAATAGGTTATGGATTTTTCTATATATATTTTTATAGACGGTTTGATATTTTATTATTATTATTTTTTTATTCACCTTGAGTTTTAAATCATTGTATGGCATCGAATATGTTGAACTTCACCTACATAGTATTATCGGTTCAACAGCAAATTTAATTTGGACGTCATGATTCGATGATAGTACAGATGAAAAATTTGTTTAACAGAAATGTATCTAGTTTGCAAAATCATTAGTTTAGTGCACTGTACACATGAGTATTGTAATTTTTATTACTAACTTGTATTTTATCAATTTAGTTTTTTTTTCCTCCGAAGCATCCATTAAATTTGAATTTGGTTTTTTTAATGGAAATGCCTAGTAAAATCGTCAAATTTTCAAAATTTACTCTAAACCTGTTGCAATTTAATTAATTTGTTTTTAAACTGATTTTACTAAACCATTTTATGTAATGGGTCAAACAAGACCAATGACAGTTAATATATTGATTTTTTTGAAAATCAACAAATTAAAATTAAACCATTAATATACGAATTTAATCGTTTATTATATAATTCATATTTAATATAATTTGATAAATATAAATTATATGCTTTAATAATATCTGTACCAACACAACTCCAAACTGCAACGGGAATAGTTGTTAAGTTATTTCTAGTTATTTCTTGATCTACCACTGCAATTACTTAAATTATGAATTAAAAATATATTAAATTTCAAATGTAAAACTATTTTATAACAATATAAGTTTTCATTATATAATTTTAAAAATAACTTATCTTGATTCAACATTTTTTTGTAAATAAAACAAACAATTTGTATGTTACAGTAGTAATATTTTGATAAATATTTTGTTATTAAAAAAAATATTAGTATCCATTATTTTAATCCTGTTGCAATTATGTAAAATATATATATATATATAAATAATTAAATAAATAAATACATTAGAATAGTATTAAATAATTTTTTTAATGAATTATTGATTGTTACATATTAAGTACAACGACGTCGTTTTGTAGTTTCAATATAGGGCGGCAGTTACATCCGATAATAACGCTCTCCGGTTGTGTTAATGAAAGCATAAGAACTTGTTGTTAAAGCTTGTGATTTCTTCGCTAATGTACGATTGTAATTTTTGTTTTCAGTTTCAGGCTGTTATATTTCAGTAGTTGCTTAAGTATAAAAGCTAAATTACGTACTAAATCATTTGATTCGTTTTGATTAAAAAGTTCTGGAGTCGCTGTGTAATCTGAATAATCTGATTGAAAATTCTTATCATTATTTATTCGGCCGCTGGGATCCATAGAAATATCGAGGTCTGATGCCAATCCTAAATAGTCCGGGCCGTTCTGGGATAGAGGGATTGGAACTTCTGAACAATATGGTACTGCGGGATATTACAAAACAGAAATTAAATTTGGTCAAGTAAGCTTAGATATGTGATTTTTTTTAACCAAATATCTTCTCGATTCAAACGAGAATACCAATCGCTAACGTGATTTCGAGTGGTTTTTGTCAAACATTTGGTTTCGGTCTTGCACATCTTCAACACCCAAACAATTTCTTTCGATCGTTTAATAAAATAGTGTGTACGCGCGAAGTATGATGTACAACATTTCTAACTAAATTTTTATTTTGTACGAAATATGATCTATTGTAATATCGTTCATTTTTAGTTTATTATCTATATAACTAATATAACATAAAAGTATAAAAATATAACATTGATAAATACGTTGATTATAAGTTTTTGAAAATAAAAAACAGACAGAAATATAATATCATATACTTCTCATGTAATATTGTTATTTATTCGATTTGAATAATGTAAAAATGAAAAAATAACTAACGGACAAATATAAATATAAATGTATACAATGTATTACTAAATAATTAAACTTTTTTTTTTTATATATAATATAGTGTACAATACTTAGATAAAAAAATAAATATAATAAACTTAAGTATAATTCATTTAATTATTTTAAAATATAATATTGAATACATTTTTATAAAACTAAAATATTATTTTTTTCTGAGCATTTTGGTACAAATAAAATTGAATTGTGTATAATCTGTGTCTTTCTTTGTCGAAATCTTCATGTAGTCTAGCAAACCCATAATTTTAGGAGGGGCCTTTATTAAAGCAGTATTAACAAGATCATTTTGTTTCTAAAATGTATGTTTATAATTATTATACAAATTATAGGTATGAGCGAAAATTGGAGTTAGAAAATACTTCTAGGAGAAAAAATAAAATTTGGTTTATACCAAAGAAAGTCTTAATAATGTCTGTTGTAAGAACAATAATATAGTATACTGTTGAGCTTGTAATAAATTATTGACAAGATCTATGTAAATACAACATTTGTGTTCTGTCAATTGTCAAGTTTATTGAGACTTTTGTTTTTGGTTGTACGTCTTGTTGTAGAATGTAATAAATAAATATAAAAACAGGAGTACGTCAAATATCATGTAGATGGAGAACAATCTTGGGAAATTACAATCGTAAATAAAGAGAGACACTCCGTAGGTGATACCGACTATAAATTGCATCTGTGAATTGAAAAAAAGTAAAGTAAGTACTGAAATATGTAAATAAACTCTATTCAAATATTAATTATGAGTAGGAACGTGTGATTCCAGTGGATACAAATTATGCGATTCTCAACTTACGATTTGTAAACGTGTCACGTATTTTTTCCACCATAGATATTTTTGTACTTGTGGACCAAAAGCTGCTAAGAAGTAGTAGCTATACATGATCACATGGACGGTACCATTCATAAAACCGCATAGAATTCCTTGTTGACCTGCGTTTACGTTGAATTTTTTTTATTACTCTTTTATTATTAACACAGGGATTCTTAACCGGTGGTCAATGGACTCCTAAGGGGTCCACAAAGTGGGTGTGAGATTTTTAAAATCACCCAAAAATAAATTTGTTTCAAAATATTTGATGAATCAAAATCGTTGGTTAAGAAAAATAAATGTTATGTATAAAAAGTTAAATTGTATTGTGAATATTGTGTGCATTATGTATATAAGTATATTTATTATTAACGTAAACTTGAGTGGTTGTTCATATTATTTTGTTAAAATATTCGATAACGCTATTGCCTATTAGATAAAAATGAAATTTGTTTGCTGGGTTACTCAATACTCAAAACACAACAAATTTAAATTAACACCAAACAATTATTCGCATGTATGATGGTTCCGGGACAGTTGCGGTCGGCACCTTTTTTGTGCCATTTGCAGTCAATTTATTTCTATATACCTGTCTATAAAATTTAAGGTGCTAAATATAATATTAAAAACCTACTAAATATATGTTAAATTATGAAAATGTGTTTAAAAAGTATATTATTATTATTTATACCGATTTGTGTTACAGCCATTTGGTTGATTATGGATACTCGACGTCATTATCGTCTTATATATTATCTGTACATTTTAATATTATTCAACAACGACATCGGTAACATATATTCAGTCTTAAATATTGTATACGCTTTGGTACAGTTCGATTTGTCAGTATTACATTGTTTTAGTATTAAAATTATATTATATATGGAAGGTAAAAGGAGAAAAAAGATGTAGAAACAATTGACGAAAGAATTAAAAAAATATTAGTAGAGTATGAAATAGATGACGATTTAGTCAAATGCTTAAAAAATAGCTATAATTGAAAAATTAGGATGAGGTCGTAAATTGTGAATTGTGAATAACAAATATTATTATTATATATGTGCATTTTTTATAATAATTATAATAAGGTTTTAAAAAAAAGTATATGTTTATTGTGTACTGTAATTGAATTTTATTATTATATGAATTATTTATAATAATAATAATAATAAGTTTTTAAATATGCCAGCAAAAAAATAGTCCTCAGCCAATCCTAAGTCTAGAAAAGTGTGAAAGGGGTCCATGACTAAAAAAAGGTTAAGAACCTATGCTCTAACACATTGTACACCGTATTAGACTCTTATAATATTAATTATATGATCTTTTGAATATCATATGACACACGAATATTTTTTCTCGACTGCATTTTCAAAATTGTTGTCAACCATTTAGGTATATTATGATTATTAATAATATGTAATAAATATATAAATATGAGTTAAATTTTAATTCATCTATTTTGAATCTTGAGTAAAAATAAAAACAGTTTATTTTATTTGTTTGCAACTATGTACTGTGTACCCTTATTAAAATACCGAATACTGTTTAATCCGTTAAAAAATCCATTTAATATATTTTTTTTAAAGTAATCATATTAATTATTAATAAGACGTTTGGATATTAAAATAACATTGTTAACACAAGAATGAAATACAAAACATTCTTGTGTTAAAAAAATAATAAAATAATAATACTGGTCGTTAGACGTCAGTATCTATGGATTTATTTATACAAAATTGATTGAAATATCGTATTCCAACTTGAAATTTGTTTACTTTAATTTTAATTTTAAGTAAGTATCGAACACTTCAAATTAATTACTGATTTAGAATGTTATAAGACATGGGTAATTTTGTGAATATTAACCATATTTACTGAAACTTTGCTTTTGGAAACCTTAGAGCCCGTTCACACGATTCGGTATTTTTACCGTATCGGATATTTTCTCGATTCGGTGTTTTTCGGTTGGAGTGTTCAGACGGTACGGTAATTTAACCGTACACCGTACTCGGTTTTCAGTTGCATTCGTATCGTATGCGCATCAAGACGCGTGAAGATGGACTTCAATACATTTACAATTGTATCGCAAGTATCGTCAACAGATACGGATTTCAAATCGAAGATTCTGGGTACATCCTATTGTGAGACAAAGAAATATTTTGGGCTTTTTTAATACACTGATTTGTCAATTACGACAGGACGAAACAAATTTTTAAATTTTTTTCAAATATTTTATCCCACAATGCAGATCTTACTTCGACCAATGATATAAGCATATCTATATTTATATCATCCATTGTACTTAAATTATTCATTTACTCACTTATAATTAAAAATGTAATAACTAATAATTAGTGTTTAAATTATTAAATTAGCTATAATTGAAACACTTGTAATTTTATTAAATTGTAAAACACAAAAAGGATTACTAGCAATTTGAAAATAGCACAGACGAAAAATGACGCACTATCGGTCAAAATATCGAATCGTCTGAACGCAGTGTATACAAATACATTGCCACGATAAGCTGAATCGGTTTTTCTACCGAACGGCAAAATCGACCGAATCGGTAAGTTTACCGAATACAGTACAATGCCGTATCGTCTGAACATACGCATTTAAATTATATTGACAATGGCTTATACGGTAAAATCAACGATACGGCAAAACCGCCGATTCGGCATCGTGTGAACGGGCTTTTAGTGTTTTTAAATTTTTAATCAATGATTAACTATTAATACTGAAAAGTAATTCAAAGTGAAATTTTGTATTTAAAGAAATAAAAACTGTACTTAAGTTTCATAATTGTTTCCAAACGCCGTAAATATATATTATTTAATTTGTTTTAACTACCGATTTTAATTAGTTGATCTTTACCTTTGATGAATCTCAAGTAAGTCCAACAAGTAACGACCATATTAACGTGGTGGTAAACATGTAAAAATGACACATGAGATTGTTTTTTTTTTAAGACGAAAAATACCTAAAACAAAATATAAAATAAATCATAATTTATCTAATGTAGGTAAGTTCATAGTTTATGTATAATTTATTTTTTATTCTTGATATAAATAACACAGTTATTAAATAGTATATTAATTAAATAGTAAACTACTTAGGTTAATTAACTACGGATGGGTTTCTACAATTGTGAAAACATTTTAAATTGGTGAGGAAAGGGGGTTCTCCCGAGATGGCCACCCCAGTTTTAAAGTGAAACCACCGGT
>JASXSY010000739.1:0-20605 GCA_034509805.1 Sipha maydis | reverse complement strand
GGAGTATACGAACAAATGATTAACTTTAAAGTAATCCAAGAACTTTTTCCAACATATTTACACTAAACAGTTACAGTTCGTTCATATGCGGCTGGACGGGTGAAAGGCTGATTTCGATTTGCAGTGTTTTATCATATTTTAGATAACTACTTTTACTTAAATAATTATAAAATATGTTTTTTTTATAAAATTGGTAGTATAGAATACTAAGTTTATTGCTATAATATCTCTGATAAATGCAAACACAAAAAAAAAAAACCAAGTTATCAAAAAAAAATTATCAGCTAATATACGGTTTATATGGGCAGGTCCATTTTCCTCCAAAAATGAAATACCATTTCCATTTCCATTTCCACCACAGTCCATTTTCCTCAAAAAAAAAAAAAAATAATAAATAAATAAATAAAAATAATTCTTGACCATTTTTCTTAAAAAACAAAATAATAAAATCGTCAATCGTTCTCAAATGATAAATTAAAAATAAAAGAACAAATTAATTATTTTTGGTATAATTATAATATAATAATACACCGTATGCTCCGAACTTGGCGGGTGGCTAAAAAGATAATAAATATAATAAACAAGTAGGTACGCACGTCGATGAAAATGCATCAATCAATGGATAAAATAATAATAACAAATTAAATAATAATAAGTGGTTATTGGTGTTCATGCAACCAGAAAATATGTAATTTATAAGAAATAAAATATAGTAAAATCACTACACTTTATATTATATTTTTTATAATTATAGGATATTTCAGCAAAAAATGAATACCTAGATAAAGAAAATAAATATAACAAAATATTGGAGGATAATGGATATAATTTTAGTCAAAAATAATGTGGAGGAAAATGAAAACCAACATCTTTTTTTTTTGGAGGAGGAAAATGGATAGTGGAGGAAAATGGTATCTCGTTTTTGGAGGGAAATAGCTACGGCCGCTTGTATATCACCTCATGTTACGTTCACCGAATTCAATATTTATCTACTTTATGAACTTTTTATACTTATCAATTAATGAATCGTATATATCCTAAAGATGTTTTGTTTTGAATGAATAATGAAATAGATCAAGGTCTTTACAATTTATTAGATATAAAGTTCGAAAATTCACTATACCATAAAAACCAAAATTAAATTATATATTGTATATATATATAAATATATATGATATATTACAAAAATATATATTTTATTAAATTTTCTACCTTAAAATTGTGTAAATTATGATTTGGGTCAAAACAAAGTTTAACAAAATTATCGGTTTCATAATGTTCCCACTCATATTTGAAATAAATCTTTAACAAATATTATTTTTCTAAAATATATTTAAAAATCCTTTATTTTATTTTTAAGGTTCATAACACAAACTTTTTTTGCTTATAACATAAATTAAAAAAATAAAAAGATATTTTCTGTTGCTTATAAATCATTTATATATTTAGTCTAACTTTTTAAATATATATTTGTTATGTTATTTGATTTAATGGGTATAATTTATTTATATGAAAAAATAATGAATATTTATTAATTATATTATACTTTTTTAATCTGACAATATGATAATTATTTAAATTTTTTAAAAAAGTTGAATTCTTTATGAAAATAATAAAAAATAAATATGAATTCAAATATATGTTGCTTGAAGGCAATTATCAAAAGTTATAAAATATATAATAAAATGTTATAAAAAAATTA
The DNA here is from genome assembly GCA_034509805.1 of Sipha maydis. Classification (NCBI taxonomy): domain Eukaryota; kingdom Metazoa; phylum Arthropoda; class Insecta; order Hemiptera; family Aphididae; genus Sipha; species Sipha maydis. The sequence goes on along the minus strand of JASXSY010000739.1, from coordinate 18,903 downwards.
AATATATAAAAATATATACATATGAATTTTACACATCACTTGATAGTTTATCTATCAGTTAAATATTGATTTTAGAAAAATAAAGCCGTGTAAAAATAAATCAATTTGTAGTTTATTTTATTTTGAAATTAATTCAGAAAAATTAAATTGTTACTTCACATAATTGTTTAGCTGCTAATAAACCAAGATTGACAGTTTTTATTAAGTGTTTAATACAGTTTTTAAGATATTGTATATCTACACAATTTAACATTGATGGAATTTTACATATTAAGTACATTAATTCAAAATACATTTACTCTGATACAATAAAATACTTAATTCATTTTTATACTTATGTTTTATAAATTAATATTTCAATGAATAATCTTTGAAATATTTTTTATTTCATCACATGTAAACTTAAAAATATAAGTTATTATAATAGATAAGAAATCAAAGGTTGCAATATAAAAAGCATAGGTGTAAGCAAAAAAAAATTAAAACTTATTCTAATCTTTATTAATATAATATTCATTAAATGGCTGAAATAATTATTAAGTGTTATTTTAATTTATCCTTTATTGGTATAATTTTTGCCTATAAATCTTACGCATGACACTTGCAGACATGTATTTTGTTTTATTAGTTTAATAAATACGTATGAATAATATAAAATTATCATTTATTGTGGAATTTTTTTTTAAATTTACGAATGTTTCTAAATTATATTATTTCTTATTTTTTTATTTTTTGTAAAATATGTTTAGTTTTTTAGTCTTCGCTGTACCTATTCAACAAAAATCCAAATCAATTTTATGAATTCAAAATAATGTTGAATGTTTGATATAAATAATCGAAAACTTCTGAACTGTAGATGATTTATAATCATTTAAATTTAATGGAGAATAAAAAAAAATATGAAGCAATAACCAAAAATTAATATGTTATAAATTAAAAAGGACCTATTATTTAATTTATAATCTCAGGTTCAAATCATTATAACTAAAATATAAATTAAATGAAAACCCTTGATATCATTTTAGAATAATTTTAATAATTTTAACAATGTAATAATAATAAAAAACATGTTATTTTATTATAAATCACAAAAGCTATATGTTATTGACATTCTACTTACGACATTTTTATTAAAATCATCATGATTATTATACCTGTCAGTTGGTATATGTCAAATATATTTAATAGTGGAAAATGATATGATTTTATTTACATTACATTCTATAAAAATGAATTAAAAATAAAAAAAATTCTCCAAATCTACTTACTTTGTTGGTCAAATTACACTAAGAGTGTCATTCCATGTTGATATAATTATTAACCAAAAAAATAGAAAAATGGTATATAAATATCTCATCCGTGATTCAGCGATAGATTTCTTAATGGTATCACATTATATTTAGGTATATTTCAATTTTATTTTACAAATCTTTCATTTTTATTTATTTATTTTTTTCTATATACTTAATTTTTTTCTTTAGAAATGCTAAAAATAAATTTTACTTATAATATAAAGACAAGAAATCGTGCATGTGTAAATAAATGAACAAAAAAAAATCACAAATAAGGAAAATAACTAATTAGTTTAATTAAATGTATTTATTATATCAGGGCTTGTTATTTTAACACCGCATTATAAAAAGGAAATTGTTTCCGTATAACTAAACTGTAAATGTAATTTCTAGATACAATTTTATAATCAAATGAATAAAGCTGGTTCAAAAAGCTTAATATAATACTCGTATTTATAATTACGAAAGTTCTCTATTTTTTTGACTATCGACAAATGAGTATGATTTAATTCTTACTAATGGTTTTAATTTTACGTCAAACTTCAACGTACTTCACAAAAAAATGCTTCAATTATGTTTTAAATAAAAATTATAAAGTTAAATAATATAAAATAATATATTATGTTAAATATGTTTTTTAATCAACAGGAATGAAAATTGATAAGCGAGATAGCTGTCATAAACAGATCTTATTAAATAATAAATGCAAAACCAATGTACAATAATATAATAATCATATAGAAACAAACGTGGGGAAAAAAATGTATGTAATAAAACAAAAAACAATATTTATAATTATGTAATGTTGTACTACATTTAATCTGTTGAAAAATCTGAATATATTTATTTCCAAGTACATTGTTTCGAGTGCGTTACGAACAATGACGATTTTCAAAAGTTATCAGATCGAATGAGTTTTTGACAGAATGGCGGAATTATTTTGAATAGACTTGAACCAGTAAAGTAGACATATGACAAAGTGGACATGTATATAGTTTTGTAAAAAGACAATTACAGTGCAAATGCGTTGGATTTCTATTCGGATACAACCCATATGGAATAGGGAAAGATGGAACGAATTTTGAATTCTTTAAATAATGCGTGCAACATCGTTTTCAATGAGTTCTAAAACACATAACCGTACTGTATTCATATCGTATACGTGCCCAACCCTTAGATGGCGATTATTTTAACCATACGTGCGTTCACCCTTGGGTATATTTAATGCAGATTTTAATTTTATTTAAATATTTAAAAGTTCAAAATCACGTCACATGTTGGCTTTACGTTATCCGAAATTCGGTTTAAAATTCCAGTATCGCATTATTTATGCAACGATATCGATGTAGCCCTATAGTTTACGAACGTACGTATGTACACAATTTAAGCCCACTGGTTCCGATAGTCACTATATTACTATTATATGTGCACCGTTCAAAGAATTACGTTTATCACTTTCTTCTGCTTTCATATTTGTGATAGATCCATATATTTTTATATATTTATTTTTTTTGCTTATACATAATACACCGATAAAAAAGTGATTTGTTTAACACAATCGTAGTGGAAGAAAACAGTGATTTTTTTATTTGTTTTATTTTATTTTTTATTTATTTTTTATTTTTTGATAAATGTACATATAAAACCATTATACTTGATGCAAACTTAGCACAATTAATTTAAAGGTTAACGGCTTAATTCATTTACTTCACAGGGTTCTTTCATGACTAGCGCGTGCGTGCGCGTCTGAAACCACGCGTGATCCTTTTAACTGTCAGCGAAGTTTAATTTAACACCATTATTTATAATTTATACTCTATACATAAAACACCGGTCGACATTTCCATGAATCTGATGCAAAAATGTTGCTTATAATCACGAGTGTATACCGCGCGTTATTATGTTGGTTTCTAAAATATGTATGGATCACGTCATGGGTCGCAAACGGTATTTTGAATTACAAATATTATTATAGCGGAAGCGTATGAAAAAAGCTTTAAAAATGGGCAATTCCGATGTCTATCATTTGGTTTTCTGGTACTAAACATTGGGCATGTGAAGTGAAGTCGTTATGGGGGATATGCTTGTCTATAAAACGGCACGGCTTCCGATTTTTCGCTTGAATAAATATGCAATTGCGGGACCTCGTGCATGGGTTTTCGCCACTTTCCTCTTCTGCGCGTAACGAGTATTATAGATAAATTATTGATGATTGCATCAATAGAGACTTACAAAAGCTTACGTAAGATTTTTGATAACTTTGCATATGATACATGTATATGTACATTTAGAGATCTCTACTTTCGTTCCGTAATCGGAGTATAAATACTACGAAAATGTAATCGAAAATGTTAAGTTTATATTTCATGCAGATATAAAAGAAAACATAACGTAACAACCTAATGGAAACTTTATTTTTTACGCCATTTGTGATAATTTATAAATTTTTAAATTAGAAAAAAAAACACATTTAAGAATTTTATCATATTTTAAATTACATAAAAAAAAAAAAAAAACTCACAAATAAATAATACTTCTATAGAAATATAAAGATATTAAATAGAAGTACAAAGCTCTTTAAACCATTTAAATTAATTAATTTATCGATTGTACAATTTGAATTTATGTAGAATCATTAAAACGTATAATGCGAATTATACATCAAATGCGTATACAAATTTAAATTTGAACAAAAATTAGATATATATATATATATATATTCACGTGAGCACATAATACATGTTTACTCGTACATATAATTTTATTTATATTTTTAAATTTTAACTTTTATATTTATTTACGATTGCTCAATGACAAATCTTAATTTAACCAATATGTTCATAATTTAAACATAAACATAATTTAATTGATGTTTATTTTTATTTGGATAAATAATTTTGCTTTTTTTGTGTCTTGTCCATAATATTGAACGAATATAATATGTATACTTACAAGAATATGCAAAAATATGTAATCTGATAAATTCAAATTTCTTATTCAGTTCTTAATTTTGTTTATATTTTTTCTATTAATTTTTTTTCCGATTTAATCAATAAAAGCGTTTACTCTTTTGTAATTTAATTTAACATATTTTTTTTTAAAACTATTATTAAAAATTAAATAAAAAAATATATGCCATTTCTCGATATCAGTAAAAATCGGTTCACTGCTCGGATTATGATTTTTTTTTTCTAACGAGTTAGCAGTATAGGATTTCATGGAAATAAATTCACTCAATATTTTCAATTGTTACACTCAGTTGAATAAAACTATAAATATGTATTTTTATTAAATTTAAATCAAATATTTTTATGATAATTTATTTTTAAAGATTAAATAATTGTCTTTAAATAAGGTTTACATAACTTGATAAGCGTTTATTTTAATAATAATACATAACAATTGAGATAAAACAAAAGATGAGTTAAATTTTTGTAGAAGATGTGAATTGAATTAACCATGTAAGCCATCCTCTCCTTCTACCAAATTAAAATGAATATTAATTGCAACTATTGTCGCATTAAACATCTTTTAAAATTTAATTACCCATGCGCTATAAAACGCATATAGGTTGTAGGTGTAGGCGTAACACATGTAGGTTTAATTATTTGATTAGAGCATTTATCTAGATTGCTTATTACTGAATGTATTTGTCCGAGTCAAGTGGACTTACATACCAATATGAAGGTATTTCACTCTATCTGTAAACTAATAGCCGTTAACCATAACTATTATCAGCATTCGAGTATTATTCTGTTTAGAGCATGTTATTTATATACGGAAATGGCAATAATTTATCGACTTCGTGGTGAATTGCAATCAATATCAGTGTGCTACACGAATGTCTGATTTGCACAGAATAAAGTACTCGTACTTGTTTCCATCGTTCATCGACTGAATGGTGGTTGTAGCAAACTTTTTAATAGAAAACTCGAATGTTAGACGAGCGTTAGTATTATACTGTTTTACTGAAAATACATGCCCTCCTGCTCTTCCTCCTCCATTTAATATTTTTGTTAAGATTTGTATGAGCTTAGCCAATGGCCTAAAGCAATTTCTAATTCCTGAACGAACTTCAAAATCAAATTAAATGAACATAGTTATGTGAATATAATATGGTATAGAATTAAGATTTCAATGATTTATTATTTCACAAGTAAATAAATTATTTATTTATCACAATAAATATATTGTGTTATAACGTTTGAATTAGTTTTACTTATTTATTAGTGTTTTAAATATAGTCATAATAGTAAATAATAAAACTTAATCGGGTCGTTTAATTTGACTGTGTCTGTAGAACAATAATGTTTCATTTACAGGTAACTCTTATATTTTTTACTATCTAGATGAATTGTAAAAAAACTGTCTCTTAAATTGTGTTTCATAAATAATTAAAAATAAAATAAATAATTTATCAAAATAAAAATGTAAAACGTTGCATATTCAGATCATAACCAGGAGAGAATTTAGTTAATATTTGACTCTCTATTTTTTTTCAGTAAACAATTTTTGAGGTAGTAAATATGTATCAACATTTTTTACTGATGGCTTATCTTTATTTAGATAGTTAAACTGTCGTGTAACATTTATCTTCGTCTAGATAATTTTACTGTCAGTATAATCTTTTATCTTTAACTAGACATTTAAATATTTATCTTTGTAAAACATTAATCAAAACTCAACATTACATATATCTTTATGTTTTTATAAAAGAAGAAGTACTGACTGACTGATACATAATCAACGTACTAACTGAACTATGAAAGCTTGTAACTTGAGAATTTCATGGTATGTTTATATTCTAATATAGGTGGGAAGTAAGAAAAGGTTATGAATAATTTTGATTTAAAAGGTGTTGAAAGAAGCAAAAACCAAAATTGAGGTAACTGAGTTTTTTTTTGTTCACTGGCTATTGTTTTAAGCCTTTATGTCATGTAACATGTAACTATAAGTTAACTACATGCATGCGTCTACCTCAAAAGATGTTTTTTTTTTCAAATAATACAATTTTTCATTGTCTGATTAAAATAGTAGGTATAGCACAAAGAATAAAATAATTATAAAGTATCCACAACATTTTTTTAATTTTAATTGTGACAATTTTTACAAGTTAAATTTATTAATTTTTAATTTATAATAAACGAATTTACTGTGTGAAATTCGATACAGATACATTTACCGTAAAAATATTATGTCTAACTGAGTATTTTAATAATGGGAATTTTGATGTATATTTGCCTGTTTCAAATTATAATGTTTCAAACAATTTTACTGTAGGAATTTGGTTAAAAGTTAAAAGCTACATACTAGGTATACATATAAAATAAGAGAAGATAAAATAACACAAGCAGCAAAAATGTACAAACTTATCTTGAAGTTAATGCAATTGTCGTGAAAAAAAGAGAACCATGTCAAAATTATCAGAGCTACAACCAAGTTACCAACAAAATCACCCAGAAATGCACAGAATCGTAACAATAGCGTAACAAGTCAAACACCCTGAAAATTAATATCGCAAACTTTATACGAATATAGTAATCTAGGAATTTGGGCACATCATTTATTGAGTGTTAAACTGTTTGCTAAATTTATAACCGATCTGGTAGTTACTAGTTTCTTATATTATCAATTATTTCCAGTGTTGGGACATATCTAGATAAAAGTATCTAGATAAGTTATCTAGATAAAAATTATTTATATTTTATTTTATCTAGATAAATTTATACTTAGTTATCTTTATCTTCATCTAGATAAAAATCTTGTTATCTATGAGTACCAATCTAGATAATTTATTTAAATAGAATAAAAATAAAATTTGAAAATTTAAAATGTTTTTATATTTTTCTGTACATCTATATACCTATTACACATATAATAACTGGCAAAATAACAATATTCTTATGAAGTTTATTTTAAAAAAAATAACTCTTTATATTATATATTTATTTTCAAAATGTTTGAAATTTGTTAAAAAAAGACAGAAATGTATTGTTATTTTATTTTTCAAATCTAAGATTTTTTTATTATTAAGTTAGAGAATGATTTGACATTTTCTTATGAAGCTTATTTCAAAAAAAATTATTTTATATTTTATGTTTATTAATGTTTGAATTGAGTTTAAAAAATGATATTTATTTTAAAATGTTATTAATTATGAGTTTTTTACCTAATATCTGTAGGCTGTAGTATCCTGAATATTTTCAAAATCAAACATGAAATTATCTCATATTTATCTAGATAAAAATGTACTTATTTTTATCTTTATCTAGATGAAATTTAGTATAACTATCTTTATCTGTATCTGGATAAAAATTAGTATAGTCATCTTTATCTAGATAAATTATTAGTTATCTATTCCCAACACTGATTATTTCTATAAGTTCTTTTACATTTTTTTTTTTTTTTTTGTACTTTCTTTACTAGTCCTTTTAATAAAGTATTATTATGGTTTAATAAATGAGGATAGGTAAATTGGGATCACAATAATTTGGGTACTTTATTAAAACGCTAAATTGAGCCCCGGGGAAAAAAAAGGTAGTAAGAAAGTTGGATCCTAGCTAATAATCTGATTTCTTTTCAATGACAAAATATCAATGTAATTTTTGATTACACCTAATTGAGCTACGTATATTATACGGGGTCAACAAATATTATATTATGTACATTATTGTGTATCAGTTATCACCAATTTGTATAGTGGTTCTTATGAATTATAATTATTTACGAATGTAGGATAACTGAGCTATTTCTCTATATTTTTTAACAGTAAACTGTACATTGACTAGTGAATATTTTATTTTGAAAGCTTAAACTCAGAGGAAAGTAATTTTTTTAAATATTTTTTTGGTTTGCATTACTAAGATTTGAAAAAGTTGACGTATGTCTTGTAGAAGGCTTAATGACGGTACAACTAAATTACAAGCAAGTACAGTTATTTTGCGATTATATGCTAGATACTTATATTTCAGCTGATGCTAAATTTCCGCCAAATATTTGGTTTCAATTTTCTGCTACTACTATGGGATAGCTGTGAATCATATCATTCACGATTTAAACGTTAATTTTACAGTCCACATCCTAATATTATTAACTTTGTTGACGAATCATTAGAAGTAACAATTAGAGACAAAAGTAAAATTACAAAGTACAAACTAAAAAAAGAATAGTACGCTCGATATAGAACATAACCTTAGGGAGCAAATGACTCAGTACACTAGTAATATGATAAACCGATTTTAGTTTGTACAATCCATATCTTTTGAGTTTTGAGTTTTTACCATATGCATAATTAATAATTAATAATTTTTTTTTTTTTATATTTATATTTTATATTTTAGAACATGCATGTTTTTAATTACACTTTGTTGTATATTATTAATAAATAAATTTGTTTTTGCTGTGACCTAATTTACCTACTACCTTTATTTTTGCAGGTCTCAATTCACCTATAAAAGATAATTTAGGACCTAATTTATCAACTCCCTAATAAACACAGCTGTACATCTGTAAGGGCTTAAAGAAAAAAATTGAATATAGATATAATTTTTATTTTCCAAAAGCTTTACATGTTAAACAACACTTTATTTTAAACGTTATTTTAGACAATTTATAGTTTAAAATATATTGCTTCCACAGCTAGTTACACTCTAAAGTACACCCTAAAGGACTTAAACATTACAATTATTTTTCCGATCAATGCCGTGTAATTAAGCTAATATATATATATTTATTTACATATGGAAATCAAATATAACTCAAAGGAAGTACTGACTTCTGTAGAAAAAAAACATAATTTTAAAAATTTGAAGAAAAAATATGTATATGAAAAAAAAACCCTTCACTAAAAAAAAATTCACTTTGAATATTTTTAGAAGAATTAGAATAAAAACTAAATTGTAATTTCCACTGGTACGATCATAATAACAATTTTTAAAGTCAACATATGTATCAGTAGGTGAACAACTGAAGACAAATTTCTGATTAAACATGTTCAGATTAGACAATTGGCGTTATACCTAGGTATATGCTATTTTATTATTATAGTGACTTTAGTGTGGTAATGAAATTCTATAACAGAATATATATTGAGAATAATTCAAAATAAACGTCATGTTTAGCTTATTAATTGTAAATACATAACTCTCTAGTTAACACTAAATATATATATTTTTTTTAAATATAATTTGAGTCAAACCACAAGAGAAATAAATAATAAATAATAAATAAACAAATCATATATATTTATACATTTATGAGATTTATTGACTCAAAAATCTCTGAATTGATTTTTAAGCAGTTTTTTTGAAAAATGATCTAGGTTTTATGGAGTAGGTTTAAAGCTACAGAAATTCTAGTTTCATTATCACTCTCTAAAAATTGGTTTGGAATGTTTTCGGTACTGTAGTAGCGTGGATGAAAAAGAAACAATTTGATTATAATTACACTTATTTAATTGTTATGTATCGATTTTCTTCAATTGTATTTCTTTGTGATAACATTGTGGTAACCAGCTTAAGTATAAAACCAAAAACTGTTAATTTGATAGTTATACATATATTATTATACGTACGTTTATATCTACGTATATATTCAATATAAATTACAAATTATATACAACCTATCATTTATTTTTAGATTTATAGAGGTACATTAATATACACAATAATATGTCATAAAACCTCGCGATAGCAAAATATTTCCGGATCAACTAGTCATCTAAAATTAAGCCAAAATAACATTTTATGAGTTAATTATAACAAAATTAAATTAAAATTTAAGTGATCTAAATTCCAAGTGTAACGTTATTATCAGTATCGTAAATGAAAGTTCAATTGAAATATGATTGTTTTGTTTTATTTTTTATTGCAGTCAAACTAAATTAATAACATTAACATTATATACATTTTAATAGCTTTCAAAATTACTATAATTTCGATTTTAAAATGTAAATATTATCGCTCTCTGAACGTCTAAAAAATATACTATGTATAATTTTTATATACAATTTAATCACTCGCTAAATTTTCTAATTACTCCATAATTTCATCTAAACGAAGTAAATCCTTGAAAATGTGTGTCATATAAAAACAATATGAATGAAAAACATTCGAGATATAATGATTATAGGTAAGAGCACTCAGTGACAAAGACTTGAGAAGATTTAAATCCCAAACATAAAGGATTAGGATTTTCTTTTAACTCGAGATTGTAATCTGATGTAACGAATGGTAAAGGAAAATATTATACGCTTTAACGAATACTTGAAAGATAACTACTGTAAGTGATGAGAATTCGGAATTTAGTGTGTTATTGTGAATATTTTCGGATGACGTAGCAGCTTCGAATATGTTTCTCTTTTCTTTCCTGGAACATTGTCGTACAAAATAATTTATTAATTATTAAAAGACAGTTGTTATAGTATATAATTATATAATAAGAAATTCAATTCTTTATTTAAAATATGTTACATTTCTTAATCATATATTTATATTTATATATTTCAATAATATTTTCACCATAGTAAATAACATAAATAGTTTATCAAATTTGATTATTATTTTATTTATAATAATATCCACGAGTATAGAATATTTAAACGTAACAATTTTGTTATTTAATTCTATACGTTTAGAGATTTTAGAATATGGCGATACTATACCTCAAATAACAATTATTTTTATTTTTTGTACTTTTTTATTTTTTATTTTAAGGCTTTCAATCTGTAAGTTAATTATTACAATATGTATGCATGTAGAAATATATAGGTAATATAGCTTGACATAGATACGTGATAAAATCAACTACCCAATGTATAATAAATTAATTTACAAATTTATATTTTTTTTAATTGATATCTAAATATCTATACCACTTTCTTTTCAAACATAGAGGAGGATTACCAGGTATGTTGTCGGAACCTGTAGTAGAGATAAGTGGATTGGAGTGATTTGTCAGTTGAGAGCGGAAACGTTTATAAAGAATTTTAACAGTTGCTTCTATTGTATTAAATTTTTTTAACGTATTAAGCAAAAAGAATAATCAGATACATTAATAAATACTTGAATGATTATAAATTCGTGTACTAATGATCATAAGAGTGCTTTAACTGGAGCCCAAATTCTAAAATGAACTATTTAATTATTATATACTATACATGTTATGAATTTCAATGATCATACAAGATAATATAGTTTTAAAATATATATAATAACTCATTTTTATTATTACAAAATATAAATAAAGTTTTAATATTTTTCTTAATTGCTCATATTTTATTTTCTTTCTGAATATAACTTAAAAAAAAGAATATTAAATTTCATTTTAAAAAAGGGTTATCTAGTATTTTTTTCTATTTGAGCCCAAATAACTTATAATGTTGGATTTAGATAAATTTAATTTGTATACAGTAATTTAGTCAAACGTTAAAATATTATTAAATGTTCGGACTTAAAAAAAATGGTTGATTGATTGTTTTTCATATTTTATAAACTTTATATTGTTATTATCATTATTATTATTATTATTATTATTATTATTATTATTATTATTATTATTATTATTTTTATTATTATAAGTAGGGGCCGGAATTATATTCTTTTAACATAGCCAAAATAAGATGCTAATATTCTCTTAAAAAGTTGAAAATATTCTTTAAAAATCATAATAAAATATGCAAAAAATATGTTTTTTTGTTAATATAGTCTCTTGAAATAAAAATATTCATTTATATGAAAAGTAATACAAACAACTGATATTAATAGGTATATGATAAAAAATAATATGCAAAAAATAAGCAAAATAATGTTAAAAGTTTTTTTAAAACATGTTAAAAAAAATTTGATTAAATTATATTAATAACAATAAGGTATTTTTAATTAAGAACATTTTGAAAACAGTTGACAACTATATTTTGTTCCATATGTTCTGGTGTCATATTTGTACGACGGTCTGTAATTATGTTTTTATACGTGCTAAATTAACGTTCAACGTCAACTGAAGTCACGGAGTCATTAGATCGTTTTCTATTGTTTCTAAGTCAAAAATGATATATTATTAAAGTACTAACTGACTGGGAGATTTTCGACTACTTAATTCTTCAATAACTTTTTTAAACCTTGAAAATTATCACAGTTAAAAATAACAGCTTCCAACCACGTTCCCCACCTGGTTAGCACTGGTTCAGGGGGCAACGGAATATCTGGTAATATTTCTTTATACACTTGTACATGGTATGGAGATTTTAAAAATACTTTTTATATGTTATTAATTAATTAATTAATGTTTGGGTACATTTCTTTAACCCTTTCTGCAACTCTATTAAACATGTGAGCTACGCATGTAACATGAATAAGTCACTTATCTACTACAGATTATTACAGTACATTACTAATAAGGACATAGTGATCGTATAATGTATATCAACATCATAATATGATATCACTGTTATCGGACACATATAATTTATATTATTTACGCCACTGCGATAAAAAATATGGAATATTTATAAAAATCAATCGATATATTCTGAAATATTCTTTATTCTACAAAATATTTTTTATATTGAAATATTCTCAAATATGCTAAAAAAAACATTTGCCATTAATTAACCGGTTTCATGATTTGTAAAGATTTCGAATCCCAGTCTAACTGCATAGCCTCAAAAAAAAATATGCAAAAGAATATAATTCCGGACCCTAATTATAAGATTTGAATTTTAATAAAATAACTGAGTATATATGTTACCGTCAATGTCGTAAATTCAGGTAATGATGATATTGACTATCCAATTAATATAATGCCTGGGTAACTTTGTCATTATCTATCAAATTATAACATCGTCTGATTTATCAAGTCAATGTTACAAATATATGTTGATTATAGATAATGACCAAGTTATAATTATAACATATCCTATCGACGCGTAGTCTATGTTATCTTTTATCGTTTTAACTTTAAAAACCCACGTTAAGATTAGTATCTGTTTATAACGAATAATAATAGGTATCTTTTATAGTTTTAATACTCACGGCAACTAACCTAAGTATTGTTACAGTCTACGTTGTACTTTTGTATAATATAGTTTATAGTTTCGTATAGTTTTTCGTTTCGAAAAGTGTTGAATTGTTTTATTAAAAAAATGAATTCAAATGATTTTACAACGCATTATCTGATTTCTTGAAAAATAAACGTGAAGGTAATAAATCATTTTAAAACAAAGAGGAATATATGTTAAGATTGCAAGAAGTTAAATTAGCTAAGGAAAACATTGGGAAGAAAAGTGCAAAGGATTACAGATACATTCGTAAGTATGATATAATAACACTCAATGGGCAAGAACGACCAGATTGGTTGTTAGTTTTCATTGTCTAAAATTATCAATGGCTACATAGTTTTAGTCAATAATGACAATAACTGGTCAATCATAAAAATTATGTATTAATATTAAATTTGTTGTATTATTGTCTATCTTAGTTAGGTATTCTCTAAAATGACATTATAGGATATTACAAAGTACCAATTTAATTTAATATATTACTTTACACTTATATATTACAATACTGTAAATTAGAATGCCGTTTTGAATTACAATGCATTTTATTTTTTAAACACTTATATCAGTTATATTGAAATCTTGTCGAACATGAATATTTAACAAAATCTTGTTCAGATCCAGTTGCTTCTTGAGTGGCAATAGTTCGTAAACCCAATTTTTTTCGTGTACTTCCTCTAAAGACACAAAATTTTGTTGGCACACTTATCGATATTACACATTACTTATGAATTTATATTAGGTGAAGGTACATTGTCAAATATTAGTACTGATAACATGGATTTAATACATTACCTATTCATTGTTTGGAATTTCATATAGTGCTTAGGTAATTTAAACAATCTTATAGATTGCCTACCGTAGTTGTTATTATATAGAGTTCCTAGACATTTTATAAAATATCAATATTATACACATCGCCGCTAACATATATATATATATATATATATATATATATATATATATATATAAATTTTATACTAAAATAAGTATAATTTTATTTTTTTACTAATAAGATAATTACAGATTATGGTATTTAATCCGTACTTCGTTAATTCCTGTAAAAAAATAATAACAAAAATTTGATTATATTACAATGATTATCTTGAGATATACTCGAATGATTCAATTATAGAAGTGTTATTAAATTAGTTGAGATATTTAATATCATAAGCTTAAATAATTTTTCGAAAATTATCAATTTTAAAACTAATTTTAAGTACAAGATTCTTCTATTGATCACCCAACGCTTCTATTTTCTATTTTAATTTCTCGGTCACAAAATGTTTGTATATTATAATTATTCAGGTAAAACTCAATTTATTTGATGTATTATTTTTATGGAATTCACTTCAGTATGGTTGTCACTTACAACGTTTTCTTGAAATTCTATTTTTGGTAATAATAATAATAATATCTAATAATAATAATAATAATAATAATAATAATAATAATAATAATAATAATAATAATAAAAATAATAATTATAATAATATAATAACGGTATTTTATGGATTATGATCTCGATATAATTATTATTTACAAATGTTTAACTTTTCGAATTTTATGCTTAATTAAGTGTTGACATAAAATGTATATTGTTAAAAATAAATCGTTGACTGATGGGTGGTGTTGGTTAATTCAGTTAGTATTGTAAATATATATATTTTTGTTATAAACAGTTTTATATAATTTACATAAAAATAAAACACATTTTGTTTTAAATAAACTGTATTATAATATGAATTCAAAATGGAAAACCGAAAGCTTTTTTAAACGTACAGTTTTGTAATAAATAATTGCTTTGTAGTTCAATTGATACTTTTTTTCATTGATATTTTTAATGAAAAGGGACATTTTGATACAAAACATGTCACAGATTCTTGAACGTGATGCATCATTAACAATGGCCATGGTTCTAGTTGTAGATTAAAATTTGCAGCCATTGGCTACAACTGTGACAACAATCAACAGTTCAACATCATTTTCATCGATTATTGAATGAATTAACAAAATATAAATAACTTAGCACTTAAGTATATTTTTTACAGGCAATAGAAAGACATAAAAGTTATAAAAATTAAACATTTTCATACTGGATTTCATTAAGCCATATAATTATTGCACAATGATAATATTAATCAAAAAATTATGCGAATATTTAATCATTCTTATATATTATTTGTATTGGATTCATAAGCACGTAAGTACTCTTTTAAAGATAAAATTCACATCATTAGCAACTATTGAACAAGATGAATTGATTTTTTTTTAAATGTTTCATAATAAAATACATTAAAGAAAAAAAATATATATATTAATAATAATATTATACATTAATTAAACGGAAAAATAAAACTTTTATTATCACGATCCATAACAGATGAATGTAGGAAAGAAAAATCAAATTGATATAATTGAATTATTTTCCTTTAAAATATTTTTGGATGGGTTTAAATTCTTGACTGAATGACAGTTCTGAAATTAAAAATAGCATTTCTTAAAATCTCTATTGTGGTTCAAACACTCATCAATTAACAAAATAATCATTATCTTGGCCTATTTTATAACGAGTTGGAGTATTCATGGAAGAATTAAGAAGGATTAAACAAAGCACACGAGAAGACAAGTAGACATACGTCTACCATCTCAAAGGAACTCATGAATATGAATATTTAGATAATTTATTGTATTCTTACATTTTCTCGTAAACTGATGTATTCGATAGTTAAGAATGTAAGAAATAAATAATGGAACAAGTAAATAAATATCTAATATTTAATAATATGATTAAAAAAAATAAATATACTTTTTAATGCTTTAAAGAATAAATTAAAATTATAAAATAGAGATAGGCATATGTAGAAAGAATCCTTTGGTTGTAGTAATGACAAAATAGTTAAGACTTTGTAGTAAAAGAAAAATAATTTTTACTAATACGAGTATTTAGATTTTATACATTTTTTATGCAGTTGAATATGTTTAAAGCTGCGTAAGATTAAGGCAATAATTATACATAATTGTAATCAGGTGGATCGAAAATGAATACCGACATTCACAGTCAATAGTTTTTCACGTTATGTAAACACCATTGTGTAATGCAACGCACCAGTTCGTTTTTTATCCTCCTACGTATTCTATGTGTAATATTTCAAAAATATTTCTCTATAAAAATGTACAAGAACAAAAATAAAATTTTATAAAATGATGACGTAATAAAATATATAACATCATTCAATCTTAAAATTACTTACACACTAAAATATTACTCCAAAAATTACACTTCGAACAATTGTTTGTTTAAATATATTATTCACGTATTTAATTTATTATATTAAAATTGTAGATGTACGTTTCTTATTATTTTCTTAGATCGATTTACAGTAAGTTAATACGGTTTAGCCTGAATGGACAATAATGTATTGTGAAATTATATAATTCCTTATTATTAGGATCCTTATAATTCCTTAGTTATTATCTTTTAAATATTGTTCATAATAATGTCTTAAAATAAATAGGAATAAGTCGCAATTCCGCTTCAACGATGCTCAAATAAGGTAGGCGGAGGGATCTGCAACTATCTAATTACAATATGTGGTCTGGGATATATTTACGTAAAATAAATACATATATATATATTTATGTGCATGAAGTTGGGAGCAGTGGTCAAAGTATTTGAATAAATGTTGACCGCACACCAACTGACTCGGGTCCTCAAAGATCAAATAATCAGAAATGGGGGGTCACAAGTTGTTGGCTCTAAAATGTGCCTTTTTGTATTCAGACCACGATAGTACATCGATTGTTGGATGTACAACCACTGTTAATGTTTATTTTGTCGACGGTGGTCACATTGTCCGTAATATGAACTGTGGGATTGATTTGGTCAAGTTTTGTAGGCCACAGAGATTGGCAAACAAGTGGGTTCTAGTCGCCGATTGCTGTCGAACAATCACTGGTAGTCGTTCTTGTTCACCATCGCCGAAACGGGTGAAACGGGTACCGCAGATCATCAACGTCGTCGTTCCCGTAGTGACCTTCATACCTTAGGCTCCGGTCGTTGTTGCGAAAGTTATTTACTACAGCCGTCCAATGTCCAATGTTGAAAGTCATTTACTGATATGTTGGCCTTTTAATCTTCTAATTTCGTGTATGAAAAGGTTCAAATTGTGTAAGGTTGAAGATGGACGTGGAAGGGTATATTTTTTTTTTGGCTTTGGTATGAATGTCTGGTGGCTTACAGAGTGTCAGGCTTGTGTCTATAATTTTTTGTCTGGGTTTATACTTAGATTTGGCGGATTGTTATTACCTATTGAGTCGTTATAATGAATGGTGTTGGTATTTTATAAAATTTTATTTCAACTGATTGAGTCCCTATGTTTCCAACGTGTTCGAAGATGAATGGCTGTTCGCAAAGAAAAATGTTTGGTTACTTGAACTGCTTCTTTATGGAATGGTAGTCTGTAGTTTGTGGTAGTGTTGTTACAGGTCAGGTAGTGCGTTTCTGTGATAACTTTTAGTACCACGTTCTGGACACTGCTTTCATTTGATGCCAATTAATTTTGCTTGGAAGAGGTCCTCGTGTTGTTATGGCGTACAGTGAGATAAGTCTGATGTAGATTTTGTATGATGATGTAGTCTTCTGATCATGGTAATTGGGCTGTTTTTATTGAGTACTTGGTAAAGGAATTGTTTTACTCATTTTGGATTTTTTATTGTTCGATTTTTATGATCGTTAAATATAAAATGCCTGCTTAAAGTAACTCCTAGATATTTGGTCTTGTTGGTCTAGGAGATTTTTTGGTTTTTGATTTTGATTTTTATTTTTGGATGGTTTCTGCTCGAGATGAATTGCATTGCTACTATTTTTGAAATGTGAATTCGTAATTTTAATTTGTCCATCCATTCTGTTGTAACGTCTACTTGGCATTTAAGTTTCATAATGGCAGTATACAGGTAAACCAATGGATAGGAAGAGAAGGATACTTTAGTGGTATGTTAGCTGGGGTTTTTTGAATTAGTTGTCGAATAAGCTAGTATAAAAAGTAGTCATTGAAATTGAGGGAACTTGTGAATGTGTTTCATTCGGATTGGTGATACTAGATCAGTAGTTTCCCGACGTGGTTAATTTAAGTTTAAGCATTCATTTAAGTGTTGGGTCTCTGTACGTTGCCATTTTTATTTTTTTCTTGGGTGATTCTTGTTGATGATTTCTGATTAGATTTTTGGCATTATTGGCTCTTCCTTGATGAGTGAATGCAGTACCAAATAGATTCACTTTTCTTTCAGAAAAGTTGCTACATAAGGCAATCGAAGCATTTTTACTGCCTCAAATCGTGTCGACAGACACACACATCATTGTAAAATCAATACATTCTTCACTCCGTTCAGAATCTAAAACTGCGCTGCTGTACGTCATGATCTGTAATGTCAAACAATGAGCGAGCAATTTTGCGCGGTCTGTTTGGTTTTATACCGTTTGTAACACGTTTGTTACACCATTTTCGTTCCGGAAAAAAATGTATGGTGACTAAAATTACCTAATTTAAAGCTGTGAAA
>JASXSY010000738.1:0-309293 GCA_034509805.1 Sipha maydis | reverse complement strand
CTTCACTCCCGTTCAAATCCCGTCAAAATCTCCCAAACCTTGTCGCCCATTATACAGACAAACCAACACGAATCACTTCTCGCTTTAGTCGAATCTAACGATTGCCGTTTTCAAAGAGTAGTACTCGTCTCACTAGGCGTGTTCGGGTGTGCGTACGAAGCGCTATCCCTCCTGTAACGGTGCATGGGTGTATGGCCTTAGGTATGAGTGGTTCCTGAAAACCATTTTTTAGAAAACGCACAAAAATATTTCGTCAATTTTTTATCCATTATTCTAATCGCGTGGGAAGTATGTAGGACCGTTTGATTGACCATCCGGTGGTTTATGGATAATTTTTACCATCAGCAGCCCGCGGAACCGATGCACTTTTGGAAACCGATTGGTAGTCATAGCTTCGGAAAAGCGGCAATCATTTGGGAATCTTGTATAAAAGGCCGGGAGCCGAACGAGCTTTTGCCTAAAAGCATAAGAACGTCTTCTCCCTTAATTTTCTTGAGTCAATGACGCGCCAAAAATAGGTCGAAATTATGGCTAGGCAACGAGTCTAAAATTGGTGACCGACTACAATACCATGGGTCATATTGCATTTATATAAATAACAAACTAAGGTAGTTTTCGTAATTATACCATAACATGGTATGCTGTTAGGACGATGTACCAAACAAGACTAAACAACAAAACTAAGAGTTTCGGCACGTTACTGTACCGGGATAGGTGGATTTTTCACATATACAAACTTTGAGAATCATATTTCATGCTAATGCAATTGAAATGTATTGGATTTTTTCTACCGAAGTCTAACATAAAGAGCGGTTTTTTTTTATGTTATCACTCGTTTTCCCGTCAGAATTTTTTTATATTTTTATTTAATTTTTCTTGCATTTTATGTTTTATAAATCATAAACTATTATTTTTTACATGTTATTGGTATTTAACATTAAACAATACTTTTATTATGGTTTTGATGTTGTAATTTACGTAGCAGTAATCGTCTCGTATCTGCAAGTATTATATGAATACCTACCAATTGAATGACTACCAATTGTTGGTCATCGTTTTTATTTAATCTACTTTTTTGCCGAGTTAATTTTTCATGGAGTTATTTTGATTTTAGATTTAATATTAGCGTCGTTTTTTTTGTTTTTAATTTTATTTGTTGAATGAGAATGGCGCAATTCCAGTACAGAGGTATATTCATGAAATGGTTTTATGCACGGAGGTAGTAGTAAGGTAACATTTTTATGTTGATCATTCAATCCGAGAATGCTTTTTATTTTTTATATTTTATATTTTTCTAGCGCCTTAGTAAGAGTATTATAGGTGATAGCCCTTTCACTGTAAAGCTGATTCGTTATTATTGACGCGTTATTTTATTTTTATATGAACAGAATACATTGTTCCGTTGTTGTTATTTTATTTATATCGGCGTGGGGGAGAAGTTTAGTTGAAAATTAATTAGTGGATATTACATATTATGTAATATACTATTGTACAAACAACATTTCATTAGATATAATTTTCAGTTGAGTAAGGTGGCGTCGTACAAGATATCCTTGTGCTTAAATATTAATAACATTAAGTCTGGTCTAATTTTATCGACATAATTCTTCTTCTTCTTCTTCTTTAGCTTCGGCCTTTAAGACCATACTGACAACAATACATTTTGCAACCTATTTCTATCCGCCGCTGTTTCTCTCAAAATAGTGCCGGGCTCTATCCTCTCAAATTCTCTTTTCACACCATCTTCCCATCTTAGCTTAGGTCTACCTAACAGTCTTTTTCTTACAGGGTCTTCTTCGATCACCCATTTGATTAATATGTCTTTTTTGCGCCAAGCATGGCCTGCACAACTTCATTTTTCGTTTTCGTTTAATTATCGACATAATCAATTAGTTGAATATACTATAGTGTACAAAATAAACATTCATTGAACATTAGTTTAATGTTTTTTATACAAGTAAAATATCCATCTACTTAAATGTATTATGTTTTATATTATGTTAAGGTTAATGTTAAGACTCAATCGTGGTATTAAAATACCGTATTCGAGTATATAACTACAACAATTTATGTACGAGTAGGTTTATCCTCAACATATATGCAATGAATTTATAAATCGATCATAGTACATAATTGTTTAATTGTTTTAGTCTATTATTGATTTTATTTGAGGATTCTATGTGTATAATTTTACATATAAATAAATTTAACATAGTTTTCCATAACTTGCACGGTTGAGTAAATAATAGAGACAATTTGGTGATGGGTAATTATTTTGGATAATTCGATATGATATTGTTTTTACATTATACAATAAATCATAATGTGGACATTTTTAGTTAATTTAACCGAAAATGTTGAAATAGCTGTTGCTGAGTGCATCTGAAAGAGACAAGAAATGTTTACCGCCCAAATTGACTAGAAAATGTTAACTGATCGCAATCATGAAACGTTGTAGCAAACTTTTTAGTGCTGTTTCCATATTATATAAGTTACGATTATTCAAGATATTTATTGATTTAATCTAAATGCGTACTACTTTTAAATTATTTCACCCCCCTTTGTCATGTTCCATATTACGCACACAATTTTCATACTGCCGTATCGTAAAACAGAAATTATTCTGTCGTAGTTGTAAAATAATATACGTTGTGAGACCGTCCAATATTATATACAGTTAATTGAATCGCTCTAAAATTTGATTCTCTGTCAAGACACAATGCTTCATACCACCGAACCCTTATTCTTCTTCCCCACTAATACTAGGCGTATACGGTACACCAGTTTTCGTTTCGATTTATAACAAAACGTGGATGTTAAGCAGCAAAGTTTTTTATTATTTCGCGTCAGGATTGTATTATATATGTACTAATATTATATTGGTCTACTGCAGGCACTAATGTATTGAAACGAATGTGCTGTAGATAAGAACCACGGTTATGCCCAGAACCATTTGCAGTCAAACACGACAGCAGCTCTCAGAAAATAAACGAGGATGTATTTTTTATTATTATTATTATAGTTGTTGTTATTACTGTCTACATCTCGAAGATACGCGTATATTATCCTTAGTCTCCTGAGGATATACGTTTATTATATTTTTTTAATTGCCTAATAAACGGCCACTGAAGTACGACTGCGTAAAGTTTTCGAAACTATCGCCGTCTACATAATAAAATGCCTAGACGGAAGTTTCGCGAAAACGTTCGCGAGTTTATTAACAATTCGGTATAGGTACACTATACGAGTACATTATTATTGTTATGATATATAATATATAGTCGCACGTTGTTTTATGAATTACATTTTAATTCCGTCATGTTTTGCATTCGTCCCAAGTTCTACGAACCGACCTACCGCTACCCAAGTGAAATGTGAAATTCGTCAAAGAACATTATTTAAGTATATTACTGCAATTCTTACGATCTAACCGTGTCTACTTTCCCGTAATAATTTCATCTCTTGATAAACTATTCGCTGTTTCACTGTTTACTAGCATACAATAATATATTATTCAAATTCCGTTCACATTCAAATTGCAAATATATAAAACCCTTCACTCAGTAGCGTAGTCAGGAATTAGTCAGAAGGGGAATGTAAGTATAGCTAGTACTTGGAAAAGTGTATAAGTACCTAAAATAAGGTAAGAGGAGGCTTTATCCTCCCATCGGATAAGCCATTGAAGATGGAATACGGTTTTATAACTCCGATAAGTAAATTAATTTTCGAAGAAATTCGTGTTAGTTATTGTTTTTGTTTTTTGGAAATGATTTCCTAGTGATTGCATGCATTCTTAATCAAATTCTCTGACTGTTCATGTGAAATGCTACTTAGTAAATTCATCTATTTTTGCGTAATTTTATAATGAGCCATATCTATCACGATATTGATTCGAGATATTTGATCGTAAAATTTGTTTTTGCTTAATGCCTGCCTACACATCAATTACAATATAATATATAATATTATTATCATAGCAGATTAAGTGAATTGTATTAATCTTTAGTCACTTATTATTGTTCAGTTTTATTCTCGTTTATACATGTATTTATATTGTTGTATTATAATTATAAATTATATTTTTTTAGTAATGCTAATAAAATAATAAATTATACACCACGGAATTTAAGTGTTCATAATGAACATTTTGTTATTTGAATATTAATTTAATAAAATAAATGAATTGCTCTTGAAAAATAAAATCTTCAAGGGATTTTTAATTTATTCTACACCGTTTTATAAATATTTTTTATTTTACTTAGATAATGCTTTTTTTACTTTTTATACGTAAGTTTAAAATATTGATAGTTACATTTTAAAATTTTACAAATCATAACATAAAAAAATAATTAATTAATTTTAATATTATGTAGTAAACTTAAGATGTTGTAAACGGTCAAATCTTGTACAAGTTTAATTTTTATAACGAAAAAACTAAAAATATGACTCTTATATTGTTCTTACCAAATATTATAAGCATTTTACTTTTTTAAATAACAAATTGTCTCACAATTTTATTTCCAAGGATTTGTCTATGAATTATTATATTACGAGATTTTGAATATAGTGTTCAACTTGGTTCACAAAAGTCATTCATGTTTATTCTTTGTAAATCTAAGTATTTATATTTAGAATATATATTTATATGCTCAAGATATATAGATATTCTTAATATTATCTAGATATTTATCTATCATTAAAGATCAATTGCAGTATGGGGAATGTTAGATAGACCAATCAGTGAATGTGGGCAAGTTCATTCAAACCATCAATCACGTGGAGATTTACTCACTAACAAAATATTAGGGAGGAACAAGAGAGCTCCACAAAGGCAACAATAAGGCACAAGAATGGCTATACAGCCTAAAAGTATACCTCTAGAAATTGATATAAGCTCTATGCCATTGTTACTAATCTTTTTATTTTCCAAGTTCCTGTCTACTACAGCCATGTATGTGCTAATAATATATTTGCTTATTTGTATATTTTACGGTTTCGTATAATTCATATAATATGTTTACTTTCAGCTATTGATTAGTAAACTATATGTAGCAAGTATTTATTAGTTAGATAGTATATTTAAAAGTTTATAAATGTTTTAACCAAAATTGCCATAGGGAATAAAAAAAAAAATGCAATATGATATTCTTAGAGTATAAACTATATTTTACCTACCAAGTGTTTATGATCTAAGCTGAACCTTCAGAAAGTTGAATTTTAAATAAAATATTATTCTCTAAGTACTTTTTTATAAATATTCGGTACAACAAACATGTGTAATTATTTCATAATGCATATAATTTCTAATTATCAACTTATTAAGGTTTTCAGAAGAATAAATTGGAGATAAACAATTACTAATATTAATTTAAGATTTTGACCTTCAACTGAAAAATCAGTAAACCTTTTGTAATGAGTTTAAAAAAAAAAAATTAAGTGAGTAAAACAATTTATTTTTTTGCATAATTTTATACAAGTTTTATTATGTAAATTACTATGTAAAAAAATCTAGGTATATTTTTAGATTTCATATACTACATATACAGTAAATTTCCAATTGTATATTTTCATAATAATAGTTTTAGTTATTTTACAACATTATCGATATTCAATATACACCCATTTTAACTCGTAAATTTATTTTGACACAATTATATCATAATAATTTGCAAATGTTGAGAAAAAAAAAACCATCCATTTTTTTTTATTTTTTTTTTGCTATTTTCCTTTTATAAAAAATTTATAATTTAATTATTATTTTAAATTTTATGCTTAATGTGAGATGAAGAAACCCTTCGTTTTAAAATATGGGTTTTTCTACGAACGTTTTTCGAATCGAATATATTTAAAAAGTAATTTTCAATTTAATTTTTGCAATATTGTGAAAAAATAACGATGAAAAATACTTAAATAACCAGAAAATATAATATGATAAATTTCATTAAGAAATCAAAAAAAGTAGGCGTTTACAAGTTAGTTAAAAAGTTAATTTTTCAAAACTTTTTATTTGTTATTTTACTGCTTATTATTTTATTTACTTAGCTATTTAAATACAGCCACGGTAAAAACTTAGCCTTTCCCAGTAAGTTTGAAAAATAATTAGTAAACTAAAAATTCACATTTTAATTTATACTCAGTATTTCATTATGTTTGAAATAGAAGACCTAATAATTATTAATTAGTAATTACTATGTGTTATTATTTTGAGCATCATTATCATGTTTAATCATATGATTAATTATTACTTAAAAATTCAAAAAGACAGTTATTTCTATGTTTTCTGGATTCTTATTTTATTCTTAATTTTTTTTTTTTTTTGGATCTAGTTGCGTCAATATTATTTTCATATTTTAATTGTAAAATTAACATTATTAAATTTACTTAGTTTAACTTACTCGGACTGATATCTTTATTTATAAATAAATAATACTTTATTTTACAAAAAGTGGTGTATGTGTAATTTTTATCAAAATCACTTTCAGGCACATAATTTTTAATGACACTTATACATTGTTCACTTACTTATTAGGTTTTTTATTTTTCTTATCTCTCTTTGGGCGCTTGTTCGAACAACGCATCCACTGAAAATCGTACATAAAATTATTGTAATATAAGTACAAATATGAAATATAAAAAATAAAATACATGATGAAAAAAAAAATTGTACTACATTACCTAATACTATGATGACATAATATTAAGACAAAGTAAAAATATGATATTTATGTTATACTTTTACAGCAAAGTAAATGTATTACAATAACTTTGTTTTATCTACATATAACCGTCAAGCTACAATAGTTGTTAACTGAATGCTAATAAAAAAATAAAAAAAAAACTTTGTTTTGTAAAATGAAACCCTTATTAGCAGTACTTCATCATTCAGTTATTGTAACCCATACTACCCAGTCACATAAATACAATATTTACAGGAACCTTTTAAACCGCAACATAGTGCACGAGTTACACTAATAATGCTCGCATTAGTTATGATACATGTATAAAAATGTTCGACATTTTGAAGACAATAAGTTATCATAATGATGTGTTAAACGACACAAATACATATGTTTAATGTACATAATATGCATGAATGATTAAATACTAGGTTAATACTGTGATGTCGACTACACAGCATTACCATAGACATTCGTAATGTCATGTATTATGTCACGATAGTATGATATACATGAATTTCATTACGAGATCGTATATTAATATCATTTGACCTTGGATTATACGTCACTATATAATTATCTAAGCGGGAGACAAGTTAGTTTTTGGCAGATATGCTATTAATTAAACAATTGCACTGAAGGGTTTTCGAAAATGCACTTTTTATTAAAATAGATACTGTCAAGCGCGCACATGTACGTACGTACACAACACAGTCACAAATACACAGATACAGAGACACACAGACACACAGACACACACACGCATACACACACACACACACACACACACATAAATAGAGACACACTCACACGTATCGAAGGCGGTTTTTTTTTTTTATGGAAGTTCTCGTACAAGCGTCTACAAATTTCAAGGTTCCTTCATAAACTATTCATTACTCCAAAAATCGGTAAAACTAATTTTTTTGTGTTCTTGTCAAATTTCATACGAGCGTAACAAATTTAAATAATTTAAACTATATAGAGTGAACATGTAGTATAATAGTATTACTTTTTAACATATTCTTTTATCATATTCTTTTTTTTTTTTTACTAAATACAATTTTTACAATAATTATTAGGTAAAAATGTTACGAAAATCTATTTGATCGAGATTAACTCCTACAGTACATTATAATATAAATATTAATTACACCTTCTAATGTTCGATACAATTTTTCGTCATATCACTATTATATTATTAGTCATTGAAGTTTATATTATAGACGTAGGTATAATGCATACACACTTTTTCAAAAATTATTTAATATTTACCATCAACTATCTCTTATCTAATGCAATACACTTCATTTTATAAGAGTTATATTTTTTATTGCTTACATATAATATAAATATTAAAATTATTAATATTCCATAAAGTTTCATAAATTTTATTGTTCCACAGTAATATTAAGGAAAATATCAAAAATATGATTAATATGAAATATGATTAAAGTAATGCCCAAATTCCGGAATTTTTATCAATCTTATCAGTTATTTTCAATAAATTACGTAATTATATTTACAAACTATTTTATTTTCAAAAGAAACTACAGTAACAAAATTATAGTCATCAGTTTTTAAATGTGTTAGTTGTTTCTCATAATATCAAAGCAATTAATATTAATAGAATTTGATTATATTTGTATTGAAATTTAATTAATATAATAAAACTTAATTTTCATTTTTCTTTAAACCATTAACTAAAATAATTATATTAGGTTCCACTATACTATAATAATTACAAACCAGTTTTAAATATGAAAAATATTGTTGAAATCAACTAATATTTATTCTTAAAGTTGTTGAAGCTATTGTAACTTATGTATTTATTTCAGTGATAAATATTATACTGTCATAGTAAAATGTCCGTTATGTGATATAAGAATGTAAAAAATAAATCTTATTATAACTCTGGGATGTAAAATGAATAAACGTAATAATATACATAAAAGTAATTTAACAGTTAAAATGTGTTTACTACCTACTCAATTATATTGTAATTTATACTCGCATAATACAATAGAATTTCAGTTTTTTTGACCAAGTCAATTTCAATATAATTTATTAGTAATCACCTGGATATTTTTCTTTCGAGACCTAACTTTATTTATTAAACAAATTTTGTATTTTTAAATTTAAAATACCTAATTGACATTTAAATTTTTTAAACTTTAAGCAATAAAGCTTCATAATATTTGTTTAAAAGTTATAAATGAATAGTATATGTATATTATAGTAGTTACTGATAAATTCATATATGTTTTTCTTTATTTAAATAATTTATGCGTTTAATTTTTATATATGATAAATATATATTATGATTGTTTTACTTAAGAATTTATATTTATTCATATCTCATATCAATTTTATATGTAGACATATGAACTTAAATAATTTTAATTTATATATTTTAAGTTATTGCGTATATGACATT
The DNA here is from genome assembly GCA_034509805.1 of Sipha maydis. Lineage (NCBI taxonomy): Eukaryota > Metazoa > Arthropoda > Insecta > Hemiptera > Aphididae > Sipha > Sipha maydis. Next base: position 300,182 of record JASXSY010000738.1, on the reverse strand, counting down.
ATTCATTTTTATTTTTTCGTTTGATAAAACGAATACCCTTATACGAGTGAATTTTAGTTAATACAAACACAATTTATTACTTAGAAAGAGTCAGAAAAACCATCTTAATGTTTAAATAATAAATCAAAACTATTATTCATTTAATACATGGTATTATGGTGCAATAGAATATTGGACTTTGTCGAACAAATATATAATTGCCCGTGTTTCGAAATTGTTCAACATTATAACGGTCAACAATTTTATTATGAAACCTTTTTTAAATACATATGCCTGTATAGACTTTATTGAATGATAATTAATATGTAAACAACATAAGTAAAACAAATATAACTATGAACATAAAATAAAACCATAAGTTGGATAAATCAAGTTATGAAAATAAGTGAATTCTAAATCTATAAGTGCAACTGATAATATAAATTTCATGTTAGATAATTTATTGCGTTTTATTAAGTATAACATTTTATGGATATTTAAAAAAAATTTAAAAATTTTTATTTTATTTATTTATAATTTATAATAATAAAATTCGTAATCCAGAATCTCAAAGATTTAATTTGCATGATTTATTTTATATTGTTGTTTATTTATTTTGTCAATCCCTATTTTGTTTTTCGTTAATCCTATTTCAAAAATTTGTATAGACATGATCGACGTGCTCAAACACTATAATGAGTTACGAAGTCAAACAAAATTTGTTCTTACCTGTTTGAAAATTATCTTCCTGTACAGTCCATCAACCCCCGGTGTCCTGCCATCCTTTTTTCTGCACAGACCGCTGCCCATTTCAAGGGGAGTAGTAGTAAATCGACCACCGTCACCACTCTACCGCTACACTGTCGTCGGTTGGAGGGTAAGTAATAATATTGTTTTCTCGAGAAACGTTAACTATATATAAATATATATTTATCAATCAGGAGTATGGATTTTCGATAGAAACAGCCACAGAAATAACCGAGGAAAAAATCAAACAACGACCACAACATTTACCGACAACCAACCGAATCAACAGTGCGGCGGCCGTGTGATTTGATAACTTACGATACACACATCGTTGTGGTCGTCTCCCACCTTTTCTTCTCCGCCGTAACCGCCTCTCGGACACACGGGATGTTGTTTTCTTTATTTACGTACTGACATTATTTTTTATCCACTGAATTTTATGCTATCATAATATCATGACGTATAGTTGCAATGTATAAACATAAAGTCCGTTCAGACATAAAGCCTCAACATAAAAGCTTATAACTCGAACTCCCATGGATATGTGGTTACTAATTTGTAACAATTTTAAATGAAAGTTCAAAAATAGTGATATGAATCTTTAAAATTAATGTTTTATGATTCAGTGGTACGCGTCAGAGTGTATCAAAAAAAAAAAAAAAAAAAAAAAAAAATGTACACCCAGAGACGGATTTTTAAATGTCTCTCTGAGACCATTTATTATCTAATTATACATTAAGGTATTGTTCAGAAACTAAATTAATAATCACATAATAACAATATTATTTTAACGTTAAACAAAAATCTGAACTCATAGTTTAATGTTTTCCTTAAAAATCATTCAATTTTTAGATTGTCAACCGTCAATACTCCATAACGAAAGCTAAAGAACTTTGTTGATAATTATCTTACAAGTTGTACAAATTAATAAATGTAAGACGAGTATTGTCATCAAATATCTACATTATTTCCTTTCAACCAACATTAATATAACTATTTACTTTTGAATTTTTTTTTATTTAACGTAAGCAGTTTAGTGATATTCCTTGACTTATGGGTTCAATTAAAATGTAATTATACATTATCTAATAATAACTTTTCATTGATCCTATAATCCACTCTATATTTTTTTTTTCTATCACAATCAATCATCTTTCTATTAACATCAGAATTATAAATTTTCTGCAATCTGAACAGAAAGAACGAATGTATAAACTTTTAAAACACATAAAAATACTTTAATAGATGACTACGAAAAATAAAAAAATTTGAATTGCTATAACATTTTGAAAACACAATTTCTCTACTACGGTAAATTAGTAAATATTTTCAGATAAAAATTATAAACATAATTATATCATTTTATTACAGGAATGATGTCATTCATTGAGTGCGTTTTAACTAAAAAAATTAATACTACAATACTCATTTGTGTTTGTATTACTTAAACTTATATCCAATGTATATATTTTATTCAAAAATAATAGTTAAAAAATATCAATTACTGACCCGAGGTATTTAGGGTTTTGGAACAAAGTATTGCTGCACTAAAGCGCATACATTAACCGACTTTGTGTATTGTGTGGTCTGCGCGTGCATGTGCGAGGGCCTCAACACTCCGTCCAAATTTAAACGAATTTCAATATCTTCTTCCGCATTTGGTGTGCGAGTCTTCTTATACGTGTGTAAGTGTACGTTTGTTATCTTCGTGGCGTAGGGTAGAAAATTGATGTTCCAAAAATATATGGAATGAAATACGTATGTATATTTTGATCTCAAGAGTTTCCGTCAACAACCATGCACGAATAAATCAATTAAAAATTTCAATAGAAATGGAACGGACGACAGTTCTTTTTTAGATACAGCTGATGGAATTTACTGCACATTTTTTCTTTTGAAATGTGTATGTATTAATTAATTTATGGTTATTGTCAATAATAACAATAACTCTTTGAAATATACGATACATTATTTCTACTGACTACTGATATAGTAATATATACTCAATGCAATATTTGGAGCATAAATTAAATTAAAAAACATGGAATTTTTCATATCGACATTAATAATATAAGTCTTGCAAATATTGCTTAGTATAAATCATGATTATATGGTGTTATGTGGCACTATATATATATTGCAGTTGTTCGTAATTGTTATATCTTTGCTCGACAATAATGTATTGATATTTGATACCTTTGTAAAGTCACATTCAATAAATTGACCTAAATATTAGTTTTTAAAATAAATCAAAATTTCCAATATCACATACAAATAATTTATCAATGCAATAAATATAATATTATTATAAATCTTTTGGCCTTTTATCAGGAAATATACGCATGATTTAAAATGCATTCAAAATTGTAGTTTTCCCTCATGAAAATTAGATAAATGCAAAAATTTAAGCTAAATCTCATTTCCCTATTCAGTTCGTAAAATCTCTGATGGGGCAATAACTTATATGAGGAGCCGGATGTCCGGGTGCGTCTGACCGCGGATTCATCGAGCTCCGAGCCGTAATTTATTGGCAAATTTCTACAGAATGACGCCAAAAACATAGGAAAAAAAAAAGAAAAAAAATTAGAATTACTTGAATTTCATTAACATGCAGACCGGTAACAATTGATTACAAAAAAATAAATAAATAAATAAAATAAAATAAACCGCTTATGAATTATTCAAAGCAGCAAACAAAATTGGAAACGCCAGCTTTTTTTCATTTTTATTCCTCGTCTCTTTATGCCGTCTCGTTCTGGCGAGCACCTTTTTGTTGGCCTTTAGCCCAACACAAAGGAGAGGGATGAATGGGGGTGGACTGTCAGATTAAATCATATAAGCGCCCTTTTCGATCCGACAGCTGCTTGAACGCAAACGAGAAGGATTCGCGAATTTCAAAATTACATTTGGAAAACATTGATTAAATTTAGAATGCTTGTGGTTGAAAATGTTTTTATTCGACGAAATTTGGAAGTGAACAAGGAAACCAGACATGGTTTATCTCATATAATTACTCATACGTCAACAGTATTAAAATTAAAACAATTTAACTAACTTTTCGAAACAACTCTTGTAACGAAATAGGTAGATAATTGCATTTTCATATGTAAACCTTCTACAAAAATCAATGTAAACTAAAATTCAATGCAGTATAAAGAAGTAGGGTTTCATTATAAGTTCGAGTACTACAGCATAAGAAGAACAATATTATACATTACTATAACTGTCAATTTATATTTTAGATTATAAGTGACAACAATATTTAATACATTTATTTCAATTTCAATAATCATTTGTGTTGTATACACATTGTACAGATTTATACACGTCTACAGATTGTATAATTTTCTAAATTAAATAAAAGAAAATAAATATCATTTTATTTTAAAAATACTATAGAATATCCGTAAGTTCGTGTAAAGAAAATAACTGTGAAACTGTGAGTATTAATTTTGTAAACTACATCGAAATAGGAAAAATATATAAATTGCATAATTATATAACTATATGGTTATAACTTACAAGTATAAATTACATAATGTACATAGACATATAAATTATTTCAATATTGTAATTGATACAAAGTTTACTGCATACTATTTTAATTTTAGTCTCTTTTCAACATAAACTTTTTATATTTTTCTATGAAAATCCATATTGATCCTTCACCTTCATTTTGTGATAATCAATTGAAATAAATCAACTCGAAAAATACTACTACTAACACATAAATAAACTTTGAAATTCAATTTCTACGTATGTTACATCGTATTACCACTAATCCGAGTTTTACAACGTATATTTGTACATTAAATTAATAATTATGTACACATATCAAAACTAATATCAAAAACTTTTATACATTAAATTAATAATTATGTATAAATATCAAAACTAATAACAAAAACTCTTATTTACGAGAATACAAAATTAAATATTGCTGAACTTAATCCAATGCACTAATAATTAGCAATAAAGAAATATTAAAATTTGAACAGTAATAATTTTTCAATGTAGAGATTTCAGTTTAATTTACAATGTATATAATTATTAATGTTTTTTTGATATAATATGTATCAACTTGGTCGGCGTCATTCCATAGCTTTTTAGAATTTTAAACACTTATCGGAAATAGGTTAAAATACAGAAACACATTCGTAGATATCGTTAATTATTCTAAACATCTATAATATATAAAATTTAAGATAGAAGTATATAACACAGAAATTATCGTAAGTAGATCAAAAATCAAGACTAATTAGTAATTACAATAGTATATATACTATAGTTACTGATTGAATAGCATAAGCGTTTTCTGTTGTTTGATTTTCACAATTTATTTTAGACTATAGTTTTTTTGTTCATCTATTATTGTCGTTTTTAATTTTTTCTTCACTTGATTTATTTATTTTTGGCTATGTATTCTCTCGGTGTATCATAGCTATCATAACGTATTGATTTTGCTATGTGTATATATATATATCCACTGGTAGCTCCTATTTCGATTGTGATGTGATCACTGGACTATACATTATTATAGTGCTGAGCAGGGGCGAAACTAGCAGGAGGAAGACGGGGATTCATCCCCGGGCGTAAAATTTTAAAGGGTGTAATTTTTTATTATGTATACAGTAAATATATATATTTATCTTTCATAACGATAATATGTTTAAGACTCAATAAGTATGATTGTATGCTAATTATTAGAAAAAATTATAGGAATGGATATTTAATACTTTGTTTATGATAAGGCATATTTTAACATTTTTCCCGGGCGTAAAATTCCTAGTTCCGCTTCTGGTGCTGAGCAAGTGTTTCATTTATTACTGTACCTTGTTGATTTCGCTCGATTATCATCCGAAAAGGGAGTATGTATAAGATTGATTGGCATGGTTCATGCCGATTGCCGAACGCTCGAATAATTTGTACAAGTTCCGCTTTTTCCGTTCGGTAGTTTGACGGTGTTTTTACCTATCGTGACTTGATTCATATTCGACTATCACACATATAATAAATATTTTCTTCAAGATAATTTCCCTATTTCGGTTAAACAAAACCACGTACGCGGCGGATTCATGATGAATCTATTTTTACACGTTATTGTCATTTATTTTATCTCAATATATACTATCTATTATCTGTAAGGCTATAACACGTACAGAGGTGTATGTATTGAACGGGCCATGCATTTGATTTATACTTTGTTCGAGAAACGTTTAGTAAGACAAGAAAAAAACATTGAACTGATTTGAATCCGTATGCGTGATAGCAATTATATTAGGGATTTTCGAATTTGATAAGGGAGGAAAGCGCACAGAGTATTTTTCGGAACGCTGTGCCGTCGTTAGTGGAACATTAACTAATCACACGACATAAATCGAAATACACAATATATTTACAATATTTGCGCACGTGTGAGAGTATAACGTAAACAAATCAACGAAATAAATTTGTTGTGTACACGAAAACCCCGAATCTGCCCTTTTACCGATCGACTACAATATCACATACCTGTGCACAACGCGATACGACATTGTCTATCGATTTGTTATCGCAAAATATACGACACGTTTTATGTCGATTTATTTTTTACACGCGGCCCAGGAGAGGCTAATTTGTTTAAGCGCACTCCATCCGCCGTGAACCGTTCGTCAGCCGCAGATAAGCGACACGGAACGGCGTGAAAAATTGACGGAAACGTAGAAAGTCGGCGCATAGGATTAGCACATGCGCGAAGCCGACGACTAAATCCTGCGATTGAAACGTTCATTGAAGACCAAACGATCGGGATGGCGTTCGGTGGATAAGACGAGAAATCGTGGCCCTGACGATTTCGACATTGTACGCGTATCTATGATTATTTTACAACCGTGCGCATTTTCCGGATTAACGATTTTTTTTTTTTTCATCGCGTCAGCTTAGTGTGAAAAATCCACTAAAATCTTTGTGAATAATGACTTCCTAGGTTGATGAAAAAAAATTAATATAGTCCAAAAAAAGCCGTACTTTTTTTTAAGTTTATTTTAAAAACGTTTGCCTATTCAGTCTCGCACTGACATTTCTGTGTAAATATTTCTGTTTAATTTCTAAACGAAATGTCTAAAATACGACGTACATATGTAAACGCGGGTTAAATACGTTCTCCGCAATTCTTCTCGATCATTTATATATTATCGCCGTAGCCTATTCTCGTAACGCGTTGGCACGATACACTGTTTATAATAATACGGAAATAAATATTCACGCAAAGGTATCAAACCGACTGGTTTTATGTTTATATTAGGTAATAAAGGCTGATTTAAATGATCAGGTGCGCTAAGTGCATGTAGAGCGGTTGTCACGCTTAATTTAGACAAAAGTAATAAGAATAGCAGTGCAATAACGGTAGTTGTCACGTTGACATGTCACATTGTCGGCTCTTGACAATAATTACATTCTATAAAGATAAATTAATTATTAATGACAAAATAATGGTAACTAGATTGGTCACTATATATATAATTACATAACGAATAATAACGATCCATGTCGAAAAAAATATGATTATAATACATCTCCTGTTAAATATTTACTATTAATCACTTAACGAGAAAGAAAAATAAAAGGATGGGCCTTGGTAGGAACGACGAGTTTCTAAGACAGTCAATCACCACGTCGGAGCATAACACACGCACACACACATCAAAAGTCAATTTTAATTCACTGTTCGAATAAATCAATCGGGTATACTCTGAATCGATATGATGACCGCAGTGTTATGCAACGAGGTTTGACGGGAGAATTTACCCATGGGTTCGTGTTATACAACCATTTTAATTGTAGCCTACTGTTGTGTTGAATATTATCGTATGCATATTAAGACCATTATTAGATTATTAAAACCGACCATACAATAACTATAATAATCATGTGACTGACAATATTTTAAAATCACAAAAAAAATTTACTTTAATTAACAAATACACGTTTGGGTCTAATATAGATAACGAAACAATAATGTATTACTTTAATTAATGTTAGAATGCATTTTGTAAAAGGACGAAAATTGCGCAAAAGCGATAGTATTCCATCGTATAATTAATTAAATGCGTTTTTTCTTCCAACCGGAAAAATCTCTTTTTTCATGTCGTAAATCCGATTCGCGGATTTGCTCTATTCGAATACTACTGCTGAGCAAGATAGTGTTTAGACGTTTATACAATCAATCCTATTCCCGATGAAACTTTTCGAATTTAAATTTCGCCGAAAACTTTTTCTGCCCTCCGGATAATCGAATGAGATTTTAATTGGACAGTAACTGCGATCGTTGCTGCATATCGCGTACGCGTCACCGCCAGCAACGAAATAAGCATAATAAACATACGGATCGCGTTAAGTATACCTATAATACCATATTGCAGCGGAGCGCGAACCGTTCGAAACTACAAAGATTGTAATCACATTGCTATAAACTTTTTTCGGTTATTTTTTCGATTTAACTAAGTAGTAGTGACTTTTGGAAAAAGAAAATAATACGTTTTCATACCACACCCGGGGGATGGAACCGAGAATAGTTCCAGCTGTCTTGCCTCTCCTCTGTCACCGCATATGATATGTGTACACATATTCCAGAAACCAGACGAATCACAAATTTTTCATGGATAACAATTTTACAAATCTTAAAATATTAAAATATCCCGTTAATCTCTATCACGTACGTAATCTATATTACTATTGTTAAACGAAATTAACAATTTTTTCATACAGTAGGCTTTTTTTTTATTCAAACGTCCAAACACAAAAAATGTTATTATAGGTATACGTATACAATCATAGGGAATAAACAAATTTCAAAATTCAAAAATATATGTCGTTAATATGTCGGTTTCAGCAGCAATCAGTCTTATTGTTGTCTTAATATCGAATCAATATCGTTACTAATCAAATTGTTGGCATAAACATCTAAAGTCGTAAATTGTATACTACTATTGCGGATCACTTCCGGTAAAAAAATAGTTCGTCGTATTCAATTTCATCCAAATTGATCGTCATAGCAAATAAATGTTCATTTTAATTCAATCGTGAACTACGATTAATGTACTGTACAGCGTATTATACACTATACCAGAATATAAGAAAGCAACCTGCGGCTCTTTATAACAGCCTCATCATCGATATTTTTTTTCTTTATCATAATAACAATATGTTAAGTAACACTTATTATTGGGACAAGTTCTTTAAAATATAAATAATTAAATCCTAGGAAAACCGATTAATTTTTTTTTTTATCTATTGAATAGTGACAGACTAAATGTAATTAGGGTAGGAAAACACCAAAACAGAAAATGTTGTTAACACCAAAACGGCCAGATGGTCATCTCGGTTTTGTAACCTTTTAGAATAATGGCTATGTCTTACGAAAATTTTGCTAACCAACGTTTCACACACACACACACACACACATACATACATACATGCATACATACATACACATTTTAATACATATTTATATATATATATAACTAAATGATCGTCATATGACTTACAGACATTAGGTCGGCTGCCGTCGGCAGCTTCGTAAGGTACCGGCTGCGCCACGTTTCTCACCCTCACCGCATTAATTATAATAATGATAACCATGCGACACTGAACGCTCTGACCATGACTTACCGATGGACATAAAACACGAGTGAGAATGATGAACCTCCGGGTTTCCCAAGACATCTTCGTCGTAGTTGCCGTCGTCCAATTAGCGCGCGGTAGCGATGGACACTGTTATTAATTTAGATGACTGGACACGTCTACGACACCGTTCTCCTGCAGGACAATAGCAGTAGGTATATGCGCTCACGTCCAGGATAAACGATCGGATATTATGCGGGTATACGTTCCGATTTCACTACAGCCGCCGAACGGCGGTCGTATTTTCCTGCGCGCGTCAACTTAATAACCGAGAGCTCCCCCTGCTCGCAACAAACGATTTTCGCGCGGAACAAATAAACGACAATGAAAACAAGCGCGCGCGATAAGACATTCGTTATAATGTTGTACTGCGCCGTACAGGGTGATTATTTGTTGTTGAACGGCCGTTTTCTTTACTCGTCGTTTTTGAAAATATAATTTTCCTTTAACTCGTGTTTAATTATAATCCTACAAATATCATATGTTTTACCGTTTTCTCTCGTGACAACCATTCAAGTCATATTGCAATGAAACTGTTTCGACACATTCGACTGAACAGTATAAATTGTCTAAGAACGAAATCAAAATTATCGATTCAATAAGCGCACGAGTTAATCCGTTACTGGCGAGTTTTAAAATTAACTTATCCTAATACGGAGATATATAGGTTCGGACAGCTTTGCGCGGACAACTAAACTCACAGTAACGGTGATTCAACACTTGCTGAAATGTTGCACAATCACATCAATGTTTATAAGTGGACATTTGAAAGTCGAAACGAGCGGAATTAGCACCAACAGAGCAGTTCACTGCTCTCGCTCCACGAAAAAATCACCCTGTAAACGTACACACAATAATATGCGTATTTCACTATGTGACGCAAACGTTTCGTTCGTTCTGAATTTTTTTTTTTCAAATATCGCTAACTGCTTTAAAAACAAACGCTTTTCTCGTTTTTCAACGGCCTTGTAATGTTTTTTATTTTTTTTACGCGCAGATCACATTACGCATTACTCACTGCGCGCGCATGTACACGTACTTAACACCGTGATTTGATTGTTTTCTGATCCGAATCCTAAGACGACGTGAACTCGTATTAACAAATTTAATTTCCCTCCGTCATCGCGGTACGGTCGCGGTAGGTACTGCAGTCATAATATTTACGTCGAGTCAGATGGAAATAACTAAACGGTTTGTCGTCGACCGCGAACGCTATAATAATAATATGGAACCGTTGCACGTCGATCGCACACGCTCCACAATATGACTGATGATAAAAATCGTGTACAACTCGTTTACTCGACATCGCTGTGTAATAATTATAGTTAATGGCAGACAGTTCTACCCGATCACGCGATTAATTAAACGCGTCCACAGTAGTTTTTTTTTTTTTTTATGATAATGTGTGTAAACTTCAAAGTCGCAGTGATCGTCCACCAATCATCAACTACACGAATATTAAGCGCGGGAGAAACTTTTTATTTGGATGCCACATGTTTATGTATAGTCAGTGTTATATCTTACTTAATTTTTCAAATTATAATATGTTTTCGTAACGTACACCCGAAGATCCAAGAAACATATTTATAAATTATTGTAAAATGCTCGATCCTTAGTGATTAACTTTTTGTTGGTATAGCATGATGCCCTAATTATCATTCGTCTTATCGTCACTTTGCATTCATCAACATTGTTTCAGACGTAACGTATTTCGCTAATAAATCGATTTCGAAACGAGTTAAAGAAAGTGGTTAGTTTTTATTTATTGTTTTTGGACAAATATACGGGTCGTCGTCGTCGTACTCGTCGATTGAGTATATATCATATTATAAAATAATCTCGTTTTTAGAACTATTCATGTTTAAAATGTCACACCTATGTACTCGTATAATCAAACGCATTGTTGTTACATCTGGTTCCCTTCATACAGTAGTTGCTGTCAATAACATTCAAAATACTACCTATTTCAGTTACATAAATGTCCTGCAATTTTTTACTAGCTATATTCATACATATTCGGACACTATGTAGACTTGCAAATATTGAAACAAAATAATTCTCCTCTTTGTAAACGTTCAACTTTCAAAACGAAAAACATCTTTAAAATCAGTTGTGTGCTCGTCAAACTGGTACCCCATGGGATCCTTCGAAATTCATTTCTCCAAAATATAATGTAAAATCGTTGATACCCATTCCAAATATTAACCCGTCATATGCATCTGTCAATTCAAGCTCTCAAACAAAACTCTATATTATCGAAATACTATTATTTAAATGTATTTCCTTTCTAATTTTCATAATTAAAGAAAATAAACATTGTTCATCGTCGTGTAATCGTTTCAATTTGAAGTACACTACTATTTTATTATATTTGTGTTTTACTTTACTTCCATACTGTAAGATATTTAAATCTTCAATTATATACTCCATATATATATATTATATTATATACATACGAAAAGCTATTTACTATTGGGCTTTAATTACTGACTGTATAAGTGTTTAGCATAAACGAAATTAATGAAAACGTTTTGCTTCTTAATTAGGTGCCATAATTGCATGCTTACATACATTATATTATACTCACACATTTTTAGAATATATAAATATATATATAAAGTAACATCTTGTATAATGTAAACATTGACTCTGACTCATTTTCTGGTGTAAACAGTTTTAAACGTGTAAAATAATTGTTTTAATTAAATTTAATCTTTATTCGTATATTATTTAGTTGGTGACCATAACGAAAATTAAAAATACTCTCTTATTAGTCTTATATTTTAAATTTCCATTGGGTTCTTCCACCACTGTATATATCTAAGTATTTATTTACAACGTATAAAAATATCCGAACAAGGAAAATCAGCGAGTGTCGAAACAAAAATATTTTCAATTAAATAGTTTTTAATAACCGATTATAAAAAATTTTTAACTCTCTTTAGGAATCTATAAATTTAATTATGAGAGAAAATATTCAATCGAATTCCGCTTGAGGCAGTATAAAGTTTAATATTTTATCTGAACGACAATAAAAAACTGTATAAAGTTTTATCATACGTCTATTTAGATTAGCAAGAGGAATAACTTTTCTATAATTTTTAAGTAAACTTTACATTTTAGATTCCATGCGTAGGGAAAAATGTATTGGTCTTACATCTAACAATGACATTTTTTTACATAAACATTTATTTATGAAATGAATCTGCACCAAAAGTTTTATATGATCAGATATCAGATAGAGATACATGAAGTATTCAAATTCTTTTTGAATTTATTAGTTTTTTTTATTTATATTAACGAAATCTAAACACTGGAAATCAAAACTTTAAAACAAATCTATTACATCAAATAAGCGTTTATAATTATTTTTTTAAAACCACTAACAATTATATTAATATTTCATATCTTTGTAAGTCGTTTGATCTAGCTTTGAAAATTCAGAAGGTCTGACTCAACAATTTTATTTCATAAAAGTATATAAGTATGAAGTACAGCAAAATTAATAATGAAGATTATTATTCTCATTAATAATACAACTTTTGTCTACAATTTTCCAAATAAAATGATTTCTTCATTTTGTGTTTTAAAACTTTTATTTCAATACAAACTTTTATCATTATTTTATTATGTAATAAATATGAATAACAATTATAAAAGATTATTTATACGTATTTTATACTAATATACCTATGACCTTCACTCAGAATTATTTTATTAACGTGAACTTTTTTTTTTTATAATATCTAACTATCATATTATTATAATAATATCATTCTCTTAATTGTATCTCTTACATTAGATTATTATAAAATTATTATTGGTACTGCATAAAAGTATTATATCGTAATTAATATAAATAATAATGAATATTGGAATATTGTTGATTGATGTAACCAATTATATCATAATATAATATAATGATTAATAATAAATAATAAATAATTTATAAACCATTTAAGTATAATCTAATATTACTGAAGTTTAAACAAAATTAACTGATTTAATTTAATACTTGGGAATCGGTTTTATAATTATTTATATTAAGTTTGTGTGGTAATAATTTTTCAATATATTACTGATAAATATATTTATAAATTATATATATTTATATATGAATATTAAATATTATTTTGTACCTAATTAATAAATTGGATGTGATAACTAAGCCTATAATGTTCTAATAAAATACATTATTATCAAGTCATATTGAATCATTTTGCTAGAGCGGATGCAAGGAAAGGGGGCAATAGGGGCAATTGCCCCCCACCCATTCACAAAAAAAGGTATCAAATATTCCATTTGTAATTAGTTGTGGCTTCAATTTTGGTACATGAAATTTATCAAGAGAGGATCGTTATTATATTTACCATGAACTTATTTATTTTGCCATTAAAAATTGTCTATTTTTATCTTATTGAGATGGTAATCACGGCATTCGCTGCACAACATTTTATCTACAACTTGTTATTTAACGTAGAACTTGTACAATACACCGTATAAAAAGCATATCAATACCGCGGGTAAGTATTATAATAATTTTAATAATAAGAGCTTTTACATTGTAATTATATTTTAGAATACGGTTAGTAACTAATAATAAGACTAAAAAGAATTTAGACTAATAATGAGACAATTTCTATGCTTAGCTATTCTTATTAATTTATTTTATTACTTTATATATATTACCTCCCCCCTACCGTTCATGTATAGTTATTATTTGATTGAATTTATGTGCTTATAAATACTAGTAATTAGTAATAAATAAATTAAAATAAGTAATAATTACTAGTAAAGAAAATTTAACTTAAACGTTTTAATGCTGCCAATAAACAGTCAATTAAAACAACTTCACCAATAAGATATATTTATATAATAATTAATATACAAAGAAGCTGTTTTTGAAGTACAATTAAGCTCTGTTTATGCTTTTTAAAAAATTAAATATCTTTATAAGTTGAACTCCGTTTGACGGAAATAATATTCAACATAATTTACGTTTTCTCATATTATACATGTAGTATAAAACTTTCATTAATAATTATAGTGAAATATTATCCCTTTATATGCATTATACATCATAAACTTTAACACGACTTCATTATTTTTAACGTACCTACATCAAATAGTTTTAATTGTATTGTATATTTTAAAGTTAAAAAAATATACTACTCACATTACTAACAAAATAAATAAAAAATATTTAACGATACGAACGACTTATGAAAATAAATTATTATAGATAATGGTTTTACTTAAATATATTTTAAATTAATCGTTGCAATAGTAATGATGTTGCGAAAATTATTATTTTTATCCTCGAAAATAATTAAAATTTAATTTTGTATTCTATGTATAAAAAAAAAAAAAGAACCGGATGGGCCTCGCTCTGCTGTACAGTTAGGGGTGGAGTGCACCTCGCTTATAGGATAGGTCATTATTATAATGGATTTGTTAAATTTGAATGCAATGATAGATATCATTGTATACGAATAACGATTCTGAACGGAGTTCATATGTTTGTCTAGGATATAATACATTGTTATTTATAAACATTGTAAAAAGTATATTATATTTTGAAACGATAAATATATTTTTCAATTAGGATGGGTTGGCAGTTGCATACAGTGATATAGTTTGTCAGTCTAGAACATTCTACATTATATTATATTTTACATGAAATTTTATGTCAATATTCGCTATTCATACGCTTATAAAAAAGAATTGTGCCTATGGATTTTAATAATTTTTGAATGACATTAAGAACTACTTCTGTGGAATCTTCGATTAAATTTTCAAGTATTTTGTAGTAGCCAAATTTTTTTTATCACCGATTATAAATATAAAATGTAAAAAAATCGAATATTTTAAATGCCTATAAGTGGCTTGGAAATCAATATAATATTTTGAAAAAAATATTGCATAAAAGAAATACCAATCTTAACAGCTGGTAGAAATTTCAAAAATCTGCGACTTATACTTTTTGAATTATAACTTATATTTAAAATCGTCTGAGAATAAATCGCTATTTTATGCAATTTCGTAAATATTTAAATTTCAAACAGTCATACAATTTTTTCCTCTTAGTCCGGTAGAAATTTTTTTAAAGATTTTTGAAGAGTAGCTCATAGATAACCTAGTGTTAAAATTTTGAACCTTAAGTATGAACAAAAAAAATTTTATGAATTTTTATCTATAAAATAACTTGCAAATTATCGTGATTTTTACACATTTTATACAAATTTGAGCATTAAGGGCTTATAAAAAAAAATTGAGTTAACTGAACACCGATATTTTTTAGTTACGATAAGTTTAACTTATTATAAACCTAGTATAAAATTTTCAAGAGTTTTCGCTCAACCAATTAAATTTTATAGATGTTTAAAAACAAAATTTTTACAAAAATCGAAAAATTAAATTGTCTATAAATAAGTCAAAATATGTCAAAATACTTTGAAATCTTAACCATGTATAGAGAACGTCAATATAAAGATTTGGTGAAAATTTCAAGTTGTTGCGGTTTTTCATTTTTGAGTTAGAGCATTTTAAAAAAAACCAATATCTTTGTCAGTCTAGAATATTATTCATTATATTGTATTTTACATATAATTTTATGTCAATATTCGCTTTTCAAACGCTTATAAAAAAAAAATTGTGCCTATGGATTTTAATAATTTTTGAATGACATTAAGAACTACTTCTGTGGAATCTTTTATTAAATTTTCAAGTATTTTGTACGAGCCAAATTTTTTTTATCACCGATTATAAAAAAAAAAATGTAAAAAAATCGAATATTTTAATTGCCTATAAGTGGCTTAAAAATCAATATAATATTTTGAAAAAAAATATGACATAAAGGAAATACCAATCTTAACAACTGGTAGAAATTTCAAAAATCTGCGACTTATACTTTTTGAATTATAAAAAATATTTTAAATCGTTTGAGAATAAATCGCTATTTTATGCAATTTCGTAAATATTTAAATTTCAAACAGTCATAAAATTTTTTCCTCTAATTCCGGTAGAAATTTTTTTAAAGATTTTTGAAGAGTAGCTTATACATAACCTCGTGTTAAAATTTTGAACCTTAAGTATGAACAGAAAAAATTTTATGAATTTTTATCTACAAAATAACTTGCAAATTATCGTGATTTTTACATATTTCGTATAAATTGGAACTTTGAGCACTTATAAAAAAAAATTGTGACTTACGATTTTAGATTTTTTTTTATCAGTTAAGGAACAACTTATAAGAAACCTTGTATTAAATTTTCAAGATTTTCTAGGCAGCCAAAAAAATTTTATCGTTATTTAAAAAAAAAATACTTAAAAAAATTTAAAATTTCAATTGTCTATAAATAGCTTAATAAAAGTCAAAATACTTTGAAAATTTAATGGTGTATAGAGAACGCTAATCTAAACATTTGGTGAAAATTTCAAGTATTTACATCGATTAGTTTTTGAGTTATAGCAAAATAAAAAATTTGATTATGTCAAAAACTGGTTTTGCGTAAAAACTCCCGTTTTTCCCAAATTTTTTTATGGTTTTTCCCGTCGCATTTAAAAAATATTGGAAATTTTTAACTTTTGACCCCCCAAAGTACCAAATAGATTCACTTTCCTTTCAGAAAAGTTGCTACATAAGGCAATCGAAGCATTTTTACTGCCCCAAAACGTGTCGACAGACACAAAAAAAAAAAAAAAAAAAAAAAAAACACACATCATTGTAAAATCAATACATTCTTTACTCCGTTCAGAATCTAAAATGTCGATTTAGTTTCAAATAAATTAATATTTATACAAAATTAAAAAATGATTATAACATTATCGAAATATTATAAAAAATATGAAAATTTGTAATGGATATCGTTCTTCAATTTTAAATATCAATAACTATATCAATATTTATTAAATAAATCGTTATAAGTGTGAAAAGAACTATAATATCCTATTATATAACAAGATAAAAATTAATTATAATATATCTTTGCTATGATGTATAATATATCTTTTGTATTTTTTCATCATCTGGTATACAAAACAACGTTATTTCGTTCGCATAATAAATATTACTACGACCCTACTTACATCAAGATTAGTAATATCGCTGACATAAATATTAAATAAATTTTATGAAGAATTGTCGACCCCCTGAAACATTTTTATATCAAACAACATATAAATACCCAATTATGAATTACATATTTTTACAAATGCTTTATGCATAATGTTATTTCACTACAAAAAATAAAAAATAAATAAATTCTCTCGACAATAAAAGCCAATTATTCGAAACTCTCCGAGTTTAGTTCAAAAGTATAATGCACGAAAAATAGTATTAAAAGTCTGCATTACAATGAAATCATATATACTTGTATAACATGTAATAATACATATAAAACATTTAATTATTAACACAATTGCTGTCCTATCATAATACTTAAATTATACAAAACCTACATTATTTAACGTACAGAATAATTTTATCAACTCTCAAACACAATATAACATTTGGCTAAGGCAAGTTTTAATTTAAAAAACTTATTTCTGATACCAGATACTGTTTACGGTTTAAAGTTACCATCATTTACAATACAATTTGGTATACAAACGTTTCCCCAACCGTTTTGCTTTATTAATTTTACTAGATACAGTCATAGAAATTATATAGTATTATAGATTAACTATTTTTCACTTATTCTACTGGCATAATGTCCTTTGAAACAATATGAAAAAATGTGAAAATATTTATTTATTTATTATTAATACGCTTATCGAATTTTCTTCTATTTAAATACTCACTACAAAAGTGAAACTTTATATCGATATTAATCGAAACGAAGGAAATATAGTGATTATGGTAAATAAATTCAGTTATACTTCATTGTTTTATAATTTTTTTAGATTTCACAGAGATAAAAATTAAAATATACCATACAGCAGTTACTATTGACAACAAAGTATACCTTACACCTACGGGGAATCCAAACATTGAATGGGTTTGAATAATAACTTTGAACAATTTACATAAAATGAAAACCCTAATTATTCAACTAATATGAACGAATTTTTTTACTTAAAGTATCGTTAGTACTATGACACGAATATAATAAAATATATTCAATAACATTCAATTATAATTATTATAACATATTATTAACATAAACATTTTTCTTGGCTCTTTGGAAGAAGGATGTTTTTATAGGATACTTGTATAAGTACACCTCAATAATTTTTTTCTAGATAATTAAAATTATTGTTATGAATACGAATTGAAAAATACAAACTAAGTTACATATAAGATAATTGATCTAATATTAATATAGCAAATCCAAAAAGTCTCGAAAAATATTTATTTTTGAAATAAAAGCTTACCGTTTAAACTCAAATATTCAATTAAGCACTTCCACTTTTGTATAAGGACATTATTAATATCTATTTTTGCCATTGCCTACGAAATGCTTATAAAATAAGATTTAAATGTAAGTGAATGCAATTAAATTCAAATTACAACAGGTACTACCAAATTTGTTATATGTAATTATATCAGATTGGCAAAAGTGCGTTAGCAAGTCAAAGAGTTGCACGTCGAGTTAGAGTTTGAGATAAATAAATATTTCGACTATATATAGTAGAAAAATTAAGAAATATTTTTTTAACCGTATGTTTGTACTAAGTTTATTTTTAACTACATAAATCATGTAATTATAAAAGTAAAAAATATATATCTGAGTTTATATTTATATAAATAAAATAATAAAATGTAATTTGTATTATCTTTTCGGCTGTATTATTGTCATTGTGTGAGTGTCGACGTACAGAACTTTTGCATAATTGTTATTTTTTCGGCATAAATATTTATGATACGGTTCTCTGTTTTAATACGAAGGCTAATTATTTGCATTTGATTTATGAACGTTATACACACATTTATTGTTATAAAAAATTGTTTACAATGTGGGAGTTGAACAATTCGCAAAAAAATGTGAACACAAATGATGAGCACACGTTTCACCCCAGTGTGTTTTATATTTCTATTATAACGAAAAATAAAATACATAAACACATGCATGCTCTCGACTAAAATATTGTATGGACGAAGCGGTTTTCGTTTTAATAAAAACAAAATTATGCATCGCAAATGCTCGTAACATTTTACCTAACCCGACATTCATATGCAGCGAAAATAATTATAAAATCAATATTACAGATATTGTCTTTAGACACTCATTTAAATACGTCTATGCTGTTAACATAATATTCCAATATAGTGGGTTTGCTATTATATCTCTAAAAGCAACGTATATTTAATCGTAAGCATTGAAAACGTAACTTCTGTAATTTACTGATGTTACGTGATAAAAAAGAAAAAAAAGAAAAATCGAATCCTTAATTAAACTTAATAAATGTTTTAATAAAGTACCATAGTATAGTATGATATGTATAATATGCTAATAAGGTACACATAGAAATTAGAATAAAATTGCAAAATGATGTAATTAGTGAAGAATTTTGACGGTTAAATGTATAACAATAAAACTAATAGTTTATTTTTTTAACTAATACTTATATTTTTTCTAGAAGTACACCATGTGTACTATTTTAATATAGAAAAATGAAATTTAAAATCTAATTTTTTAAACTGCAAAAATAACAAATATCAATACTATATAAAAAAATTAAATTTAACGATAACGTAAATTTCGCATAAGATTTTTTACGAAACAGGATAAATGAAATTTAACGTCGAAAAATCAACATGTTCAAGTATACTCGTATCTCATTGTAAGCAATATGCACATCATAATTTTTATGTACGTACATATGAATGTACTTGATAATGTTTAGTCTACTTTACTCGCCAGATCACGCTTGTCCACATGCGTTGTTTATTATTTCCAAAGTCTTAGAACATTTTTAAACACATGTATAATTTATGCGTGATAACAACGATGGCAACGTGCGCAAAGATCCGTAAGTAATAGTATTAGTACAAAGAAAAATATATTTCTGTATGAGAAATATACACTTGCACACTCTCTCTCTGTCTTACACACACACACACACACATAATTATTTACATACACACAACCAACATGCCCGCGTGCTTCTAATGCGTAACCGGGAGCGTTTACGAAGTTTTCACATATACGCGGAATCACGCGCATTAGGACTTCTTACGCCCTTAACACAATTTCGTACACCGTTCCTCCGGTGGTCCTACTTTATTAGCTAGACACTTTCGCGGAAACAGCTTTTGATGCAAAGCATTTGCACCCGTGTGTGAATACGTTGAAAATAAATGCTTGCTTCCCGTTCACTCCATTATTAACGGAAAAGCGCTTTTTTCATCTCCTCGCGGCGTTCGTCCACGATATTCTTTATACTTTACAGGTTTTTTTAGTTCAACGCTGAGCTTTGCAAATGGGATGCGCACCTACATTTTGACGCACGCGTGCACACACACACACACACACACACCCACACACACATTCTTATATATTATTATGTCACCTGCACCGCAGAAACGACTGGCGTGCGTTCCGAAACATTACGTCCTCGACGCGTGTGGTGCCCCCTCCGCAGCCGCTGTCACTAAAACTCATAACGATAATAAAACAGTTCCGGTGGAAACGTAGCGTTTTATTTGTACACACTCTTCCGGAAGTTGCTTCCGGGCCCGGGCGCACGATGGTCGCCCGGAGATGACGGCGCGGCGGCAAAACGACGAGACGCGAAAAAGAATAATAGACATACAGGCGCGCGCGTAACCCTTATGTGTTTGCTCGTCTCAAATACCCCTTCGCGCTCTTGTTCCCGGGGAGAAACAAAAAAAATACGGTCTAGTACGACAACGCGAGATCGGTAGTGGGGGGGGGGGTACGACGGCGGGTAACGCGTACTCCGACCGGGATAGTGGGCCATTCGGTTTATGGACGGTCGTTTGTAAAGGACGAGCGCAGGATATTTAAAAAAGAAAAAAAGAAAAAAAAAGCACAACGGATAACGCGGGCAAGGGGAATTGTCGCCGCGGGAACCAAAAATCCGGTTTTACGTGCTCAGAAATATTTATTATTTCGCCTCTTTTTCCGCGGCAGTTTGTATCCGCATGTGTGTGTGCGAGTATGTATATATAAATATGTTGCAGTGCTGTGTGTGTGTGTATATAATAATAAACATGTATATACACCGCTGCTGTTTTATCGTTAACCCCCCCGAAGCAAACGGATTTTCATTTTTCTCGGCTCGCGTTAAGATACACTCGCGCCACAACTGCAGCAGTAACCATCATCGTGGTGGAACATAAAGAAATAAACCAGTATACCAATATCATAAACTCTCGTAACTGACGCGCGCGCTGCCGTCGTGCGGCTGCCCATTCCGCGCGCAGCGCCTCCCACTTGTGTTCACGTCTCTCGGCGATGAATGAGTATTACGATGGCGAATGGAAAGAATGAGGGATAAAAACCGTTCTGGCGGATATCCTTCATCCCCGGGCCGTCGTCATAATATTATATACGCTCCGCCGCCGACTAAATGGTGTTTGAAAATATCTCGACGACCGCCGTAATATTATGCTTGTACGTAGATTGCTATCGATCTTCCGCCGCGAGTACCTATCTGCACGGTACGGGCAACTCGTCTTGCGCCTACCCGGGAAACAGGAAAAATCGAATCACACGCGACGGTGAATACGCGGTCGCAGACGAGTGGGTTGACAAAACCCATTCGTAACAGTAATTGTATACATTTTTCTGAAATCAGCATCGTATTATGATGTACGTATACCACGTACTCGCGCATGCAGCTATTCTCCATAAATATATATTACACCGCAGTTGCATTTATTAAACCAAATATATATTGCGATAATAAATTATAATCGTGTGCATCGACCCACTTCAAACGTTTTATTTCAAAATAATCAGTGTTTAACCGATCTTGCGGGTTCAAATGTAGTTTAAATAGAAATAAAAAATGTTTACGGTACTATCGATTTTCAAGCCGTTCGTTACGACTGTCAAACTACATTATTATTAAAAATCATTACCCAATAAAAATTATTACCGCCGTTTTTTTAAATGTGTTTTAATGTGTCACCGAGTGTGTAGTTGTGTACCTGCCATAGTGTTTGTTGTCGAATAATGTGGATCAAATATTCGTACAGATTAAACTTGAAGGGTCGGTTCGTGCGCGTATTATTTCTCTAAAACTTGGAGATGGTCGAGATTTCATTGTTTCAAAGGTACGCGAGCGGTGTCGTAAGCCCCCGGGGCACGTCGATGCGACCACTTTTGTATCCACGTGACGTGGTAGCGCGACGGTATAATGTTAAGTACAACGTTCCGACGGGGTCAAAAGTCGAATATTGCGGCCTCTCGCGCAAAATCCCGCCTCGTGCCCCAACTGTATATTTACGCTGCAGAGTGTATAGTATGCGTATAAAAAACATTCGCGGCTCCTCCGGGGACGATTACAACTCCGGCGCGGTCAGCTTATAGGTCGTCGTGCGATAAAACTTTTCCTTTTTCCCGGCGGATACGTTTGTCGCGGGTGCCGCGGATAACGGTAATAAAACGCGCACCGTTAATCGACGATGTGATCGTAAAAAATCGCGTAGCCGTTCGAATGGCGAACAAAAATAAAAAAAACCGAACGAAAAGGAAAATAAAAAAGTAAAACCGTTGAACGAGAAAATAACAATATGGTTGTCTTATGGACCACATCGACTATGACATACGTATCGTGAACATCACTGCTGCCGCGCCTTCCGAACGACTGCAAAAGCAACCTAGACGGATACTGCTCAACATATCTGTCCAACTTGCTGAGCCGTTTTTTCGCCTCTCGAAATTGATCTAAATTAACGCCCGTAATTAACGTTATCGGAAAACCGTATCGGATCTCCACGCCCCTCGCTCGGTTCTATACCGAACGTATACGCAGCTGCAGCGACCGAAGGCGACTGTCGTCACCCCCGAGACCCGATCTAGGACAAATGGACGTGGCCGTTTGGACGTAAAAAAAAATATATATAAATTAGTAAATAAAATAAATAAGTTATTTATATTTATTATAATATGTAAATAATTATAATAAAAATATAAATATAAAAAAATACGAGTAATAATAAAAGTAATAAAAATATATACTGTATAAAATACCTAAAAAAAAAAAAATCAACATTTAATTAAGTTAATGCAGAGAAATATTTTGAGCGATTCCGCGTAATTTTTTAGGAGGACCTGCTTCAAGTTGGCTGTAAAACACATCACGCCCAGCTTGTACTTTCCGTAAACAGTCGATGAAAGACCACAAACTAGGATGTTGAACACCCATTTCGACATTTAGTCGTCTATTAGTTGCTTCAGCATGGTTGTTAGTCCTATTTTGACCATTCATAAAGTGTGATAATTATTACAAGTTGTAAAAACCAATAAGTAATATATATTTATATAAAAGGTACCTATTGTCAAAACGATAAAATTCGATAAAGTTTGATATTATGATACGATACCATTAGTTATGTATTATGAACATAATATATCAATGGTTTTATAACTTATAAACATATAGGTATATTTTATTTTTGACGTCCATTTGTCACCACGTCCAAACGGCCACGTCCAAACGGCTACGTCCATTTGTCCCTATTCGCCCGAGACCGGTATAATACGGAATCGCCGGTGCAGCATCGATGCGGCGCGTTCTCCTGCGATAGAATAACAGTAGTGCGCAGCCACATATAGGTAGATAGTATGGGGGAAAAAAGAAAAGAAAATCAGGAACGTGTGCGAAGAAAACGACCCGCCGGAATAACAATGTCGTCGTCGGTCTCCGGTCCGGCGTGCGCTGTACACACGTATAAACACGGCCAACACCGATGACGCTCTACGGCGCGCAGCTCGGAGCCGGATGGGGTATGCGTTGTCGAAGGGCAGAGTGTGGTGTACGGGCAGGGGAAATCGTACTCGTATTTAAATGCATGTCGCGTACACATGAACGCGTAAGAAAATGTCCTGTATACATGTTTGACAGGCATAATGTACGGAATTGCTGACTTGATTTACACGGGATGTTTTTTTTTTTTTTTCTGTGTCGTTTCTGGACGGCAATATTGGGACATGGTCGTCTATAGCGCAATACGGAGGACGGCCCGTCGTTGTAATTGAACGCACACCGCTACATGTGACACAATTGAACATTTTTCCGGAAATTTCATCCAAGCATCCCTACGGGTCCCGAGTGCCTCCCCGTCGCCCATTTTTAAAATTTCATCAACGCGTTCCCACCGTTCTTCGGCGTGTCAATTTTCACTCGTGACAGGCAACCGCCTCAAAATGTCCACTCGTTCGAGTTCATTGAATACTCGTGTGATTCAACAGTCGATGTTCTCCCGTAGTCATTTCGAGTAATCGCAACGCAAAACACTGCTCGTAATGCTTTTTGAAAAGAAGGTCCAGACTCGAAAAATGAAATGAAACCATCACTCAGGCAATGCCTTGTGAAATTAAACGAAACAATTTTCGTTGTCCGGAAAAATCACACGGATTCGGTCCGGAAAACGGGTGACGTTTGTGTAAAAAAAAAAAAAATCCTATTACGCGTACGCACGCAAACGTGTAACATAACGGTTATTTTTATTTCGTTTTTCCCCGGTCCGTGTTCGCCTCGCGGCCGCGAGAAGATTTGGTCGAGCAAATCGGTTCGCATTACCATCGCCATCTGGACCGGCGCAGCAAAAGTTTTCACCCGCCACCGCGACGTGACCGACGGAATATTAATGCGCGTAGGCTTTTTGCCATGGCCAACTTCACCGCGTGCCCGTGTCGCAAATAAAAAATAAAAAATAAAACACGTATCCCGCACGGTCATAAAGCGTTGATGTGCACTGTCGGCCGCGGCGGCGGCCGTGACGCCGCTAACGTCAAAAGTTTCGGTAATTTTTAGTTTTTTATTATTATTATTTCAAGTTTTCACCGTCTCGAGAAAGAAAATAATATCGTGTCGTCCGGCGTGACGGCGAAAAATCGTGTGAAAAAAATAAAAAATAAAAATAATAAAAGAAAAGACTTCGATAACATTAAATCTCGCAAACGCCCTGTAAAACACGCGCGGTCCGTGACGTGTTCGGTCGATCGACAAAACGCGCTTCTGTTGCACGTCATGTTCTATACGACCTATGTGTGCGTGTGATTGTACATTTATTTATTTTTTTTTTATTGGCCGGATGAAATATTTTTGAAAAAAAAAAAACGATCGACATCATTATCGAAACTTGACAGCTATACCCTCGAGTCGTGTCTGCGCTTTTAAATATGTACAGGGTAAAATGTAAAACGTAGTAGTTTCTATGCATTTCTTACTAATTCAAACACATTTTTTTAAAAAATGGACGAGTTATACTACAATTATAATCATTATCTTATATTTTTATTAATTGATACTTTGATCACTTTAGTTCATTAGACAATAAAAGAGTAGTAGTCGTTCTTGAGAGTTAATTTAATTCTATACACCTATATTCTGTAGTTATTGTAAACGTTTGCATGTTTATAATATGATATTAATTATGCGTTTCATTCGGTTACCTATATCTTATTATCAATCATTTTCTATAGTTATTAATTTTATTGTTGTAAAATTTATCACTGCCGATAGTAATACGCAAAAAAAAATCAAAAAAAAAAAAATTACTATTTTGTTGTACAAAACGCGTACTTATTTTGGAATTATATGTATAAGTAAAATTAACAATGAATCTTCTTTGGCCGTCTACACTGATACAATTGTTACATACATTTGGATATCAGTTGATATTAATATTTATAGAAATAATATTACAATGATACAATAAGTACAATAATTTATCCTGGAAATCATTTTTTATTTTATTCGTATTGATATTACCATTGGAAATACTCGTATTAAATAATTTTTATATTACGTTCGTTTAGAGACCATATCTTATAATAACTTATACTTCATTCGCACTTCTTTCCCACCCATATTTTGTTGGCTACCAGCGGTTCAGTGTGAAGATAAGAGTAACCTGCTACCCATATATCAAATTTAATTTACTACTCTTATCCTATAAAAATTACTCCTCTAAAACAAAATATCCTTACATAAAAATATATAAGCATATATTAATATATATGCAGAGCAAAATATTATCGAAATTAGTTCATTTTATTTAATTCACTGGACATCTGAAATCCTTTGGATCTAATCCCTTTGGTTTACCAAATAATATGTGACAACATATCCTATTATAATAATAAGTATCATGTTCCATCGAAAAACTCACCGCACTAATATATTATTATTTACATTGTTTTCACGGAATTTTTAACGATCGAATATCAATAACTGTCGTGTATAAACATTGCCTACGCGCAATTCAGATTAGTTTGGTGTTTGTTGCCGTATGCACGTATTTTCATGTTACTATATAACTATCACTGTGCAATGTAACGGTCGTATACATGCGTAGCACACTAAAATGAACGCATATATAAAACATTCAGGAAGTGATGTGATGTCTACAAAGTGTATAAATCATTGTTTACCGCACATGGACGCTATACATTATTTTATTTATTGTATTAATACCCAGTTCATGGTGATTGACACAAGGGGGGGGGGGAGAAAAGTAAAATATAAATTGTAATTGTTGCTTTACGTTATTGATTTTGCAACACGCAGTACGCACATTTATACGTATTCGTAATGCGGCCGTAATTTAGAGGGAAATCCGTTCGTCGCATAAAATGCACACGTACTGTATAAAATGATATTTGTTCACGAAAAGACTATACTTTAATGTGTATACACTGGCATGGCATAAATTACATTTATAATTCGTTCGTTATTCACAGCTTAAGTATGTTTTAATAACTATATATACTATCGAGAATACATAATGTTATACCCACGTGAAATAGTAACTGTTGTTATGGATAAAATACAGATATTTCATTTTAGAAACAATTCACGAATAAACGAAAATAATCCTCCTCTTCCTCACCCATCCCTTCTGCGCAAACAATCCACTCATTCTAACTAGTAAGGGACACTCGGTATGGGGTAATGACCAGATATATAAACAAAATTGTTGTGCAGAACGAATATAATGTCCTGAAAACACTTTTGAAAAGTATTTTAAATCCTAAAATGTACATATGAAATAATCTTAACGGTAATGAAAAACAAAGACTTAAGAACAGACACTTTTTCTCATATTAACTATATTTTTGCACTGGGAAAAAAGTCACGTCAAAAAAAGGCCGAAATAGATTTTCTTTCGAACAGCAATAAAGACAATCGAAATTATACTATCCAGGACCTTACAACTATAATATTACATATTTTGATACCTACTAAACGTACAACAAATAAAAATTAATTATATGTCTAGTTACAGTTTTCAGAGATTGAATTCAATTATAATCAACTGAAGTTTAGGACCCAAAGAAGTTCCATTTTCCAAATGATATATTCTAATTTGCTTTTACGAACAGACGACTTTCTTTACTTGTTCCCTGCCTGTATTGATTATACTATTGACCCGCATCTTTTTAATATTTTTAAAATGGTACAAAAAACTAATCTAATGAAAATTACAGTATTGTAGGGCTTAAAAAAAATTGACAAGTATTTTCACGCGAATTGACATCATCGTCGTCCACAGAAAGTGGGACTACAGTCCGCTACACTTCAGCTGCATAATAACAGTGAGAGTAATAGATGATATAAATCAAAGTCTAAAAAATTACATTAGCTGCACATAGAAAAACATTAATAAATATATTGAGTTAGGAGAAACTAGACACACACATGAAAACCACGAAAATATAAATATTAAAGAGGAAGATAGTAAGAAAGTAATAATATAATTACCGTAGTATAATACATTTATATTAATACTGAAGAAGCAACAGATTAAATGTCCAAAGTTTTTAAAAAATTTGATTAAAAGCCGTTTTTATTAAATGTTACTTTGTGTTTAATTTCTGTTCTCCTAATAGCTACTAGTACTATATGTACTCGCGTTTGTTGGATTATGAATTTACGAGCCTAGACTAATGATGACATAATACGAATATAACGATACGTCAGTAATATGACTTGTAAATCATTTCCATCATGCGCACATAATACTACATATATAAATGATATTATTATTAGTCACTCTCCGTTCAACACGCGATTAGCATACAGAGTGTTTCAAAAATAAAGTACAATTGTACGGTAATAGTCATGATACCGGTGTGAAAAAATCGACTCACGATACTTACGATTTATATTCAAATAATTAAACTATGAATGAAAAAATAAAACGGCGTAGTATTTGAAAATTTATGGTAGAAACGGTTTTTCTCCCCACGATTTTAAATACATCCATTGTTCTTGTTCGCCGTGAAACACTCCGTATCTGCAGAGTACGAGAGCACGCATATCCACACCACCGTGGATTCGCGACTCCTGTCCTGAAACTCTAAACATAACACATAATATAGACTCGATGACGTCCGTCAATTTGATTGATTACGGTAATTATTTCTCCCGAGCGCTATTCGATTAAGGCTAACATTCGCGTAAGTACCCGCGTATTACATCTGCACTCGTATATACACAATATATTTTAATTAAAGACGGATGACCGCGCCTACCTGTATAACACATAAACATATATAACACAGCGTTACATACCGTTACCGAGGAGACACAGTAAGACACTATTACGATTGCGGCGATGCGGCAGTTGGCGGATTCGGTGGGCAAAGGGTTAATTAATTACCGATTATTAACTTCGGGATTCAATGTTACTACCTATATCTACCTATATATAGGCGCTTCGAACACGTTTACGGCGACTGGCGCGAAATATATTACACCACTTCGGTGGCGACATTACGTGCCTAGTGGAACTGTGCAACAACACCGATTGTGCGAAGAGCTACGTTCTCCTGACCGAAATTTATGACGGTTTATTATAACAGGTATGAAATATAGGCACCACACCGATCACAGATACATTACTGTGTTTCAGATACGTTCGAAATACATGTATATATTTTCCAATTATCGTGTATACTTTTTGAAACATTCTCACTCTTATCTATAATTGCAGAATTTTTATTTTTCTATCAGCGGCTCATATGTTCAGGTTACGTCGAATAATTATAAATATACGAATTTTCCCTCAAGTACCATCCTTTCGGGTTTTAAATAAACGAAAATGAAATTAACTTGAAATAGTAAATTTAAAAAGTTATTCAACTCAACGCAGTTTAAAAAGTAAATAGATTTCATACTGCGTTCTTCAAAATCAATCAACTATAGTTGAGATAAGACAAATAAGTATTTTTCTATGTTGACCTTACATTTATATTTTCAAACTAACAACATGTTGTTAGAAACAAACATTTTTCTGTAGGAAGCACGTTGTAAATTGAGGACACATGAGTTTATACCTCGACCGTAGATTTTCTCCTTCATGGTGCATGTAAATTGGATTATAATATAATGGTACTATTACTCGTGTAGCTGATATTTCCTTTTATAAGCACATTTAACAATGTACATCATTGTGTTCGTAAAAACTACTGGAGTAAAAAAAAGTTTAATATCGGATTGGACCAACCCGGACTGGGGATAAAGGCCACTTAAAGTGTTCATTTCATAAAATGTGCCTCGGCCTTTAGAACTCGCAGCTTTATATGACCGTACGTTAAATCTGCCGTGGAAAAGAAGATGATAAACAGGACCTTTTACTTAACCAATTAACACAACAAACATAATGCGACTGCTTTTTGTTTTCCGTGTTTATACTGTTCATTGATATTTTAATTCTGCAAATGTTGTTTCCGGTAACACAGTCAAATAATTACGAGTATCTCGTGCATAGATTAATACATAATTTATGTACGGTATAAAGATCAGTATTATTATAGTACTTATACGTCAACGATAAAACTTTTATCAGTGTTTCAAAAATTAGAAGTTTATACTATAAATTTTCAATAGTTTATAAATATATATGTGTGTATGCATACATGTATATGTTACGGACAATATGGAATATTGGACAATGTATACATGTATACATTGCTCGGGTAATTTGGTCCAGCTCGGTCAGTTTGAATCTCGAATAGAAATATTAATAATATTTATTATTATAACTGTAAAATAGTTTACTAATAATGTATCTTACTTTTATAATAATACAAAATAAAGTATAAAATATCGATATAATATTTCTTATTCTTTATTTGTATTCTCCAATCTATTTTTTTTTTCGTATCAGATTGATAAAATGCTCGTATATTCTATAATAAATAATAAATAAATAAATAAATAAATAAATAAAAGTAATATAGCTATGTCGATACAATCAGACAACAACTTATGTACAGTAATTGATATTTACGATTAACCAATCGGGTTTTCATGCATTTCAAGAAACTTTGTACTTGGTAATTATTTATTTATATTCCATGTTCCAATTGTCTGGACAGGACCAAATTGCCCGAACAACGTAAATATTGCTCGATATTCCATATTACCCGTAACATATATATTATCAAGAAATATTATAACATTTATCATTTTCTATAATAAAGTCATAAATAATTGTTATTGTTATTTATTTGAATATATATTTAAAAGCAGTCATATTGTTAACTCGTCGGTAGAAAATAATAATGAACACACAATACAAAATTTCATCGTATTTTATGGGTTATAAAAACATTACATAGATTATAGTGAATTTATTTGGAAAAATATTAAGAAAAGTTTTATTTTATGAACCTAATTTATACATATACTTACACATTATTAACAGAAAAAAATGAAACAAATCGTTTTCGTGTTCAGCAATACTATAGTTTACGATTCAGTGTTTTGACTGTATTTGGCTAAATCAATATCTAAAATAACTTGTCTACGAATTGCATTTGCAATTACAAGCATAGTATATTCTTTAAAAAAAAAAATTCTGTATTTAATTGCATTGAGTTATGGATCAATCTTTAACACCAATCAAATATTTCATAGAAAAAACGTGATTGAATAACATTTAATTTTTTTTGAAATAATCAATCTTTAAATATTTTCTTACATATTTTCTTTACATCTCGCTTTAATCTATTTCGAAACTATAATTTTTGAAATTTACCCTATGCTCGCATCAAACATTCCATGTTACATGTTACACACGTCCAGTTTTTCTGTAAATGTAGTTTTATTGAATGATGCTACATAATAAAAAAATATTAAAAATTTTAACACAAACTTTCTTCGAAAAGAAATACTTGTATAGATACCGCTTCGTTTATATATTACGATTTGCCTTTGGCTGTCGCATAAAACAAATAAAACTTAAAGTTTATTATTTTTTATAAATCTAAAAAGATTAATCGAATAGTATAGCGTTTCCATTTGTTTTCTTAGAAATTAATAATACTATAACTATACAGTATACCAAATATATATATAGATAGATACATAATACGTGTTTATTTATTGTCTCTCTTTCTCTCTCTCTGTCTTGCCCTTTATCTTTTTACTGCCGGCGTCGCGCATTTTCGGTTGAAAACATACTCGACGTTTATTAAAATTAAAATATCGTGTTTGAGTTCGTAAACGTTTCATAAGACAGGGAAGGGAGCGAAACGAAAACAATCATCGAGCAATATTTATTCTTCGTATTATTGCATTCCTTATACCGGGAAATTATATATTACAAAAAAAATCCATATCCCAGACCCATTGTTGAAAATAATATAAACGTTTGGGATCACCGCCTCCGCGTCACTATGTCTACACACGCGCACGCGAACTACATGTATACAAATAAATAAAATATATAAAGTGTGTTTTACTTGTCCGTACAATATACTCTCAGTGATCGTACAATAATGTATAAAGGACGTGGAACACTTCCTCTGTGCGATACGAATACTCGATATTCGGTTATTCCTATCAACGTTCCGGGTTGATATTGTTATTAGAAGTATTTGTTTTATTTTTTTTCCTTACCCCTTCCCATTCTTGTATATTACACCAGGCTCGTATAGTTTGACCTCCGTCTTCGTCATCCCTGACAACACGCACATACATAGTATATATTTATATATTGTACGATGTAAGGGTATTGCAGCGTTGCTAGCAAAGTTTAACCCCGTTGGGGTCGTATTTGCCGAATGAATAGTAATGAGCTCATGCTAGTGCTGCTACTGATGCTGCAAGTACTGCTGTCTCTGGTATACTTCTGCGGCTGTACGTACAGATGTGTAACTACTACGAATGCTACTCATGCAGTACACTGTACATAACGCTATACTATCTCTGTAAACTTTAACCCCTTTTTATATATATATTATATTCTCGAAATTAACATCGCCAATGTATCGGAGCGAACATTACAATGTAAACCGATGGAATAATAATAAGCGTCTGGTGTGGTACGATATTTTTGTCCGATTATGTATTGAACACGAGAGGAGACGATGCACTCGTCCCATGTGTCGTGCAATTGCTGTGAATGTGCACGGTAATTGATTCGATCGACGAGTAAAATTCACAAAAGAAAAAATCCTAATATTTTCATCGCGGAAACTGTGATTTAAGTTCAAAAAAAATTAATTGAATCGACCGTCCAGACGAAAATATCATCAGTACATTTTTCGAAGCTACGGGCGACGAAAGCCGAAAGACGGATACGATCCCGAGTTGGACAAATGCTGGACGGTTTTATTGCTGAATACAGCATTACAACATTGTTCGGGACAATATTTAAACGGGTGTATTAACCAATCTTGGTTAGGAAAACCATTTTCAAAGTCCATTGTTTCATCCGTCGTTTTCATTACAATTGATCGTGTTGGGACCGCTTTGCTGTTGCAGTTACTGCTGCTGCTGCTGTTGCGTCAGCTACAACCGTTGTCAGTACGGATCAACGGCTGCGTAAGGGTTTTGACGCGTCCACTCGACCACCGGTGGAAATTCAGTTCTTGGGCGCCAGCGTGAACGGTGACCCGTTTGCCCAACACCTTGTCCACCCGCGGCCACCGTGTTGGCCACGGGCACTCCCGACGGCCTCAGACGCGTTGGCCACGACACTGCCGATCGCCCCACCGGCCGCATTCAGCGTCGCGCCATCCGCGTTCGGTACTACTAGGCCGTTCAGCAGGCCGCTACCGGCCGTTTTCAAAGCTTTTTGCAAAAACCGTGTCACCGGTCATCGTCGTCATCCCTCTCTTGCACAGCCTCCGTCACTGGCCGCACGGACCGCATCGGCTGCGGCCCGTGTCCCATCCTGGCCACTCGATCGGCGTCCAACACGCACGTGAACTCTCCCGTACGGTACTTCTGATGTCCTGTGTAAGACCGGTAAGTACGACGACGGTATAAACCATAAAGTGTAACAGTTAATAAGTGAAACCCAGACGTGGTATCATTAACAGCCACGTTGAAATATTTTCGACGGTGTCAAATGATGTATGAACAAAATACTCGAATTCAAACAAACGTGAATATTAACTAGGGATTAACATTTTTTACGGGTTCGAATCCATTAAATTATGTACGTATCATCCAAGTATAAATTGTACGGAGTTTAAAAACGAGTGAAATCACTGTATAGTTAATACTTAGTCATACTAATTATGTTAATCGTCTTATTTAAACGTCCACGAACACTGTTTATATTACTTATTAGAACGTGTCAAAGAATAATTATTAACAATTCTAGATCAAACCAATACAATCGGTGATAAAAACACATTTTAATAATTATTTATTAGATTTTTTTTAATCATCCGCCGTCTTTTCGAAATGTCTTCTTTTATAGCGCGTTCTGAATTTCTACAATTCAAAAGTTTGATTTAACTTCACTAATCTCATTCATTATCGTTTCAAAAGTAGTACGATACCCATCGTATTTTTAGTAAAGTGTATATTCAGTGTTATTATGTAAAATTACTATCGCAAAAAATTATCAAAAAAATATGTATATTTTGTACAACGCGAAATCATTAATATCCGGCGTTTAGCACGCCGTATAATTACACCGCGATAGTATAATTTTGTTTTAAAGGTATTTAACCTGTTATCTATCCATGGTTTTATCCTTGGGCTCGTTTGGCCCAATTTAATGGCAATAATAATTACATAAAGTTCGAGCGTTCCTCCCGTATCTTTATTTTAATACTCCGTCTATCTATTTCACGTACCTATACAAGAAGTGCGATATTTAATTAATACATCCGATTAAAAATACGCCCAGGGTTTACTAATACTTGAAGATAGTGATAGAGTTCCCCATTTCGCATTGATTATATGGTAAATTAAAGTTCATAAAACCCATGGGGCTTACCCAAAACAATTCACTAAATGGGAAAGGAAACGCTAATTTACTGTTTCACTCTATCACACGAGCATCATAGGGATTTAGGTGTTTTCTATTTCCATCAAACCGATTGGTCTACCGACGCGTAAGGGCTTAAATCTGTCATCAAGAGTAACATAAAAACAACTTTCTTATTTTTTCCAATAATTTCAAAAAAGTTGAACGTTAATTTTTCCATTATAACTTGCTTTTAGATTAGTTTATATAAGTAAAATTAAAAGTATAAAAAATGTCTTAATCTCTATTATATTGTGCGCATGATATTTAGACAGAGAAAGTTATCGCTTCCAATCCCCTTGGGCTCAAAGTGAAATGTATTAATATGTTATATTTCTCAGAAAAAAACACACTTTTTTCGTAACTTTTTACAAGAACCGGATAATTGATGGTTTTAATTTTTGTCATCACATAGTCTGTCGTTAAAAATCGATCGAGTAGATTTGGCCCACGTCAAAAGTGTAAAATGCATTGATATTTTTTAATTTAAACTGTTAAAATTGTTTTTTTTTGCACACAGCGATTATTTTTAATTATTCTTAATGAAGAGTTATGACATGTACATATATATTTTACATGAGTATACAAAGATAAATTCGGTTCTGACAACTCGCGGCGAGCAGTGTATTGTACAGTTTAGGACATTTCCCGGTGGTTCTCGCATTGAATTTGCATGTGTGTATATAGTCGATGGACAGAGGGTGGTCGTCCCTCCTTTGCTATAAATGATGTCTATCCGACCACCGCCACGCGAATGATAATTTACTCTCGCGTACATCACGTCCGCCCACAAGCTGTGCCCTTTTATACCTCACTCTCAGCCCGACCTATATATGTATATATATATATATATATATGTATTATATATAATAGTTTTATCGTTACACGCATTAATTCGTTTTTAACTTTTTGATTAAAAGTTAATGTCACGATAAAATATACATTTAGACTATACGTTATTTTATATGTATATAATACAACGCTGCAATATCTATGCTACTTTTTTGAGAGCTAACAATATTCGTGAATAAAAAATTTCTATAATTTCCATAAATTTTCTGGTATTTTTTATTTATTTATTTTTTTATATATATATACGACTTGTAACTAAAAATAATAAAAAATATCAGATTTCACGGAAAAATGCGTAAAAACAATATAACTTTTTGGTTCATCATCCTGATGGCTAGCACCCGCAAACTAAATAAAACGATCATTTCGATTTAAACTGATTTTGTTTTTCTCTTCTTTTGATTCTGCTGTACGTGTAAAATGTTTAAAAAATACAATATGTATACTAATGTTTAGTGTATTTTATATAAAGCTGGTACATGACATATGCGTGTACACAAATTGACTTACTAGATTTTCTCATTTGGTTTCTTGGGTTCGATAAAAATATATGATTCGTGATCAATAATTGACGGTCGTCGTCCGTTCTCCGTCATCGGTCGGTTGTTGTAATTATGAAAATGATCCCAGGAAGGTACGTTTCTCTCCACGTACGAGCACACCGGACGCACGGTTTCTTTGACGATAATCTGAAATTTCTATTATTATCGTTATGTCAACAAATTATCCGAATTACATAACCGACGACTATGCATGTATTATAATATACAAACACGGCCGACCGAAACTAAATCAATCACGTTTTTTGATTATTGATTTTTGTAGGTCATCCGGATCGACCTTGATCCTTGGACACGAAAGTGAAATCATCCCGCTTGCGCGCCGGAACCAATTGAGAACCACCACGTCACCGCCTCCTCCTCTGTATACATAATGTGTCATTTTTAAATTTGTGTCCGAAAGCGCATTGCCGAAGCTAATGCGTGATCGAAATCACTAACGCGAGTCCATATCACGATTATTTTTTTTTTTTTTTCCCCTTTACTCCTAGAGCACCTCCACGCGCTTACTTAATTCGGAAATTTTTTTTACGCTCAAATTATTATTTCGATATTATACAAGAGTGTACGCTGCTATATTCTCCGTGGATGGTATTATATTCGATGCGGGTTTTAAGACTCGTTTTTCAACACAAGCGTTGTTTAGATATCCAGTTGAGATTTATGGAATTATTCAACTTATATATTATGTACGTAATTTGTATGGGTTTTCTCGATAAATCCAAGCCGTACACATTTTAAAAATAGTTCAACAAATAGATACCAATTGGATACTGAATATCTGTGTAAAGTATTTTCAACAATTTCAAATTAATGGGGCTAGTGTGACGTGCGTTTTCTAGATTAAATAATACGTCATCCCTGTAGATATTGTTTAGTTATTACTACATAACATTATAGATAATCGTGATTCAAAATGACTATTTAGATGTAGGTATATCTATGATGAACGTTCAAAAATAATACATCGCGAGGTTCGGTTTTATGATTTTTATAGTAATCATTTAATTGTTCACGCAGATCACGTTCAAAATGAGCTTGCGAATGATTTCATTTGGATTTCGTCGTTCGAACGCGATCCTTACGGTTTGGTGTTTAGTTTCAGCCACATACTCCAACGAGTTCACCTTCTTGTTTGGGTACATCGATATCGTACCGAGCAAATATCAGCAAATCTACTGATTGTAGATACGAATAATGAGGTACAACATTTTATTTTATTTTTTATTTATTTTTTCTCCGTTCCTGTTGTTAATTTGCTTACTACTCAGTTAAAATTATGTATTAGGTGTAAATAATATTAGTAAAATGTAACTAAATCATCATATAACTCGAGTATATAATACCTCCAACTAAGCATAACTTAAAGGAAGAAAACAAATCATAATTATGTATGATTAATAATATTTAAATATATAAGTACAACATAATTTAATCGTTATCAACCAACGATGTCATTATATACTGAAACCATCCGACTTTGTTTGCAATGTAAGCACAACAGACATAATATATAATAGCAAATTATACAAATACATTGTGATTGCAAGAAACGATTTGACATAATGAAAATTGCAATTAACTCCATAATTATGCACTGTACACAATAATTGTAGAAAATATCTATGGATAAAATTAAATTAGAAAATAATTTACGTATATTATTTCATTACAATAATTATATAACGTCAACACTTAACCAACGGTTATTATAAATTATTAAATATAGAGCAGAGGACTTGTAGCATTTAAATATTTGTTATGTACAATCACAAAAAATAGCAGAGAACGAAACAAATACATTTTATGCTTCCTTAAAGCTAGTCTTGAAATTGTATTTTCCATATAAATGCATATATCGAGTATTTTTTGTTTTTACGGCATATTGCTTCTTTTTAGATGCATATTTTATATAAATTATCATTTTATCAACAATTTTCTGACGATGTTTTTCTTATCCTTTAAATGATCAAAATATTTCTAAATAAAAATAATTTTAAATTTTGAATATAATATGATGACTGTTCGTAAACGCAGGTTTTTCCTAGAAATACGTCTTGAGAATTGTCGATTTTAATTTATAAACATTAAGCACGTTGTCTACATTATAAAATTTCCTATAGGACGTATAAATGATACCAAAAAATGTATTGCACTAACTTTTGTTCATCATTGTTCGTTAATAATTTAATATTTTAGTCATTTAATCTTATTTCTGTCATCTCCATGTGTGCATTTATTCGTAATTGATGGCAGCTTTTAGTCTTTGTTTTAATATTAAAATGCCGAAATATAAACAGTCTTTCGCTGTCGGTTATTAGCAGAGTTATTTATCGGACTTTGGTGTCGATAAATTTTCGACTTACGGTGTAGTCCTATAAGACACTATAGGATAATATACTTACAGTAAACTGTAATTATTGTGACGTTAAATTAGGATATGAAAAACGATTTAAAGTTACACAAATTTAAATGATTTGTAATTTATTTTTCAAGTGATTTATTAATAAAAATTAAATGGAAATTTTTAGTGCATAATACAGGGCTCTTAAGTGCATTAGTGCTTGAATATTTAGTGCTTTTTTATAATTACATATCTTCTTCTCTCTTCTCTAACGACTAATTACAAATGATAGCTTACTCTTGAACCTATTCACAACCACATTGCAACGACAAATACTATTTGTCCA
Organism: Sipha maydis; assembly: GCA_034509805.1. Classification (NCBI taxonomy): domain Eukaryota; kingdom Metazoa; phylum Arthropoda; class Insecta; order Hemiptera; family Aphididae; genus Sipha; species Sipha maydis. Next base: position 261,276 of record JASXSY010000738.1, on the reverse strand, counting down.
CAGTGTAAGATTAGGTTGGTTGCAATTTAATATATTGTATTATTATTTTATTTAAATTGAAACAATTATTATCGCCTTAAGACTAACAATAGACACGGGAATAATGGTGAAAAGTTATTTTTTTTTTTTAACTCAACATGTTGATGTTACTCGACATACGCTGACGGTGTTTGGATGTAGAATATAAACTATATGTGAAACTTTTTTCAGTCCTACTCGTAATTTGTACATTTATATTATGCATATATTACCATATTTCCGAAATCCGTAGGATAAATAACATTAGTTGTATCAAGAGATATATTTACCAAAACCTATTGGCAGTCGTTAATGAACAAATAAACATTTGATGTTCATATATAGTATATATATATATACTCGTAGATAGTATCTAGAAAGTTTGAAAACGCTCTATGGATACAAATATATACTTTACTATTTGTACGTATAACACGTTTTCAAACTTTCTAGACACCCAATACGATATTATATTGTATACATTAGGTGTAGCCGTATAGTACTAACCAATATGCGAAGGGAGAAAATGCGTTATTTTATTTCATAACACTGAGTTCTGTACAGAATGAAAAAAAAAACAATGTCTGTTTAATAAAATAAACAAATACGCAGTATTGTAAGAAATTAATATGTGTACATTATCCCACAGATTTTACAAACAGAAACAATGAAATTTATTAACATTGTGTAACATGTGTTAATTTATTTTTATTTTTTGATAAAAATATTTTCATAATATTTTCATATTTATTTTTGTATACTGTTAAAAACAGAAATAGTAATAAATGAACAGATCCGTGTTAAGAGTATATCAGCAGAACAGGCTACGAGTACAAGACTAATTTTGCACTGTATATTTTTTGGGCGCTCTGACCTCATAAAAGTGTGATCACAAACGATATGAAAATCGAATTAATATACTACTCTATATTCTATAAGCGCACTTACTCAGAAATTGTATAAGCATAGCTGACGACAGTCAAAAAGTATTCGCATAGTATCCAAGTTTGAATTTACAAAACACTTGTCCAGAAGTGTGCCTAATCCGACAAATTTTTTGATTACAATTTACTGTATACAATACATACTGTATTTCGGTATAAAACCCCGAAAAATAAATATGCACCATAAAAACCGAACAGTTTAAAAAATTTGAGTGTTATGAACTCAAATTTTTTAAACTGTTCGGTTTTTATGGTGCATATTTATTTTTCGGGGTTTTATGGACACATTTCGTACAAACGCAATATAGAAAGGATATAGCACTTTTATCACGTGATATTTTCAAGTCATGTTCGTGTTTTAATTGATAAAATTATACACGAACGCATATTATCAAAACGGTGGCCACGTGTAGATTGAATATTTTATGTTTATATAATAATATACTAATTGAGTGATATATAGGTAAACGACAGCAAATTACACCGGTCTTGACTCCGCGAAATTGATTTGAAAATAAACGTAATTACTCTCATTTGTAATGCTAATTGACGTACAATAAATTCGCCGTTATTAATAATACGGTACTTTTTAAATCAACGAAAATATTAATTATTTTATATTGTGGTCTAAAACCCGAACGTCAAGTCCATTCCTTATAATTACAAGCTCGCAGGGCATAAATCGACGGCATTCATTCGGGAAATCGACTTCGAGTTTGATGCAAATAATGTTATATACGTATATATATATTGCATGTCTCCCTCCCCCGATCGTGTTTTATTAAAATATATTCGTCTATTCTCGAACCGAATGCTTTGTTCTCGTGTTGTACGCGTAGACGTAGACAGTAGCTATATGGGCTACGTAAATTACATTCGCAGGCGATGATAATAGTAATTATTAACCCGCGATATATGCGCTCGATCTTCATAACGATACACGGTTTCTTGCTCGTACCACCACTTCACTTTTGCATCATGTAATGTAAAAGGCAAACAGACCTCTGTTTTATTGGTACCACGAGAGAAGGAAAAAAAACGAACCGATTAAAATACGATCATGCTTATAATTTATGCAATCCTGTCCAAGATTTGTACTACGCGCGTATATTTATGCATATATAATATATATTTATCTATACGGGTCGTTATCGTGGGTACATTATGTCCAGAAACAAAACCGTTCGTATATCAATACATATATATATACGTATTTGAATATTGATTATTTCCAACGGACGGCTGGAATCACATTTCCAAAGCAATCGTTTCGCATTAACGAGTTGATGCGAGGATGCTTAAGCCCAATCGTTATAACTGCAGCGCTGAAGATTTTATACTAGCTTGAATTGGAAATCCTACCGTCCGCGGATTAGCTTTGTAAACTGAAATTACTCTTACATATAATTAACCATAAAGTTTTATTGTCTTTGAATAATTCTGTTTTCCCGATACCGGACTACCGTTTATGTATGCATCAATGGTAGCTCGTGATTTAGGTGTCTGGTATAACTGTGCACATGATTAAATAGTTAAAATCATTTTAATTTGTTTATTTTCGTTAAACATAATATAAAGGATTATATACGTTATTTTATTCTTTCGTAAAAAGGATCTGGTCCATGTTCCCTGTGTTTAAGTTTAAACCAAATGTTAACATATATGTTAACATTTGGTTTAAACTTATATAGCTTATAGATATAGCTATATATAGCTTTTATTTTAAGAGTATAATGTTAATTGACGATTTTATTTAATTTTTTTGTGAGATCGGTACTAAAAAATAATTTAATTTCAAAATCATTATACATATTTATAAAATATGTTTCTTTTTTAATATACTTGTGTGTTTGATATGGTGCTTTAGATCGAATTGCGAAACATTTTGCAAATCCATTACAAAGAGCATTAGTGGGGTTCTTCCCGACAAAAGACCTCGGCCTTTAGCAGAGCAACTGTTCGAAAATCGAATAATATCACACTGATGTATCCAGAATCCTAGTAGGATCTTATATATATTGATATAATATACTTACACGATTGCGTGAACTGTACTCGTATGAATCCATCTACATTCAATACACACACATCCGTTAGTAAATAATCGCATTCGAAAAACTTATACTCCTAACGGACGTCGACGCAGGGTGTATAGTATGTTTTTAGTTCTGGATTATCTACATTTTCGTGCAGGAGATTCTACTCGTAATTAGGAGTTTTTAGCGTGATTAAGTTTTAAATTTCATAATAACCCTTTAATTGACAATCATATTTTTTTGGCGTGATGAATCAAAATTTACCAACAATGGTATTATGAACAAACAAAATCATCGATACTTTTATGAAACAAATTCACACTGGTAACCACATACGAGTAGATCACGTGAAATTAATTTTCAAACGATCTGGAGAGTTAATATATGGTGTAATATAAGAAGATATTTTAATTTTATAACCAACGATCTACCAGTCATTAGACACATAGCAAGACGGAGTACCAGCTGATAATGCAGTTATTTTTAGACAATAATTAAATCAGATTCTGCTTGCTTCATACGGACACATCGATTGAGTGTCATTTTTTCCCAATAAAGCGATTGTCTCAATCATCCAAAACGATAAAAAAAACATATTTAGATAGATAATTACTGATTTACTGATTTATTCAAATTACAACATACAAATAATTTGTTGATTTCTGATTATTAAAATAATTAAAATTATTTTTCAAATACGTAAAGAAAAACATGATATACCTACATACATTTTTTAATATATATTTTTGTCTTATTTATAAAAAAAAAAAATCTATTGTAGTCTGTTTCTTTGTTTCTTATTTTTTCGAGAGTTTATAATTTTTACGCAAGTGATAAGTCTTTTCGAACACGAGACATCTTTACTACATGCACCAAATTAACAATTTATACACCAAATATTTTTATAACATTTATAACATTTAACACGCATCGCATTTGAACAAACGCACGATAAAGATAATGTAACATAAATTGAATCCAACAATTTAATTAGATACCGTGAATATTTTCTAATTATTTATCATAACTGACGTAATATTCTCGATAGAAATGTCCCGATTATCCGGATTCGTGGCCCAGATAAGCGGTGAACTACAACCATACATTTGTTTTCGTAATTGAAGAAATGTCCCTGTTTTCCTTATTAAATATTTTCTATTAAGCAGATTTGATTGTATTGCCAAATCACTTAATTGGTACTTATGACGTCGTTCCTTTTTCGGCACAGCTCCCAGATTTAACATTTTATTTTTTTTTTATAATAGGAAACTGGGGTTTACGCAGTTCCATCTGTCAATCTCAAAATACAGAATACGGGCACCATATGATATTTTAAATCAGGACCAAATCAAGGCGGCAACTTAACGCGTCACAACTGATATCTACGAATATACTCCCCTGCCCAGCAATCGACAAGATTTATTCTTATTCTTGTACGTTTGTTCCGTCCGTCCGTCCACCCGTCCCGTCGATCTCTCGAGTAGTGAAAAAATGAGAACGGGATAAAACCGGAAACAAAAAAGTGATTAACCAGGCACGGCGCGTATTCGAATTTCTCTCCGTATACATGCGTATATGTATATATATATATATATATATATGTGTGTGTGTGTGTGTGTGTGTGTGTGTGTGTGTGTGTGTGTGTGTGTGTGTGTGTGTGTATGTGTGTATTCTGACGTCAGACAATAGATGCGTTTGCGAATCGTCTCTCGCCTCTGCTCCTTTCACAATAATAATAATAATAATAATAATAATAATACATGGTCCTCCAGACGGACGAGAACGATGCGTCGTTTTAAAAGAAACGTCCCGGAGAGAAAAATCGAAGTGCGATTTCTCTCGAAATAAATTAAAACGTTGACGCGAGACGTTGTTGTATTTGCCGACGGTAAAACGCGTGATGGTTATACGCAATGAAAACGCCTACCTTTATCATACCCAGACTCTTGTTGTGCACTAGACCGTATCCCTTTAATATACGTGTGTATCCCTGTGTGCGAGTAAGTATACGCGTACGTGTGTGTGCTCTGCAGCTAAACTCATTGTTTTTACACGAGAATGAGGCGCCGGAACGATTGTTTACTCGGATGACAAAATTAGTGCGTACTCAATGCCCGAGACCGGATGTCAAATCAACTAACGCAGTTTTTCTCTTTTGATCATAATCATCTCCGGTTTTCAAAAATACGCGCAACACCCACGTCACGTCTATAATATCTGATTTGTACATTGCTGTGCTTGTACTCATCGAACCGATCTGCAGGACTGTATCTGCGGCGAATTTTTTTCAAACAATTTTATCGCTTTATTTTTGTTTCCTAGAAATCGTTTACCGGAAGAAAATATTGGTAGCGCCGAACAGCATTTTTCAACACAAAACTTCATCCGACGGTGTTGGCTGTGTGCGCACGCAGTACTATATTGCTGAACTTCAATGACCCGTGGAAACAATAATTATTCATTCCTTACAACAGTCCCTACACCCGTAGTGTAAACTGGTGCCGTGCAACCTATTGCACGATAACAGTTCATCCTCATGTCCTCATGTCCTCGTTATGATAAAAAACCAAAAATAAATCGGCAAAGTTCATAATGTACTCGTACATCGTGAATATTATGATAATATATAATAACGTTATTATAATAACACATTGTATATTGTAATAACGTTAAATTGTTGACATCAGTTTCTTTATTTAATAATTCAGAAACTTATATATGTACATTCAATGAATACATGAACTCGTTTATAAGTCCCAACAATCAAATACATACGCCATGTCAAAAAAGAGAAAAAATATTCGCTCTACTATATTGTGTTTTCTGATAAGAAGATTTATACACTGATTCCTCTTATGCTGCTTTAACCAAATCGGACGCCTGATGATAAGACCTTGGGCTTTTTACCTTTATTGTATGTATATGTTGTCGCAATATTTATTTACGCGACGTGTAATTTTAGAACCCCCCCCCCCCTATCGTTTCTTTTAAATAAAATATTATAATGTCGTCAAAAAGAGAAAAAGCGACGAATTTTTTTTATATAATATTACATCGGCATTCTCTTATTGCGTTTTCTTTACGATTCACAGCCGTCGAAACAAAACGTAAAAGGACGTACTACTATCGTGTATCACGCGTATCAACATTCTTTACGAACGGTAATAATTTCTTTTAATAATACAGCATTAACATATATGGTAATTATACAGATGTAGCAGATGTAATTACAATTGACTAGGTCTTCTTCTTCTTCTTCTTCTTCTACTTCGCCTTCCTCCCAACTATTTGGGGTCGGCCACCCTTGTCCTACACCTCCACTTTACTCGGTCAATCACATCTCCTCTGCACACACCGACAGCCCTCATGTCATTCTCCAAAGTCTCCAACCATCTCTTTTTTGGTCTTCCTCTTCCTCTTTTCCCTTCAACGTCCATCTTCATAACCACTCTTACTGCATTCGTTTCCTCTCGCCTCATCACATGCCCAAACCATCTCAGCCTATTTTCTCTCATCTTGTCCACAATTGGCGCTACACTAACACTACCTCTCACGTATTCATTCCTTATTCTATCTTCTCTTGTCACTCCACTCAACCATCTAAGCATTCTCATTTCCGCGACACTCATACTTTGTTCTATTCTCCTGTTAACCGCCCAACACTCTGAACCATACAGCATAGTTGGTCTCACTACACTTTTATAAAATTTACCTTTCAGCCTAATTGGAATTCTCTTATCGCATAACACGCCCGATGCTTCTCTCCATTTCATCCACCCGCACTTAATCCTATGTTTTACATCAATGTCAAAGCCCCCGTCCTTTTGAACAAAAGATCCTAAGTATTTAAAGTTTTCAACTTCACCTATCACATCACCATCTATTGTCAGTTGTCTCCTCATTCCTTCAACTTCTTGGTCTCTTTGTCCAAAATCATACTCAATATACTCAGTTTTATTTCTACTAATTCTCAATCCCTTTTCTTCGAGGGCTAACCTCCACTCATTTAACCTATTATTGACAACTTCTAGGTTTTCTCCTATCAGAACTATATCATCCGCAAACATCATACACCATGGTATCTCACCCTGTATCTCCTTTGAAACCTCATCCATTACCACTGAGAACAGGTAGGGGCTTAGAGCTGACCCCTGGTGCACACCTACTCCTATACTGAAACCTTCTGATACTCCACACCGACTCTTGACACTAGTACTCGACCCTTCATACATATCCTGGATCAAATTAACATACATTTTTGGGACATTTTTCCTCATTAATGCCCACCTTAAAACTTCCCTTGGCACCCTGTCATACGCCTTTTCTAAATCTATAAACACCATGCATAGTTTTTTATTCTTTTCTCTGTACTTCTCTACTAATTGCCTAACACAAAATAATGGCTCCATTGTCGATTTTCCTGGCATAAAACCAAACTGGTTTCCTGATATCGAGGTCTCACTTCTTATCCTCTTCTCTATAATCTTTTCCCAGATCTTCATACTATGACTCATGAGCTTTATTCCTCTATAGTTCCCACATTCTTGTATGTCTCCTTTTCCTTTAAATATTGGTACAATAAAACTCTTTCTCCAATCTTCTGGCATTTTTCCCTCTATCAGTATCTTATTAAAAAGATTTTTCAACCACCCAATGCTTACATCTCCTAAAATTTTCCACACCTCTACAGGTACTCCATCTGGTCCTACCGCTTTTTTCTTTTTCATCGCCTTCACCGCATCTCTCACTTCCTCCTCGCCCACTAGACCAATCAATCCTTCATTCCATGACATACTCTCTAAAACTTCTTTTGGATATTCTTCGTTCAGTAATTTCTCAAAATATTCTTTCCATCTTTTTTTCACATTCTCATCATTTGTTAAAACTCTCTTATCCTCATTTTTATACACCAAACATCTTGGAAATCCTTGGATCGCTTTTCTCTGACCTTCGCCAGTCTATAAATTTCTTTTTCTCCTTCCTGTGTTCCTAGCCTACAATTGACTAGGTACTTAAAATAATTTAAAATTTTCTATTTGTCCTGCGATACTGATTTTGATTTAAAAATTGATATTTTTTTTGTTTACCTTTATTTTCCTTTTGAAAGTTCTTCTTCTAAGACTCCCGGAAAGTCCAAATCCGATAGCTTGGTTTCATATTCAATAAAACAACTTCTGCGTCATTCCTTAGCTCACTCAGGTAATAATTACTTCCTGCCGTCAACTACAACTTAGGGAATTGAGCCATTTCTTATCATGATTTTTTATTATTTATCATTTGTTTATAACCGTTTGTATTCTTACCCAGGTAAGAAACAAATTATCATTATTAGTAATAACTACTTATAATGATTAATTATTATTACTAATTACTATGACTATTTTTGTACATTTTTTTTTTTAATATCAATGACTTACAGTATACTTGCATCTGTTATATTAATAAGAATTTCGTATTTTTGTACTTAGCTTGCGGTTATTCAGTATAAAAATACCCATTAGATTTAAATAAATAATTAAATCAAAATATTAAGCAATGTTTTTTTTTTATTTTTAGAAGAAAATATACAATCTATATCTTAGACATAATAAGTATATATGCGATAGCGAGAAACAAATAAACATGAATTACATAAATTTGGAGAAAGTAGCCACTTACTGATGACACTTTCGACTTGGTTTAAATCTTGTGTGATTTAATTATATGAGTTTTTTTTTTTTTTTTTTTTTTTTAATGTTTATATTAAAAGTAATAATGCTCTGCACCGTTTACATTTAAGTCGCCTTCAAGGGCTACCTGGGATTGTGAGGGATGATAAGTTTTTGATAAGAGGATTTGATGGAGAAGACAGACAGTTATGAAATTTTTTATAAAAACATTTAGCTTCGTCCTGAATAGTTTTTATGTTACAATCTAAATGTAGGGTTTGGTTTGATATGTATGGGAGGGGCGTTAACAAATTTCCTTAAGGTCATATTTTAAAAAACTTGTATCTTATTCAGATTCGATTTTTTAGCATTTCCCCAAAGCTGCAATCCGTATGCCCAAATGGGCATTAATAAGGTTTTTTACAAGAGGAGTTTGATATTAATAGAGGTGGCTTTGTCACCAATTAAATTCTTAAGCATACGTATTCGATTGTTTAGGGATAGTTTTTTTTCACGTACATGTTGGGCCCAGGTTAAGCGTTGATCAAGCGTTAGACCAAGGTATTTTACTGAGGATGAGGAAGGGATAGAGATGCCATAAAGTAGAATATTTGGGCAGGGCGCTTGTCTAAGTGTGTACTGATTTATTTTGATTTACTTTAAATTTCCATTCGGTATACCATCTTTCCATCAGGCCTAAATGGGTTTGCAAATGTAAGGAAGCCAAGGATGGATCATCATTAATTGATATAATCGCTTTATCATCTGTGTAGTCCGCAATTGTGGTGTTTGGTGATTTGGGTTGGTCGGAGACAAAGATATTGTATAGTAATGGCGATAAAATACCACCTTGAGGAACTCCAGCATTTATACTTGCTATTTCAGACGTGGCAGTTTCATAGCAAATTTTAAAAGAGCGATCAGTGAGATAAGATTTAAGAAGTAGGAAGTAGGATATAGGTAGAAAGGATTTCAGTTTGTATAAGAGACATTGATGCCAAACACGGTCAAATGCCTGAGTAATGTCTAAAGTGCAATATAATTTTTTTTCGAGAGAGTAGGAAATTGCATCTACCAATCGGTGGACTTGGTGAATGGTTAAATACAAGGTGCGAAAACCAAGTTGATAATTGGCGAGGATTTGTTTTTCACCGATGATTGGAACGATACGTTTGAGCAGAAGTCTTTCTAGGATTTTTGCAAAGAAAGGAAGGAGACTTATTGGTCTGTAAGAAGAGGTACGATCAGAGGGTTTATTTGGCTTTTGGATCATGATTATATTTGAAAATTTCCAAAGTAGTGGAAAATATGACAGTCTGAGTATTTCATTGTATATAGATGAACAATGGCCCTTTTTGGTAGATTTCTGGCAACTTCAGCCGTAATGAGGTCGAAACCAGGAGACTTATTGCGTGGGTATTTATCTATGAGATATTTAATATCATTAGATGTGAAAGATTTAACTAATGGTGAGGAATGAAGAGAAGCATTGAGAGCCATATTTACAATATTTGTGTTTTCTAGATCTATAATATCTGAGTGTGGTTGAAATATCTCGTCGGAAAGGTGTAGTTTGAATAACTCAGCTTTTTCTGAATCAGAGGAGGTAAGACTTCCGTCGGATTTTTTTAAAGGTAGATTAGAAGCTTTATAGCGTAGGATTTTCTTAGTAGCTTTCAAAGACTACCATCGTTTGGAGATCACGTGCAAAGTGATACTACGAGGGTTATTTGAGCGACAACCCCATGATTGGTGCTTGGCATTATAATCGCAGCCAATAATGAAATTGTTTTTGATTGTAATAAAGTACTCTGAGAACTTAGAAAATGTTATTTTATGTTTTGGAGGAGCGTATACAGCAGCTGTAGTAAAATTGTAATTATTTAATTTTATATTAATTGCACAAGATTGTATGAAATCGTGAGAAAACTAGGAAGGAGTTGAAAGAAATGGTTGACTTGATATAAATAGCTACACCTCCATGCACCCTGTTATCAGGATGATTAGTATGGATTAATTTGTAACCAGAAATGAAGACTTTAGTATATTTAGTGAAGTGAGTCTCCGTAATAAGTGCGATATCAATACGTTTATTGTTTAAAAGTAATTCTAGTTCATGTGCATGATTTTTTAATCCATTCGCATTAAATTGCAAGATTAAGAGAGAGCTGTTAGTGACAGAGTTAGAATTTTTATTGTGAGAGTTAATCATTTTTTTTTGTCTAGAAGATTGGATATTACTTTGGTAAGTAATGATAAGAGCGAGTATTAAATAATTTTTAGTATAAAAATATAGGTAGTTATAATATACGATAAATTCTTCTTTTTATTTTTACATTTTTCATTGAGAAAGTGATGTGAAATTAGTTTTTGCCGCAATTTGTAATTATATTAAAAAATAAATAAATATAGTTCGCAGCCTGCATATTTAAAACCAAGTTATCCAAAATTGTAAGCCAGCACTATAGATATTAATTGTTACAAATTATATTCGTTTAAAAAAAATAAATAAATAAATAAAAATAATATTAATACGTAAGGATTCCGAAAAGACACGATTTCAATGTACATAAAGAAATTAAATAGGCTAAACAACATTTTATATTACTTTTGATAAACTTCATTTAATTTTAACTGAACCTGGATGATTATTAATTTTAATATCTCGCTTAAGAAAATTAAAAATGTCAAAAATTAATCTTGTTAAATGCGCACGACTCAAAATAAAAATTTTCACGTAGTCGTTGTGTTAGGAAGACAATGATGCATTTTTATTTAAAAATATTAACGATATTATTCAAGCAGTAGACAATAACATTCATGTGTTTAATATGTGTAAACCGTGTAAATGTAAACTTTGTTTAAAAATTTAATATAAAAATTACTTTATATACTTACCATCCTTAAAAAGGACAGTTTAAATAGAATCCTTATGCAAGGATATAAGAGTGTACTCCAGGATAAATTCAGACTACTATTACTGTGACACGACAAATCCCATTTACGTAACAATATCTGTTATATTAATATCTGTTATAATCTGTTATAATAGTACGTAACTATATCTGATGCATGAGAATTATAAAAAAAATACTGCAGCGTAAAATAGAATGGTTCTAGTGTCCCACAGATCTTCAATCTTCAAAGGCACCTCCCATCCAGTCCAAACTAGTTTGGTCGCCGCTGTTTCATTAGTGGGATAATTTAGGTTGGGAGTTATTTTTGGTTTTTAATCAATTTAGTAATTATCAGTTTACAATTTTTATAAACATTTAAAAATCTCTTGTCACACACTACTTGACAGAGTCTATTATGGCATTATCGCACGTGTGCGTATACATATACGTTGATAAAAAATGGTAAGCTGATAACAACTAAATTAATTGAAGATTAATGATAAGCCCTCGCCTTAAACCCTCACCTAAGCACCATGTAATGGTCAAACCGATTTGGACTTGTCTGGAGGTGTCATTGAGGATTGAGGATTTACGAAATTACCAGAACAACTCATTCTATTGGTTGGACATTTCTTTTTACATTAATTGTTTCCGAATTCACTCCTGCGAATATTCCATCGACGTTTTCTTCGACAATACCCACTGACGTACTTCGAATATTGATCTACTCGCTTAAAGTAAGCATTCTGAAATTGGTTCCTGGCAAAAATATCTCCGGTCAAAATATCACCGGTAAAATATCTCCGGCAAAATATCTCCGATACAAAATATCTCTAGTCAAATATAACTCCGATTAAAAATATCTCCAGTTCAAAATATCTTCGATTTAAAATATCTCCAGTATAAAATATCTCCTTTTAAAAATATCTTTAATGTAAATATCTCCCATGAAAATATTTTAATATTTATAATATTTTATAATAATATTAATTTTTTTATAACGACAATATATATAAAATCCGATTAAAATACAAGTTAAAATTTTAAAAAGTTAAATAAATAAATATAAAATCCGATCAAGATACACACTGTCGTATCGATACAGTCGTTACGTCGATAAAATCGTTTATCATGGTTTATAATTGCACTCGTAATCGTGAAAAATATATCAGATAATACAAATTGCTCAGTGTGACAGTGTAATATTGTGATTAGGTAGTAAAAACACACATCATTGTAAAATCAATACATTTATCGTTTCACTCAGAATCTAAAATTAAAATTATTATAAAATATTATAAATATTAAAATATTTTCATGGGAGATATTTATATTAAAGATATTTTTAAAAGAAGATATTTTGTACTGGAGATATTTTAAATCGAAAATATTTTGAACTGGAGATATTTTAAATCGGAGATATATTTGACTAAAGATATTTTGACGGAGATATTTTTGCGGAGATATTTTGACCGGTCACGCTGACATTTACCAGTTATATACATATAGGCTGTTATTCTCTTTGTACATGAACATTTTGTTCGTGTGCTGCGTTATCCACCTAATGCGTTATTCACCTAGAGTTCAATTTTTAATAGAATAATATGTTTTTAACTCATTTACCCATTTTATTTTTATTTTATTTTATTATTTTTCGAACGTATTTTTTGTTTATTTTTGTACTCTGTAATCATTACTTAAAATTTGTCATTCGGATAAATTAATAACACTGACAAGCGATTATCAAAAACAGAACCCTTTCGTCGTATCATCAATCGTCCAAAATAAATCGATTCAAAAAGTTTTATCTGAGATGTACTCATATTAAGATTTGTTGCCCTATTATAATATTGAATCACTCGTATTCGCTAATTCGTACATTATACAATTCATTGTAGATGTCTACAAGCAATCAGTTACAATAATACAGTACACCTAGAGATGTTAAAATACCGTATTTTATTTTGTTACCGGTATTATACCTTATTATACCGTATAGAACATTCCAGTACCTCAAATTATTGGAAATTTAACAGAGGTTATAAACCTATTATTAATTATGAAATACGAATCATTTAAAAAAGGAATAATTTAAAAAATGATTAGAAGGTCAGAAAACATATAATACAAGATTTAATTTTATATTTAATTTAATAATTTTAATGGATATTTTTAGAATGAGTACTTTCCGTACTCATTGGAAACACATGATATGATATTAATTAATAACTGATAATAATAAATAATAATTTTATATCTAAATATTTTTAATCGTGGTAATAACTAAAAATAACGCCTTAATTCTTTTTTTTTATACCGTCTGTATAAAATAATTTTATACCATGTGTACAATACCTTGTATAATACAGTTTTATACCACTGTATAATACAAACTCACATCTCTAAGTACACCAAACGGTTGTGGTCCAATAAATGGTCTCCCATCAAACTAACCTACCGAATCGCCGTATAATAATTTATTAATAATTTATGTGATCTAGTCGTATATTATTGTTGTACGTATATATATATAATAAATGTCCAATATTTTTTTGTAAATAATTTAGATACAGCAACTTTGAAATAAATCATTCAAGCAGAAAAAATTGATTCAACTATCAGTAGAGGTAGGTAAACGAAAAATCTTTTTTTTTTAACCGAGAGCCGGGGGAAGAACCGCGTTAGCATTTGAAACAAACAAAAAGCCTAGGCTTGTTTAAATTACCATGGTTATATACAATGGACAGTTAACCAAAAATTAAATTGCATTGATCCAGTTACCCTGGTGCACACAAAGACACACGCACATTCACACGAAATGAAGTTTTGTGGCGTGTTACTAAATAACATTTAGTATGTGAATAAATTATGTTTCTATTTACTCACTAGGCAGACTTGGAGAGGAATGGTGGTGTTTCTTACATTTAAATAATTAAGCACTATTTGAAGAATATCTTCAAGTCCTCCAATCTACATTTTAATAACTAGGTAGGTTTCACGATTAACCACAACCCAATAACCTACCTCAAAACACTAAATTTTGACTCGTCCAGAATAATTGCTCGTGTGGCATGGCATATTGATTTAGGAACGCAGGTAAATAATTTATTCATTTTAAATTAGTATACACAATATTGAGATATTTTTAACGTCTAATTGGTTTTTTTAGTTAGTTTTTATTTATAATAGTGATTATTGAAACATTTAATAAGTATATGTTCAACATTGGATTGTATTATATAAAATGTATACCAGTATATTTATTATTTAATTTAAAGTTGTACGTACAACAAAAACGTTCGCATTTGTGATGCAATTGAGAAATAAGCAGAATCTGAAAATAATGTGAATTGTAAAATCAAATTATGTCGTTGAACATATAAAATATACAATTATAATTGATTTTTATTTATGTATAGGCTTTTACTAAATTATTTTGTAACAACATTTTATTAAATTTAAAACGAAGAAATATTGTTAAAAAAATACTCGATATACAACATAGCATTGAAATGAAAAAACCTTAAAAGTAAATAATTATTTTTTCCAATTAAATTACTTTGAACTCAATATTTAAACTCATATTATGTCGTCTATAATATTATAGTGACCAAAAAGTTAATAATAATTCAATTAAAATCGTAATACGTATAAGCGTGACTTTGGTAATAATATAAGGTGCCTATAATGTCCCGAATTTTTTTAAAAAGTCAAACTAGTTTGAAAACAAAAGGGTTAAACATTTTATTTAAAAAAAAAAAACTTTTAACTAATTTTGAGCATTGTTATTAAGATATTTTTGAAATAAATTTAATATTTAATATCTTTTATTTATTATTATTATATGCAGTGGCGAAGTCAGAGGGGGGAAAAGGCTTAAGGGGTATTACCCCCCCCCCCCAATGTCTCTCTTATTTTGTAAGATATACAATCGTTTTAAGACATAAGTATAATATTATATAATGTCATCATCAAACAATTTTCACCGTTTCAATACAATAAATAATAACAATTTTTATATTTTAACTTATGTTTAATGGACTTAATAAAATTTAAAAGATGATACTTAATATGGAGAGAGAATTGAAAATATAAACTTCCCCCCCTCAGAAAAAATAATAATATTTTTCTGGCTATAGGTAGCTCTGATAAAATGTATTATCGAATTGATAATTCGTCCATTTTTATACCTAAATGTAATATTAATCATCATAACGAACACTACATTTATTGGTATGCTCCATGTGACCGAGTTTATGGTAAAAATGAATTAGGATTATCAAAATGTTGATAATATCATAAACAACTAATGGATCGTTCTAAATCTATCAAATTAAATCTAAACAAATTCACAAACTTAACCTAATCTCTGTAAATAACCCCATCCACCTCGACCATGCACTCCCACCATATACCCTATCATCCCCTAAACACCCACCTAATACCTACTCTCTCTGTACCGAACTCCTAAAACTATTTACTACCCACGCTCACACACTTTATACGCCCACATATATGCATACCCAGCCATAGTCATACCCCAACGCATAACATATCAATTTATAAGAAAGAGTCCCTGTAGACCCTAAATCAATTTGCATTTAAATGAAATCAAAAAAAAATATTTCCTAACTAAATAAAACATAAATAAAAATGATAAATTTATTTGTAACTGTTATTAAGAGCTTGAACTTTAAAATATCAAATAATAATGAAGAAAAAAATATTTTGTAGCTCTCGAAGGCTATTGAATTTCAAACATTAAAAAAAAATAACAAGATTCTCGGATGAAAATAAAGTAATTGGTGATTTAGGTAAGAAAAAAAAAATCAATTACTTCTACTTAAAAGAAACATAAATGTAACTAGCATGAAAATAGACAATGAAGTAAAGGTAACATGATCACACTATACTATTCATAGGCGCCGACTTTTAGATTTTAGTACGGGGGCAAATACCCAAAAGCAAAATACTATTTTTACGTTTTATCTTAATTTTATAATTGAAGTATGGGAGAGATGTCTTTTTTAAAGTACGGGGGCGATTGCCTCCGTTGTCTCCATTGCCCCCGTGAAGTCGGCGCCTATGATACTATTTAACATTTAGATTATGAAAGAATTAATGGCTATTTTGCGATATATATTTTTATATTTCATGGAAATTATGTAATATATAAGATAATTTAGACAAATGAAATATTAATCATAAGCTAATAAAGAGAACATTTTCTGTGTTGTAAGTTCAAATTTCTTATAATTATTTGCTTGTAAATAAATTTCGGCAACTAAAAACATAAATAATAACTAAACTACTTACTGAATTGAATACATTACGTAATACTTATTATTATAACTATTTTTATACGTATTAGAGACTTTGAGAATATGGATAATGACATTTTTAAAGAGAAAAAAGAGTGGTTACAATGGAAAACGTAATTGCAATTTATAATAATGGTAAATATATATATATAGATTAATGTATGGCTAGTTAATGTAAACCAAGACTATAGATAAAATAAATTTCTTGAGCTAAATTTGAAAGTAGTAACTGAAAGCAATTTACATTATTAAAAGATAATACAGACTTATTTTCAAAAATTACATATTTTGAAACCATGTTAAGGGGTCCCCTTAAACAAATACGGCATTGGGTGCAAGGCACATTATTCGGTTGATGAAAGTCATAACCTAAACTGTCACTGTGGATGAAATCTAGGCCTGTCGTATGTTTTAAATCAGTGAAAATCAAAATTATAATAGTTTTTCTGATACAAATGATACTTCTATACAGTAAAATACCGATAATCATTTTAGATTCTGAACGGAGTGAAGAATGTATTGATTTTACAATGATGTGTGTTTTTTTTTTTTTTTTTTTTTTTTTTTTTGTGTCTGTCGACACGTTTTGGGGCAGTAAAAATGCTTCGATTGCCTTATGTAGCAACTTTTCTGAAAGGAAAGTGAATCTATTTGGTACTTTGGGGGGTCAAAAGTTAAAAATTTCCAATATTTTTTTAAATGCGACGGGAAAAACCATAAAAAATGTGGGAAAAACGGGAGTTTTTACGCAAAACCACTTTTTGACATAATCAAATTTTTTATTTTGCTATAACTCAAAAACTAATCGATGTAAATACTTGAAATTTTCACCAAATATTTAGATTAGCGTTCTCTATACACCATTAAATTTTCAAAGTATTTTGACTTTTATTAAGCTATTTATAGACAATTGAAATTTTCAATATTTTTAAGTATTTTTTTTTTAAATAACGATAAAATTTTATTGGCTGCCTAGAAAATCTTGAAAATTTAATACAAGGTTTCTTATAAGTTGTTCCTTAACTGATAAAAAAAAATCTAAAATCGTAAGTCACAATTTTTTTTTATAAGTGCTCAAAGTTACAATTTATACGAAATATGTAAAAATCACGATAATTTGCAAGTTTTTTTGTAGTTAAAAATTCATAAAATTTTTTCTGTTCATACTTAAGGTTCAAAATTTTAACACGAGGTTATGTATAAGCTACTCTTCAAAAATCTTTAAAAAAATTTCTACCGGAATTAGAGGAAAAAATTTTATGACTGTTTGAAATTTAAATATTTACGAAATTGCATAAAATAGCGATTTATTCACAAACGATTTTAAATATTTTTTATAATTCAAAAAGTATAAGTCGCAGATTTTTGAAATTTCTACCAGCTGTTAAGATTGGTATTTCCTTTATGTCATATTTTTTTCAAAATATTATATTGATTTTTAAGCCACTTATAGGCATTTAAAATATTCGATTTTTTTACATTTTTTTTTTATAATCGGTGATAAAAAAAATTTGGCTCGTACAAAATACTTGAAAATTTAATAGAAGATTCCACAGAAGTAGTTCTTAAAGTCATTCAAAAATTATTAAAATCCATAGGCACAATTTTTTTTTATAAGCGTTTGAACAGCGAATTTTGACATAAAATTACGTGTAAAATATAATATAATGTATAATATTCTAGACCGACAAAGATATCGGTTTTTTTTAAAATGCTCTAACTCAAAAATGAAAAACCGCAACAACTTGAAATTTTCACCAAATCTTTATATTGACGTTCTCTATACATGGTTAAGATTTCAAAGTATTTTGACATATTTTGACTTATTTATAGACAATTTATATTTTCGATTTTTGTTAAATTTTTGTTTTTAAACATCTATAAAATTTAATTGATTGAGCGAAAACTCTTGAAAATTTTATACTAGGTTTATAATAAGTTAAACTTATCGTAACTAAAAAATATCGGTGATCGGTTAACTCAATTTTTTTTTATAAGCCCTTAATTCTCAAATTTGTATAAAATGTGTAAAAATCACGATAATTTGCATGTTATTTTGTAGATAAAAATTCATAAATTTTTTTTTGTTCATACTTAAGGTTCAAAATTTTAACACTAGGTTATCTATGAGCTACTCTTCAAAAATCTTTAAAAAAATTTCTACCGGACTAAGAGGAAAAAATTGTACGACTGTTTGAAATTTAAATATTTACGAAATTGCATAAAATAGCGATTTATTCTCAGACGATTTTAAATATTTGTTATAATTCAAAAAGTATAAGTCGCAGATTTTTGAAATTTCTACCAGCTGTTAAGATTGGTATTTCTTTTATGCAATATTTTTTTCAAAATATTATATTGATTTTTAAGCCACTTATAGTCATTTAAAATATTCGATTTTTTTACATTTTATTTTTATAATCGGTGATAAAAAAAATTTGGCTTCTACAAAATACTTGAAAATTTAATCGAAGATTCCACAGAAGTAGTTCTTAATGTCATTCAAAAATTATTAAAATCCATAGGCACAATTTTTTTTTTATAAGCGTTTGAACATCGAATATTGACATAAAATTACATGTAAAATATAATATAATGTAGAATGTTCTAGACTGACAAATGATATCGGTTTTTTTAAAATGCCCTAACTCAAAAACGAAAAACCGCAACAACTTGAAATTATCATTAAATCTTTATATTGACGTTTTCTATACATGGTTAAAATTTCAAAGTATTTTGACATATTTTGACTTATTTATAGACAATTTAAATTTTCGGTTTTTCTAAATTTTTCGTTTAAAAATAAAATATACTTATATAATATTTATAAATAACATTGTATTATATTCTAGACTAACATATGAACTCCGTTCAGAATCGTTATTCGTATACAATGATATCTATCATTGCATTCAAATTTAACAAATCCATTATAATAATGACCTATCCTATAAGCGAGGTGCACTCCACCCCTAACTGTACAGCAGAGCGAGGCCCATCCGGTTATTTTTTATTTTTATAAGTATGAAGAGTCCAAATGAATTAACCGTTAATGGATGTTTCCAAGTTAACTAAATTATTCCAACAGACGAATATCGACGTGGACACTATATCGTCAGATACTGAATAATTCAAAACTAATAAGCATCACTAAATTAACATTATGCGAAATAAATTCCCATTGCATTATTTCGACGACTGTATAACATAATTGAATTTCGATGGTTTTAATAAAATAGTAATTCAATTATTACTAACGCCGTAGTGCACGCATACATTACGACCGATTGGCGACGTGCGATATTATAAGAAAATGCTATCAAAGGATTGACAGTTTAGGTCTTGTCGATTTTTGAAGCAACTTAAAATACAATATTTATTAAATATATTTTATTTTATAATATCTCTTATCGGTTGTATAAATAACGAATTTGTACTTCACGTATATCTTACTGGATACTAATATTTGTCTCAATTCGATGAATTTTTATAATTTTTTTATTTCAATAGCTGATATCAACAGTGTTCATAAATACATGTACGAACCGACAGTAAAAATCCAACGGGTACTGATTTTAATAGCAAGTCGCCTTTCATTCATTGTATCGGGTGTATAAATCCGCATTTGAAAAAAAAACCTGAGCAAAAGCCGGTGCAATTTGTGTACACAATAATTGTATGTATTTATATATATATATATATATATATATGGCTATGCAAATTCAAATTATTTGATATATAGGTTTTTCCAGCACTTAAAATTGTTTTATTTTATTTCCAAGTTTTCATTTCGAGTTTGTCGCAGGAAAAGCTACTAAGGAAATCGAAAAATTACTTCTAAAGTACCATCTGTGTCCAATTTCCAATTTTCAATAAAAAGTTATTGCATGAAACTTTTGACGCTGATTTACTACCAGAAAAATTGTTTACAGAAAAATAAAAAGGAAATAAAACGATATTGAATCAATAAATACATTATACATTCCTCGCTTCGCTCTGAATTTAATATCCATGGTATATAGAGTTATATACAAGGTCATTTCTGAAACAATTATGACCGTCTTATCCAGCTAAAGGATAAACTATTTTTCTTGTGAATTTTAATCGACTAACTTATTATCTAATACGTAAAATAGTTAATCATTACAACATTATAACGTGTTTTTATTATGCAGATTTATACTATACGATTTTAATTAGAATCTTTAATATATTACAATGATAATAAAATTATTAAAATAAATTGATAATGCAATAGTGCAATCAGTAAAAACTGATCAAATAAGTATACGGTATCAGTAAGTACAGCTTATAGTAGTAATGTATTGTTATAAATTAAATTATTTGTTATTAATTATTGTTATTAAATAAATTAAAGTAAATATACTTTAACGAGTATAAAGTCTGGATAATGTTCTTAATTATGTCTTTTGTAGCGTAAAATTATAATTTTTAATTATTTATAGCTTACGTATCTACTATTTCTCGACTTCAATCTGCTGTTTTGTGGTATATATCCGTATACAGGAAGCTTTCCTTCAGAATTGCATTTATTCTTTTCTTCTTCTGATATTATTTGTCGTCTAATATCGGGTACCTAGTGTTAAACCGCAGATTATGTATAATTTGTTAAAGTTTGTCAATTTCAAACAGGCAGAGATGATTCTGAAGTTTCATTAACTGCAGTATCAACTTTTTCAGCATGGGTTAATGATATCCAGACTAGGCAGGTATATTCCGCGGTCAAGTAGCAAAGGGCCGATGTTCTGAGGACTGTGGAGTCAGCATCTCAGTTTATATGAACTGTTTTCTTGAGTAGGTTATTCCTTGTATTTACTTTTACTTTTATGTTTATGCAGTATTCCTTGTAGATGAGTGATCTATCTAGGGGACTCAAAGATATTTGGGGTATAGTGTGTGGTTTTAAGTAACTCCATCCCATTAAACTTTTAAACCATTAAACTTAAGTTTTTGTTCTGTCTGTCGATTTTTTATGTGAAAATTGCATGATTGTGTCTTATTAGGGTTGGGTTTGAGCTGATTTTTTGCATAGTATATGGATAGTTCTTCTACGGCTTTTAAGAGGTATGCTTCAGTTTTTTTCAAATAACAACGAATAATATTGTTATCTTCATTATTTGAGCTTGAAATAAATGTTCAATTGTATATAGAATTAAGTGTACAGTTTTGAAATAATATAATTACCATTTAAAAAATAATGGGAAAAATAATTTGTCTTGCACTTAATAAATATGTTAGTGCTCTTGATTTGATGTGGGTAATACCCGGGTACCCAGAAACCCGGGTACCCGAATACCCGTTTATCCGGGTAATACCCGATTTAGTGGGTAGTCAATGTTTTAGGGTAGTGGGTACCCATTACCCAAAATTTTCGGGTACTTGATGGTTTTTGATATACGTAAACGGTTTAGCTAAATCTTAACTCCTAAGAGGTAATAAGTATTAAATTATACATTACACAATTATTCGAATAAAAAATATCTAAGATAATATAAAAATTATCTATAAAAATATAATCTAAGACATACATACCTTAACATACCTAAGATCATTAAGCTATGGTTATCGAACAGAAACAGATAAGATAAACTGAAGTCTAGTTATTAATACTTTCATATTTTTATATAAACTTTTACTATTATCGAATTATAAATACATATTGGAATTGTTGTCAAAATTTACGGAATATGTAAAAACATGTAAAATTAAATATTTCTTAATTTATTGTAAATCATGTGAAACGAATTTATCATTTACAATAGTTAATTAATTTATCATGTTTTAAAAAAAATATGTATTTACTTACAAATCCCAGCTCTAGTAATGAGTATACAAATCATAACGGGTACCCGAAATTTTGTAAATCGGGTAATACCCGTAAAACCCGGTTATTCGGGTACCCGGGTATCAAGAACATTAAAATATGTTATTAGTTATATAACAATTCAGTGATATGATCTAAGAAATGTGTTAATAACTTAAATATTATAATGTATATTTTTCATTATTATAATAAGAGTACTTGTAAAACATATATTTTAAAGTATGAAAAAAATTGTAAATAATGTATTTAACACATTTACATAATTTATGAATATTTCAATGCCCTAACAAATTATATTTGATTATAATCATGTGTTATGAGTAAATTCTAAATTATTTGTCATGCTCAGTAATACACTAACTATTTAAGTTAAAAATATTCTTCGATTATTTTTATTCGAGCTTGTTAATACTGAAGAGTTACTATTCAAATGAAAATAAATATATAAATGAAACGTATCAAGAGAAGTAACTTAGAATTAGTATATATTTTACATTAGTTCTTGAATCTTTTTGTGATAACAACAAAAATAGAAACAGCAATTGTTATTATATAAGAATTTTATTTCTTAAGTGGTCAAAATTGTAGAACCCTATACATATTTTTGTTAAATTCATTATATGAAAACAATAGAAATAATAATTTGTACAATTCAGTGATGAATAAATTATAGGCAAATATTTGTTTTTTTATTATTTTTTGCGTTATATAAAATGTTATATTTATTTAAATTTTAAAAAATAAAATAAATTTAATTACAGTTATATCATTTCTTTAACAAAAATATATAAAACATAGTTAATTATACCTCAGAAATAATCAAATCTAAATAAAATAATATATTATAACACTTGAACTTGGCAAAAAATTACCATCTGTTTGTATGAATCATAATTATTTTGTTATATAAATATTCAATTTGCACGTCGTGTAATCTGATTACACTCCATTTGTATCCGTCAAAAGATGTTTTTTGATATTTATGTATTATGCAAAGTGGTTGAAAAATTTTTATTACTGTTATTAGGCTGATGTTTTATTTATACTTCCAGCGAATATTTATTTGTAATGGCTTTTTGATTTTTCGTCCTTAATTATATTTTTAATGAAAACTGAATATTTTACATACACATTATTTCCGAATGATTAAACATATGAATTAACATTATAACAACATATTATACAGCCCAAAATCCTCTGCCCAATACAGTGGACACTCGACGTCTGCTGTATGAGCACTCAGTCAGTTCGATGCTAAGATTTAGTAAGACATATGTAAATCATTGAAATTTAACTGAACTGTATATATTTTAAACGGTCTCGTCGTCATTTTAATTATACTTATTAATATTTGTACCGGCTGAAAGTTCACGGATAAGTTAGGTTAGTTTAAACGCGATTGGGTCCAACACACAACTAGTTCAGTCTTATCGAGCGAGAAAATACATACGTGTTGACTACTTACGAGGTATTGATATTTTTTTCTTTTTTTGTTAGTTAAAAATCATTTGGTAAATTACCTACAATATACTTTTTTTTCTCATATTCTCTGTTAAAATTTTAAAAATATTCCAAGTTAATTAAAATCAAAAAAAATCCAATGTTCATGGTTACTAAGTAGTGTCGTTTATTTTCTCCGAAATGTGTCGTGTGGGTACATCATGTAATAAGTAGTTCTTCGTATAACCACCCTACAAACATCATGTATTCACATCCATTCTATAATTGATCAATTATAACTGGTTAACGGTACTTCGATATAGGATAAATAAAAATGAAGCCAGTAAACTTTTTAAGTCAAATAAAATGAACTTTTATCATCATTGACACGTCACCATCGTCACATAAGATTTAAAAATGCATATCAAGGTTAATTATCTTTTAATAACATGAACATTTGATATATCAAATTGATTATACTCGCTTGTACACGAATCATGTTTGAAAACCTTGAATTATATTTCTGAATCTGTACCTTAATACCCAATGTTTTAAACACGGTAATGCAGCATCAAGGTATATAATTCTTTAAAAAATTAGGCGAATTGAATAACCAAAAAATATTAAAAAATGATTTTTATTTTACATAAACCAAATAATAATACTACAAGTCTAAAAATGCTATTTTATTACATAATTCATTATAATAATATAAACATCTTTATCATAACATTTTCAATTTCATTGTGGACTTTGGATCTAATGAACTATTCATATAGAATTTAAATTAAATGCAACCGACAAAAAATATACTCGTACCGTTAGTAAATATAGGTTGTTTTCGAAGTGCAAAAAACATTTGACTAAAAAACTTCACGAAAAGATGTCGAGTGTTATACATTAATGTAATTAAGAAAAACACACATAATCCAATGTAGTAGCTAAGAATGCATTTGGGGTTCTGGAATACGTAAACCATCCTTTCTTGTTTAATTAAACTAAATTAAACTAGATTAAACTAATTTACTAAAAACTATATTTAACAAAGACAATAATGATTTAACTGCTAATTTTTTTTTTGTTACTTTTGCTTACAATAATAAAAAAAAAAAAAAAAATGATTTTAATTGGTTTCCTTGAATTTTGAGCGGATTAAAATAACTACATTTTTTATTTATTTTTTTGACACTATTCCTATTGTAATTTTATTCATTTTGCAAATGTGTGATAAAACAAACCGATACAGTTTCAATGTAGATTTTGTTTTTACTACTATAACACTTTCTTTAAGTTTATGAATATATTCAACATGAATAATAGACGTTTATTAAAAAACGAAAATTTTAGTGTCAAATTTTTACTATGTTATTATAGTGTTAAAATAAAAATACTAAACGCATACGTTTTAAATTAGCAAATACATCCATAGAAGTAATTATTAAGATACATATAAACTTGAATTTTTGTACCCAAAATAATACCAAAAAAAGAAAGTACTTTGAAAAATGTATTTCTATAACTATTAAATATGACAAAAATGATTTTAAAATATCAATAATGTATTAAATGTATCAATTATCAGAATTAATTTACCTTCAATGAATTCCAGCAATGTAAAATAATCAGATTTGGGTAAAATACTTTTTATAAGTATTTAGAATAAATTCTCCGATACTTACAAAAAATAGTGTTCCGGAATATGTATTCAAATACTTTATACAAATTTTATTCCGAATATATTATTTAGAATACTTTTAAAATACTTCTAGTTTTTCATACTATAAAAATTATAGAAGTCATGAGAAATATTTGAAATTGTAAACTAAATATATGTTATTTTATAGTATTTTTATATTATATAACTGTTATAGTTTATGATTTACATCAATAATAAACATTTGATATTAGCTTATACAAGAAACGACGGAGAAGTAATAAAATTAACGTTTAAAAGGTTTTCGAAATACTGTATTCAGAATACTCGTTATAAGTATTTAAAATGCATTATTGAATACTTTAAAAAAAGTATTTAAAAATTATTCTGAATACAATATTCCGAATATTGCATTCGGAATACTACCAGAGTCTGTTAATAATATATATTAGTTATGAGAAATATTGTGCTTTAACGTGTTTTTATAATTAACCCAAAATAATGAAATTTAAATAATCGCTTAACATCTAGTTTAACCTAATATTTTACCAAATTTTATACTTTAAAATTAATGTAGCTTTATATATTTTAAATGGTGAATAGAAATCGTCAACAATTACATTAAATGTTCAGCTTTTTTAATTAAATATGCAGTAGCAAAATTTTAATTACAAGTACATGAAATACATTTTTCTCTTAAAAAGTTATGTTTTTACACAAAAAAATTAAATGCAAAAAATATTTTCTTTTTTCTTTACTCAACTGCTATTCTAGTCTAAACATGTTTTATATATTACATTTTAATTGTTAAATAACGTTATTCCATGAAATAACTTGGTTGCTTAATTACTTATTTAAAATATTTCAATCAGAGTGTAAAATTAATACGGGAAAACACAAAGTACCTATCATATTTTAACAAGATATCTTATAGAATCTCTAATTATGACGTAATATTATTACTTTGATTTTTACTTAATTTCAAGTATTTTACACATTTAAACTGCTAATAATACGTGGCTAAAATGAAAGTAAATGCAATTCGAATTTAATACGACTTCCACTGTGTATACATATTCGTGTTGTGTGTGTAATTTACTAATGTTTATAATGTTATCTATTGAATTCAATTCTGTCGAGTATTGAAAAAATGTTATTTTTATTCAATTTTTTTGAAATCGTTAGATGCTTTTGTTTATATCCAATTATTACTATGAATCTTTATGGTGAAGATTCTAAATGTAACTAGAGAACTATATTGGTTTTACAACATAATATACGTTTTCTTTGTTCACAAATGCTTTTTCGTATAGTCTAATAGGTATACCGAAACATGATCCGTCGTATTATATCAATCTCTAAAACACAGTATTAATAGTTGTCTCAAGTTTTATTTTATTATTCATTCTTTCAAAGTCTTGAATATCACATTTATCTATTAACAAATACATAAAGTTCTGTGTCATCTTTTTCAAATTTAAATTTAAAACATAATCGTATTAAAGCTCTTGTATACATCTCTAGTTCCAACACATTAATTGAGCATCTATCTAGCCACTTATAAACCAATACCTATATAGTCCATAGGATATAGTAATTAAAACAAATAACCTCATTAAAATAACTAAAAATTTGTTAATCTATATTTATTTTAAATAATGAGAGTATTTTTCTATCTATCTTAAGTATATTTATTTTATGTAAGATCAGGAAAAATGTTTAAAAAGTAAACAAATAATATAAAATCAGTATATACTTCGTTTTCATTGACTCCCCAATTTTCAATTCACTTTACTTATATAGAAATCAGCCAATATATCAATTTTAAATTCTTTATCGCTACAAATTTAATGAAATCTCGCATGTGTATTTGGCTTTCGTTCCGTAAATTTATTCACTCTTACTAGCTATAAAAGCAAATCAAAATACTAGTGTTACACAATAAAGATGAGGTAAAAATATCAAACGCATAGGTCATTCGTGTCAAGTGGTGGAGGTAGTATAGTATAAAACTCTTGCTTGGAAACTCATAAATATTGTTACATACCGCAGAATTGCCCTCCAGTTAGAATAGATAAAGGTAAATAATATCCATTGGGCTCAACAATGGGATACCTCGGTCATGGTAGACGCATCTCGTGATTTGGATGAAAACCTGCTCATGGGAATACCCTTCGAAACGAAATTACGAATCGCGGAAAATGTTTAGGATTATAGCCACATCGTTTTATCCGAAAACCGTCCAGGGAGAAATATTTAACTAAGTCATTCAATGGTAGATAACGGTAATAGTTTTGGATTTAACAGTTTATTTCAAAAGCCCAAAGAATAGTTTATTATTGCAATTTTCTACCCAATATTCATGAGAGATATTTTTTGAATACTTCCACAGTAATAATGAAATATAATATATTACATAATTTGCCAAATAATAAAGTCTAACTTTCGTATTTTAAATAATATTGAATACTTTTACATTGTAACAGTACACTGAGTTGGATTAGGAAAGTTTGTGCACCGAAAATTTGAACGGTAGTTGTTATTACGACCTTAAAATACACAAATAATAAACCATAAAAAAAAAAATTCAGAAAAACCATTTTACATATTTTCTTGAAGTTTTCGATCTAATCAAAATAAAAATCGAAAAAATACAACGGTTAAATATATAACCACAATCACCTATTTTAATAATAATATTAATTATTCTACATAAACGTATATATAAAAACTATATTTATTCTTACACAAACCTACATAAAATTGATAATACTTTTATAACTGTATTAAAACGGACCGTTTTAAATTTAAATTTAATGTAGCAATTACAATCGTTAGGTAAATTATTTAATTTTTTTGATCAATAAGACATAATTATTGTGTTTTTTTTTTTTTGCTTTGGCAAGAAAAGTATATTGTTTTACTAAGAAACAATGATTTAAAAAAAAATTAAAAAACGTAAATCGTTACCAAAAAATAAACAAACGAGATGAAAATGTAAGCATCAATATTATTTGTTTGAAGTATGAATGAAGATTTGCGAGTTAATTAAAAAATTCAACTTTTATCAATAAATGAACTTTGTAATGAATCAAAAATTTTCGTAATTTATTGTTCGTAATTTATTTGAAGAATATTTTTTTCTCACTGAAAGAATATTTTTAATAATAATATATATTTGTAATTTATATAAGTCAAATCTTCGGTGGTAGGTATGAGTTTCCTTTTATTACTTTTCTGTCATTGAGTTTATTAACTATACTGCGCATATTTACAAACATAGTATCATCTTGTATTTTTAGATTATCGAAACACAATTAATAATTAAAATTGAATTGTTTGATATGTACTATGTAAATACTGTATAATCACGACAGGCAAAAAATAGTTTGTGAATAATTTAAAATTAATTGCACAATAGTGCTTGTGATAGTTTTGAAAACACAATGATTTTTAAACAATATTATTTATTATTTAGGTTTTAATGTTTAAGAGAATAAATGGGCAGCGTTTTAACTTAATGTATAAATAATTTAAAACAACGCAGTTTATCAATAATTATAATTTAAGTCTGCATCTATACCAATATAAGGGACCGAAATATTACAATAGGCATCTACGTTATTAACATTGGTTGTATGCAAATGTTTTAATTTGATGTGTTCGAGAGAATCCAAATCATAATTTACAACAGACTATAAAAGTTGTGTCGTCAGAGTGAACCCTCGTTGTACCCGCTTTTCGAAGGCCCGTTGGATATGAGTTTTGACGTAAAAACACGGCCTGACGCTTTTCGATAGAAGATGAACCTTGCAGTGATTCAAATCGCTGGTATTGTTTATAATGCTCGTATTATAATAATAGTATTGTTACTGTTACGCTATGTTCTATTGTTTGATTTAAACCTACACATGGCACCAAAACGCATCGTTGTTTGCGCGTTGATATTCTGTTCTTCTTACATGTGTATTCGATATTACATTAAAATGTAATGATATTTTCACGGTATAACGTTTAAATATTATTATTAAAGTATACTAGCGCCATTGTGGCATAGTGCAAACGTGTGAAATGATAAATTAAACAAACTCATGATATAATCAAAAAATGTATTATGTAAACTACAGCTCAATGCTTTAATTTTTAGGAAAGCTATTGAAATTCGGTATAGAAATCATCTGATCCAACGATCGTGATTAGATTGCGCTTTAGCGCCTGAAGATTGGAAGTAATTTTAATATTTACCTATAGGTTAGCCTAATCTAACCATGGTATTGTTGATTGTGGCGGTCGACACAACATTGAAGATTACATTTATAGCACTGCAGTTAAAAGTATAGAAAATTAGTTTTAAAATAACATTTATAAATATAGCAATGGAAAATACAAATATTTTACACGTTCGTGAAGTTGGCCCACTTAAGTAACTGCAATTTTGTTTTAAATCTGTGCCATTATTTTGAATTATTACCTATACATTTTTTCACCAAAACAAATTCACAAGACAATTAATGACTTTATTTTGTTATTATCAAAGAGGGTATGTGGAATTTTCATCTACAACAACCCAACCCCCGATACGATATTATAATACTGCCTAATATAAAAACATATATACATTTCAAATAATTTATTTTGGAAAATTCAGTTATATTTTATAGAAATTGTGAACAGGTATTCGTAAGCATTTTATTAGGTATTTATCAAGCAAATCCCATCTTAAGTGTTTTACAAAAATCATACTTACATTTTTTATACTTTGAAATACTTTCATTGTACAACGATTGCAAGTGTTATACCTTTCATCATTGTTTTCACGTACGTGAATAATTAAATAATTCATAGGAATATTGGTAGAATTTATCAAGAATCATAACAACGTTTTTTTACAACTAATCGGTAATTAAGTGTATAAAAATATACGTACATTTTATTTAAATCCTTCCTTGCTTTCATACAGACAGATTCCCAGAAATTAATAGAAACATTCAGACAAATGCCGTCTGAATAAATGACAAGTTGACCATTGATTTTATAATTACAGGTGTGATTTATATTTAATGCAACTATGTTGAGTAATTAATAGTAAAATATCGTCAAAAATCAAACGGGATTATTGTTATTTCTAATTAAATTTAAAGAGACCACTACTGTACCAAACGCCATATTGATAAAAGTACCTTCCTCGTGTTATAACTAGAGTAGACGGATGCTGAAGCCAAATTTTGAGTGAAACGGCTAATGGGAGTGCCTATTGAGGAAGGCAAAACTCTAAAAAAAACTTGCACAAAACAAACACACACACACACACACACACACACACACATACATAGAGTAAAGAAGAAATTGTGCGTGCCG
Source organism: Sipha maydis (assembly GCA_034509805.1). Taxonomy (NCBI): domain Eukaryota; kingdom Metazoa; phylum Arthropoda; class Insecta; order Hemiptera; family Aphididae; genus Sipha; species Sipha maydis. The sequence continues at coordinate 230,115 of JASXSY010000738.1, read as the reverse complement.
TCAAAAATGAAAGAATGAAAGGGTTAATGCAGGGTCATATAGTGGAAGTTTCGATCAATTAAAAAACCCTTACAAGTCGGAAGTAAATAATATATATGTTACGGTCCAAATAAAAAAAATCGGTCGTTCTAATATAATATTCTGGCAAACGACCAAGTATATACAATGCCCGCAATTTTTGGGCAAAGTGAATTATAAATATTTATTTCCCACATAGACTTGTCATTAAAAACAATGCATGGTCATAAAGTATACTATTTAAAGTGGTTACGGACTATAAAACTATAAGTCATTAATACATAAAGAGATGTATACAATTTTAAAAACAATGAACTTTTCATCATGGTATTAAATGTATATTGTATAAAACCATATGTTTGGTTCTAGAGCTAAAATTATTTTAAACAAAATTGTATAGCTGTATTCCAATACACATAGTTGCAAAATATAAAACGAAAAAAGATATAGAAAAAGTCTTGTAACACAATTACCGAATAAAAAGAAATGTAAATGCAATGTAAAATCTAGAAAACTTTTTGTGTAGAAAAAATACTGAATTCGTTCATAATTTAAAAATTCTAAGCAAAAAAATCAAATCAATCTCAAGAAGACAATTTTATGAAAGAAAAACCGGAAAACCAGCAAAAATAAAAATAAAAACCAGTTATAAATTTAGCTTAAAACGACTTTCGATTAATCTTAGGAGCATATAATTATAGTTATCAAGTATTTACAGTGAAAATCAGATTATAGATTTTAATAATTTGATTTATTTCCTATAAATTTATAAATTGTCCAAATAATATTAATTTTAATAATAATCAATAGAATTAATGCGTAATACATTATTTCGCATTCGTATGGCGCTTATGGTGTACCGGTCGTCATATACGTACATTGTATGGACAGCGTGTCTGATCTATGAACTACTAATTATGTTCATAATTTAAGTCAGGTATTGTACATTTAGACTGGTCAGTGCGTTCCCATTAAAAATTTTTCCACTCGGACCTCTAACATAATATATTATACATGCACACGACCGACAACCACCGCCGATGGGAAGGGACGAAGTTGCAGGCAGAGTTTATTAATTGGCACGCATATATTAGGTATATAGTGGCATCACGCTGCACACGACGATGAATACCGCTTCAACAGAACCACCCTATCTAAACGTCATTCTCCACCCCCGAAAACAGTGTGTATATATATGTGTGTATACTGTCAGGACAGTTTTGTTTTACGACACGACAGTTTGTTCAGCTCTCTACGTTTCTCGACCCGAACGGACATCCGGTCGTACGGTACACTCGCACCTCTAGTCGCGCACGATATCCACAATGCCACCACCCCGCGTCCGACCACGACACTGATAACCAGTGGTGCGCAAAGCCTGGGTCACGAATCCTAAGGGGATCGTGAAATTTTAATTATAAGTCACCAATCATTTAACGCCAAACGGAAAAAATATTTACTGTGTACGATTATTATGTACGCGTACCTAATCGTAATGCTACTCGATGCGAGGCAGACAGCGATCGTGACATATTTATATTAATTTTTGAAATAACAAGTTTTCACTAACACTTAATATTGCTAGTTGACTGCATCATCGAAATCTATAAATTTTGGGGTCATGGATCAAAAAAGGTTGCGCACCACTGCTCTACTCTGCTCGCACTATTAGTGTAATAGTGTTGAAATTACGTAAACAAATTCAAATGATTTTAGATTTTATTGACGGTAAATCAATGTAATACAAATAAAATAATACAAATAAAACTTGTAAAATAATAACTTATAATAATTTATTTACCAGTAAATCATGGATGATTTTAACGTGAGTAATGAAATAATTGTCAATTACATATAATAATAATTGTTCAATTTTATCTTTAAAACTAAAAATGCATAACATTTTTATATTTATTTAAAAATATAAAATAAAAAATAAACTGTTTTGATTCGGTCGAAGTAATCAAAGATTATTTTTATTTTTCTAAGAGATATATGTTAGGAACCCATAAATTATAGAATTTTATCTTACGACCCAGTTTGATTACTTCTTATATTTGTTAATTTTATCATACATTTTTGTAGTTTTTTTTTATTTATAATACTATTATATTTTTAAAAAAAACTGAAAAAAACGGAACAACTTATATAGCGGTATATTGGTATTACCAATATACTGCTATATAAGTTGTTATAATTATTACAATAATATTGTATTTCTAATTATTTAAGATTTGTTCACAGTATATAATCAAGTTGAGTCACACGAAATATCATGAAGTAAGTATAATTTAATTTTTAATTTGTTTGAATAAGAAAATAATTAATTTTACAAGCTTAATTCAATTAATTTCTTTAATCAAAATCTTGAACAGACTATTTATTAAATAATTAATTAACGATTGCTTAAAGAGTCTCCTAGGATCAATAAATAGTAGACAAAGCAATAAGATTACAAATTGCATTAATTAACAATTTTAAACTGCTACCCGCTGTGGTATACACAATTATACACAAATTATATAATTTATATTATCAACCATCAGCCAATGAAATATAAAACAAATAAAGTAATATTAAATTAAAAATTTATCTTTTATAAGTTAGATAATTTGATAAGAAAATATTATACTTATTTTTATTTAATTTGATTGATTATATAAAATTTAATATAATTTTTTCCCTAAAAAAACTATTACAAGTATCGTTGTAACTAAATTTAATGTACTAAATATTGAAATTTATTGGTATCTGTAGTTGTATTAAGATTTGTTTATAATTAATGACTGTTAAAACTTTAAACATGAATAAAACATTTTCTGCTGTTTCTTATATGTATATGAAAACTTTAAGATTTTTTGTTATAATAAGATTATAATATTTAAAATTATATAACTTAAAATTTCAAACAGAGGTTTACTAAAATTCCAACTTACATAAAATCGCAAAAATTATAATTAGCTTACTGTAGAATTGCACAAATGTATTATTAAAGTTTTAATATATTTTTTGTAGGCAGAAAATAAATTAAATTATTTAAAATAATAACCGAATATTCGTTATACTTAGTAAAATATAACGGTTTTGTTAAATCGTTTTTATAACTTAAATTACTATATTTTAATTGTTTCGTTATCAAAAATCCCAATGTATCATGTAATATTTACATAATGCATTTATACTATATAATCTACGTTAATACGTTTTATATGTTTGAAAAATTATTAATATTTTATTTATGTATGTCAATAACAATTCAACTCAATGCATGATTGTTTAAATAAAATAAATATTTATAATTTTAGAGCTATAAGGAGTCTACATATTGTTATTAATGACAAAATTCGACAGTGGAAAGAAAAAAATAAGCTTTGACAATACAGAGTAGGGTAAGGTTGCCGCTGACGGTTGGAAGACTATTTCTTGCGCTGCTCGAAGAAGGAGTTCTAGTGTATTGATATCCCCAAGAAACAAATACGAATAATATGTGATAAATTTAAAATGTAAATCGCTCATTATTTATACTGTGATATTACAGCATGATTAGTAATTAAATCATACAAGAGTGAAATTAACAACTCGTCTATTATGTAATAACAATATATTTCGAGAATTCAAGAACTGACAACATATTCCTCTTATGAAATAACGTGACAAGTTTTTTCAATTGTACGTATATGATAGCACACGAATTATGATACGCTAACGCATATCGATTAGATTTATTATCAACCTTTAATATCATTACGCGTTAAACATATTCACCATAGAATTATTGTAGTGCATTAGTATCTCCAAAATAACATAATACATTATAGTTCGATCAGCGTACAGAAGTGTTTTGATTTCAAAACTTTCGTCCGGTGCCATTCGAGGAAAAATTGTGTTCAGATTTCTTAACACATACTCGGGATGAATAACTTTTATTTTGCTACGAACATCGTTCGCATATGCCCGAAACTTTTTCTCAGGGAACGTGATTGGTGAAAAACTTTTTTGCTCGAAACGTTATCACGATTCGACAAAAAATAATAGTAATAATAATAATAATCGTAAACTAGTTCCGATCGCGAATTAGCGAAGAATCTAAACTCATTGAACGCGTAGCATGGAAATATATTATTATATAACACTGTATGGCGGTTATTGAAGCCGTCACTAGAGGTATATATATACGTGTTCAGTTGCTCGCGCAGAAAGATAAGCCGTTACGATTTATTCTTTTCTTTTTTTTTTCTAGTAAGTAGAGAAATCGAATCGACTATTTTTTCAATTTTTTCTCTTTTTCTGATCGTCACTTATATACGTATAGTCAGGGGCACATTTAGAAAATATGCGTCCCGGGGCAACGTATTTTTGCCGCTCCTACCCCTTCCCCCAGAAAAAAAAAATTAAAAAAAATAAATGATGATTTATGAAAATTTATTAAACACATTTCAAGCACTTTTGGAGGTATAAATGTATCATTCCCTCAAACAGTCTTTTTTAGTTTCTAAATTTTTTTCAAGCTTGTTTAGTGGCAAAAATATTAATAACATTATTATAATTAAGTTTTTTTGTAATGTCTTTTTCAATATTTAGGATTGCCAACGCATTTAACCTTTCCTCTTTTATATTTGATCTTAGGTATGATTTAACTCTTTTTAAAGCTGAAAAAGACCGTTCAGTGGAACAGTTACTACATGGTGTAGATAATAAAATTCTTGATGCAATAACAATTGTAGGAATACATTTCAGAAAAAACTTAATTTTTAATAAATACAAGCATTTGGTGAAAATTTTCTGGCTTTTCATCAACTTTGAGTTTCTTCATATGTGATTTAAAGTGAACACATTCATTGGGGAAAGAACTTCCTAAATCATCTACATATACATGTTGAAGACATTTTGCTTGTTCTCAGATTTCTATGCTGTTCAATTTTTCCAATTGAAAGAAAAACGAGTACTTTTTAAATAACTGATCATAAGCTATTTTTCTTTTTTCTAGCTCATTTTTAAGTCTATCTAATTTAACAAAATATGTAGTTACCTTGAAATTCATGTCATTGTTGCTGGCATCATAATCTACATTTTCGTCACTGAATGTTTTATATATATATATGTAGGTACACAAACTGCCGCGCTTATAAATTTTCCGCCGGGGGTAATTGCCCCCTTTGCCCTCCCCCTAAATGCTTATAGTGTGTACCTTGCCGAACGCAACTTGTACCCACGTTGCGCGGAGATCGCGGTTTGTCAATTTTCGCAGGTCCACGACAGTACGGACGTCGTATCCGGCTGATGGGTTCGACGCGGGGCCGTCGCGTAGACACCCTGTGGACGCGGTGTGGTACCACACGGTGCGCAGCCGGAGCGGCAGCTCGAGGTGCTAGACGCGACGTGGTGGCCGGAAACGATTGTCACGTATTCGGTGATGGGTTGCAGCCCTCACGAAATTGCCGTTCAATTTGTCGCCTTGCTCCTCCCGCAGCGACGCCGACGAACGGGAGGAGGGTGGGGAGGACGATGAGCGCGTCACCAGCAGCACCCGAATCATTTATTATGTGCCGATCCCTTGCGACTCGCACCGAACAGCCGTGTGAAAACGTACGTAGCGTATTGTCTTGTACAGTACTACGTACTACATACGTACAAGTATATTGTAACCGCGGAAGCGGTTTTTGTGCACCATCCGAAAATAACGAAAACTTGGGATGGAGATCCTCGAACTTATCACTGCATTTCTTCGATTTACGATAACATATATTTATATATATAATTTTTTTTATCTCCCGTTACAGGAAAAACTATAATCGATCGGAAATCTGCGGTGAAGAAGTTCGGATATAAAGCCTAGAGACTACAATTTTTAATTCGAATGCACGTTCAGTACGTGTTTATCACGATGCAAAATAAAATATTCTAATTCAAGTATAATTATTATTTTTTTTTTATTGTCTTGCGAAAACAAGGTACACCCACCTTCATTTTTTTCAAGTCGACGATTGTTATTTTTTTTGGAGATGTGATGAAAAAAATAAAATCCATCTTATCAAAAACCGGATAACTTAGTGTTGTAAATATTGCTATTTTTCTTTTCTTACTATATGTTATTTTTTTCGAAATATTAGGAAAACTATTGGAAACGTCATAAATAAATAATCGAAATTCATATCTAATTTGTTGTACGTAATCGAAATATATGTCAAAACCGATTTATGGCTGTCAAATTATATTTCTTGATTAACTAAAGGTACATTTTTCCTGCAATCTCTAGACGCAGAATTCGCCTGTTTTCTCTGCATGCGTCTTGACGCAATCGTTTTTGTTTCTTCGATCAAACTTTGTTCACTGAAATTCTATCATAGTGCTTACAACAGTGATCTAATATATACGTGGTTTTTTAAATTTATTTTACAAAAACCTAAACTAGTAGTGCTTGTGGATGCACTGCGTCATTTACCGATGCGCTGAGTCAAACGCAAATAGAAAAACGATCACATATAAAATGCATATACCCAATGGCATAACTAGACACTTGGGGACCCAATAGTCAAATACAAAATGGGGCCCACTAAACAAAAAAGTAAACGATGTTAAAAAAACCAAGGTACACCGCTTCTTCTCCTCCCATAAGATAACCAAAGCCATTTTATTACTTTGTTATTTATATCATAAAATTAAAAATAATTTTATAAACTAACTTTTTTTAAATATTATAAATTTAAAGTTAAAATCATATTATTTCCTGATCTCTTTGTAAAAAATCATCTACTAAATGTTTAATTCAAGTTTAATTACTGTTAATAGTAATCGTCTCTACCATACTACTCATTGGCTATAGCTGCGATAATGAATTTCTATAAATAGGAAGAAAATTGGATATTTAAAACACTATTTTTGGCCTCCATTTATTAATTAGTCATGGTGTTGGTTATCTATAAGAGATCAAACCATCTATTATCTCCTATTTTACTAATATATTTGATTTAAAATTCTCTTATTTCGGTTTGGTAACAATAGTGTTATCTAGTGCTATCTATTTTATCTAGATTGGAATATAATCATGTCATGGAATTAGGATTTTGTTTTAGGTGAGGCTTAAAGTTTTTCAACAAATTATAAAAAACTTAAATTTTTTAAAAAAAAAGTAAAAATATGAATGATCATATTCATTTGAAATAATTTTTTTCCCGAATGCATTTTCATATGCATGTTTACCTTAAACAAATTTAAAATTATTGCAAATTCCTAAAGATTCAAGATGAATAGTTATGCATTTATAGTGTTTGCTCCAGAGACCAGAGTGAGGCCCCTAAATGTATATGTGTAAGCCCTGGGACTAGGGTTGAGATTTTTTTTTTTTTAACTCGCGGGATACATAATTTAAAAAAATTAAAAATGTAAAATTGTAAAAAATCAGGATATTGACGTCCCGCTTTATTAAAAAGCGGGAATCAGGACAAAAAAAAAAAATTGTAAATTGATTAGGTATCTTGGTAAAATAAAGTAAAATAATTATGAGAAATTATGGATATTCTTAAATTAATACAACTGATACAAATTAATAACGATATTATATAACACAAATTCATAATACTGATATAAATGTATATAATAAAAATATATAATATAAATTTAAACTAATGGTATTTTTCAGATGATCTTATTTTTTTCAATAAATTTTTTCCTTTGGGAGTGTCCAAAAACTTTCTAAACTCTTTGCAGGTTTCATCAAAATTAGTTTTTAGGATTAATTCAGCTTCTAAATTTTGCAACAATAATCTGTTTCGATCACTTCTCCACGCAGTTTTCATTAAGCTAAAAATACGTTCTGACATCGCATTCGAATGTGGTATTGATAATACATAATTAATAATTTTTCAAGGTTAGGGGCATTAGTTTCTTTTAAAAATTGAACCCATTTTTTATTAGATGAGGTACTTTCAAAAGTATTATCTGATACATACTTTACCAAAAATAACTTTAATTCTCTTATTTCTTCAAACAAAAAATGTTCTTCTATTTTAACTAATAATGTGTCTGCTACCTTTGTAATTTCATGTATATTTATATTTTCGTAATTTTTTGTACTTAGTGATAAACAACGGAATAACTGTAATTTATTATTTTCCAAAGGAAACCACTTATCCAAATAGGAAATACATTAATCATAAAACATATCAGCCTCGTCTAAAAGGCGTTTTTTTTTTTATTATTTTGAGCTCCTATTATTGCAGAATGAACTGTAGCACCATAAAACTTTTCTTTTTTTCTTTCAATTAAATCATTTCTTAACTTTTCCATTATATTATATAGATCAACAATTAAAGATTCACTCAATTCAAGTTTCATTATAATAGAATTGAATAAATTACTGATATTTGCTAAAAATCCCAATTAAGCTTCTGCTAGTTCATAGTTAAAAAAATCAGACAATATTTTTGAAGTATTTTCTTGAGATAAAAAGTACGATTTAACCGGTTCAAAATGTTCTATATTTATTTAGAAATTAATTAATTTAATTAATTTATTTATTTCTATATAGTTTTCTATATTGGCCATGTAATATAGCAAAATGTAAAAGTCGATAAGATAGTTAGTACATACTAATAGTCTATACGATAAGATTAAACTAAAACGATAGCCGTACGCAGGTACTTCCTATAATCTTTATTCTTTAAAAAGTAGTTATAAAATCTAAAAACAAATCAATATTGTTTTAATGTTAGATGCTACAAATATTTTGTTCCAAATAGTTGTAAAAAAATCGGGACTTTCTTGTCCCGCTGGCTTGTAAGATGGGACACGGGACAAAAATTTAAAAAACTCGTGACATACGCGTCCCGCTAAACATTGAAACGGGACGCGGGACAAGTATATTAAAAATCGGGAATGTCCCGACAAATCGGGACGTATCCCAACCCTACCTGGGACCCATGAAAAATCAGTGCAATTGCACCATTTGGTACCCTAAGTGGACGCCACTGGTTACAAGCATTTACTTCACTGAACACACGTACAATATGTCATAATTAATTGTTTATTAAGAACATATTTTGCAATCGTTATAGTTAGATTAAATTGAAATTATAATAAAAAGCGATAGATTGTTTAGCGAAAATAATGCTATGTCAGTACCCACTCAGACCTCGGTTCAAAAAAAATATGATAACATGATTTGACAAAGTAATAAAGATGTTTAAATTAAAAACCTAATGACACAATTACGATTGTTACTTCTTTAACATTTTATTGTTACAATTTTTTTTTAGTATTTGAGAGTAATACAATTATTATTGAAAAAAAAAGTAATTGGAAAACACAGGTACTGTTAATTTTTATATAATATTATTTATCACAATATGTTATTTACTCAATCATGTTTTATTCGATTTTCATAGATGATAAACTTGGCATATATAAATGTATTTAAGCCTTATAAATGGATATCACAGATAATAATAAAGTGTGTTATTATTTTTTTTATTTTTATTTTTTCTAAGACACTTTGTTATTTACAATTTGTTTCAACAATTATTTGAATGGACATCAGTTAGAGATTAGAGAACTTCTACATATATAAAGATAAATATAAGATTAGGTTTATATAGTTGATTTGGTTAAATGTACAGGCCAGTCTCGAGGATAAAAGATAAAATTCGGTTTATGACAGATTCAGAATTTGTATTAAGGATGGATGGGAGAGTTAAATGGATATTTTGGGATTTTAAAAAAATTGAAGAGTATTAGACGATTAGAGTATAGAGATGTTATTATTAAATTTGTCAACTGAAAAACTAATTTTACTCCAATATCAGAGACATGTACTTTCAACACAATAAAGTTATATCTAACTACGAATAAAACAGCGCCATCTAGTTGACAATTTAAAAAACTGTTTCAAATGAAAGGGTTTTTAAATTTACATATGCATACAGGTGCGGCATAAGTCGGTTCCCGCTGCTTTGTTATCGCAAAACTGCTTATTATTGTTATTAATAATTAATTTATCATTATAATTAGAATCAGTTATATAATAATTATTGCGATTATCATTAATGGCAGCAGGTATTATCGGTTCAAGTAATTGATGTTTAGGAAAGTTTAGTGTGTAGTACGGACGTGTGGTGTGTGTGTCATTTACTCAATTTGATTCATTTTCTCGCGATTAACATGGAAGTTGGCAACGGTAAATTCACAATATTGGGGAACCGACTTATGCCGCACTCTGTATATACAATATTGTATTTGCATCTCACGATAACGCGCAATTTACACCGAAGATCAAAAAAAATTTTAAAAATATTTCTTCTTATTTTTGATATCCTTCATATAAGCATTTAATTGAGATCCTATGATCAGAATTTAAAATTATACAAATGGTATAGTTTAAAGTTCAAACACTGTTTTGAAAAGAACATTTGTGCGAGCAGAGTTAATAAAGTTATATGTAATTGTTTTATTATTAATTATTATACATTATAACTGTTAACTAAACAGAACCATAGATTAAATACTTATGTTTATACTATTATATAAATGTTTTGTATATTTATTTATTTAATATTATTATCTATTGCAAAACCAATTCATTCATTTATAATGTAAGAAAATTCTTCTTTACATTCTATAATTTATAGTATTTAATATTTGAACATATTATTTTCATTTCATAAAACCGGAACATTTTAAGGGGTCAGATTTACGTGGTAAATTCGTCGTAAAGGTAAATCAAACGATTCGCAAAATTTGGGTCTAAAATATTAATCGATTTAGTGTTATACGTAAGAACGTCATAATCAAACCGAGATCAATCGGTTCTTTGTAATTGGTATTTTTTCTCTGGACCATGATTTCACCAAAGAAAAAAATTAACTTAGGAAATCGTTCACCATATTGTCTAACCGTAAACCATTTTAAACCATAATATTATTTATAATTTTATATGATGTTACTGCAATGTAAGCTATTTTTTTCCTTATTCTGTAAAAGCTTTTAAATTTGTTTTGTATCCAAATAATTTTCTGAAGAAAAAACTAAAATAGACAAATTATTAAATTAATAGTTTATTTAAGATACTACACATAGATACAGACGACACCTCACGTCACGTTACAGCACGGACCGGACCAGACTGATCTTCATCCAAAATATTTTGCCGGACCGGTCCGGTTCGTGTCGGTACGTTCAATGTCGGTGCCAAACGTATCTGTAATTATGTTACTTTCCAGGAGAGCCAAAAAACTATATAATTCTTCTTGTTAATATTTATTCAATAATTACATCAGCAATGAGGTTCTACAAATATTGATGTAAAAATCTCATTTTGTCAAATTGCAGATACGTGTTGTTAGCATTAAGGTAGCGATATACCGGTGATAAACAGTAGCCCCTGACTACAAAATTATTTAATTGAATTTCAATGCCTAAATAGCTAATCAGGTAATATGGCTAGGGACATGTTATCACCTATAAATTGTATATAATTGTATATTAACTGTAAATAAATTTACAAAAATTGTTTTTTAGTTTTACATATTTTTAACATTTAAAAACCATTAAAAATTATATAAAAATAGAAAAACGTGATTCTCCAATTTACGACATAGAGCAGCGAATCCACCTTCACTTCCTTTTTTTTTTTTAAAAAAAATTTGTAGACCCAAATTGTTTTTTCAATTTGTAATTTTTTTAACGTTCTTCGAATTTTTTTTCTTTTTCATCTCATAAAAATTCTAAAATAGAATTGATATACCACAAAACATTCAAAATTTTATATTAAACCGATGAACACTGAACTGGAAAGACTAAATGACTAGTTTCTTGTAATAACCAAAATTTATTTGAAATGCTTGTGGATGACGTGATTTGATGGAGAATGGCTGATAAGTGTGAATTTGTCGTGTCGTAACAGTGTGATTCGCGATTTAAATTATAATTTTTCAATCACAGGCTACGGTTTATCACCAGTATATATTGATCCTGTATATTCACAGTGCACCGACACGGACCGGACTGACAAAACATTTTGGATGAAAATCGGTCCGGTCCAGTCCGTGCTGTAACGTGGCCGGTATGATGTCTGTATCAACGTGTATTTTCTTGAATAAACCAATTATCTAATAATTTATCCATTTTAGTTTAATCTTCACAAAATTATTAAGATACAAAACAATTATTAAAGTGAACAATTTAAAAGATTTTACATGACGAGGAAAAAAATATAGTCGTATACCTTATCGACTATATATACATGGTTAGTTATTTAGTCGTTGCAATTCAATTACATAATCAATCAGGGGCTACCTGAGTGCGCAGATGGTACGACGTTTGTTTCGTCCTCAGACTAATATAAATATTATATTACTTATATAAATATTTTTACAGGACAATATTTGACATTTTGTCTGTGGTATCAATGATACCGTATCATCTGCGTTCTATGAACACGTAAACGCCGGAATAGTATCTGGGGCGAACATTTGGCGGACGAAACAAGCAACACGTGAACCTGCGTTCGACCAAGGTGCGCGCATATACGTACAAAGTACCGGGTTAAAGAAGGCAGTTTAAGGATTAAAGGAGGCAGAAAAACATAAAATCGAAAGTAATTTAATTTCTTAAGTTCTTAAGTTAACACGTATAGTTATACTTAGGGTTGGGTGACTAGCATACTCACCATTTATTGTTCATTAAATGTTCGTTATCTTTATAATTATAAATAGGTAATCTATCCAAAATGTCATCAGTCATAAGTTATTTATAATTTCCCAATTATTTATCACTATATTAATAACTTTTATCGAATATCTCGATGGCTTTTTTGCGTAATAAATATTATACACGCCGCGGAACAAAATAAACAATTTCCATCACCTACTATGGGAAATTCCATTTTATATTAAAACTAAACTAAATAATAATATTATGTAAGAATTCGCTGTAGAAGAAAAACACTGTTCAAAGTTCTCTGTAGTGAATGCTGTACACAAATTACGAAATCAGAAAATGTTTTTGTTATGGTTTTTATTAGAAAATACCGATGACGACGATAACGCAGCAGTAGACGTTGTGGGAGTTGTAAAAATATGTGTGTGTGTGTGTATGTGTGCGCGCGCACGGAAAGCAACGCGCGTCGTTACACGACTACACGGAAAACTAAATATTCCCGAAAACTATTTAATTGATACATTTCGGATTTTCCCCATTTAATAGCTCATCTATACACTGAGTGCACACTTGTATTTGAAAAAAAAATTCATGAAAACCGCTCAAGTAGAACTTCAGATATGGCTGTTCAAAGAAATCGTCTTACGATTCAATAAAAGATGACCATATAATTATTATTAAAGCACTCGGAATTTTCCATTTTCGAGTATAAATTCTATTATAGGGATGGCAATGATATATTGATACATGAAGTCGATATATCGAGAAATGTTATATCGATTCAACCTTACCCATATATCGTCTCGATATTATCGAGTCTTATATTTTATATAAAAAAAATTAACAAATACAATTTTAAATTATTTAGGATGTTAAATATTATATATTAATAGCTATGTGCCTATGTTTACTGTTAACACATTGCACCGCATTCCTCTTTGATTGCATCGAATTTTGAATGTCGATTTAGGTATATTGTACTTTATACGGCCTTACGATTCCACGGAATATCTACTTTTAAACTAATATAAAAAAGTTAACCAAAAATACAATACACGAAACCAGCTCAACTGAATCAATTATGGACGAAGAACAGCAAAGTGTTAATTTTGATTTATAGGGACACCACATAACATTGGTACATAGGAAATATAAAAGAAAACAAACTAAAACAGATTCAGCAGAAATGACCAATGTGAATGCCTACCTATTACACCTTTTAATTTCTTTAAGGGAAGATTCAATTCAGTGCTGAGAAGACATGAAAATGTTTATCCAGATTTATACGTACTTGAGCGGAAATATTTTATATTTAAAAAATATTAAATAAAATAAAATAAAATAAAATAAAAATATTCTATTCCTTCATAACGATTATTTGCAAAGGCTAGCTTAACTTTTTCAAAATCAAGGAATAGGCTATTAGGAAAAATATTAAGTAAATTACTTTTTTTAAACTTAGTCGATGATGATCTTCCATATTCAATAGGTTTAAATTTTGTTCCATATTTTTTTGTTTTTAATTTTAGATGATATTTAAAAAACTTAATTTTGTTAAAATAAAAGAATACATTTATTTTTATTATAATTTATTAATATTGTTATGGTTTTATTAATATTATAATATAACATATTTTGTTAAACATATATATTTTGATTAATCAATTTATTTGTCATTAATCCTATAGTAAATATCGATTATAAGTTACGGCTTGTGGCTATATGTACATTTTATTAAAATAAATTATAACCTATCACCTATGTGCAAGCCTGTACACCTTTTTTAGGATTTTAAAATTATTTTCGATTAATATTGATATATCGTAAAATAGTGATCGATATATCGTGGTATCAATAATGAATATGCGATGTATCAAAATTCTGATAAATAGATAGTCAACAATTTTTTGCCATTCTTAATTCTATACATTATCTTTACAACAGTAAACAAACTGACCGTGATTAAATATATACATTTCAGATAGTAGTGTGGTGAACTTTATACCTATGAGACCAATACAATTTGAAACGCCCATTACCAGACTCATCGTAAGGTGAAGGGGGGAGGGAATCCATAACATTTAAAAAATCATTGTACTTACTGATCAAGTATCGTACACCTGATTTAAATATACGTACCTGCCTGAATAATTAGTATTTATTATAGTTTATGTATGTTGCATGTATATTCTACAGTTACTATTATGTTTGTATTACAGATCCGCATGAACCACCCAGTTACCTATTGACAAAAACTGAGAAGCAATGGCCTCTCAAAAATCCCTTCACACGCCACTGATGACACCGTCACATAATCGTGTTCGTTGTACACCCGTTATGGCCGTATTATTATTTTTAGCAATCAGATTATTAAATTTTGATATTTAAATGTTATGTTAATTTTTTAATAATTTATTTTACACTACCAGGCAATTGTATTAAAATTATTCTATCGCCCGTTCATCTTTTGAGTCTCGTAAACCGTGGTTGTAGTCTTATCAACTCTCAGGTCATATCGACTGAAAAACAAAAGTGCACTTCCAAACAGCGGTTTTTCTTCAATTAATATGAGTGGAAAGCACTGAATGTTTTTGCTAAATACTAATAGTTCTATTACATTTAAACTACCGATGTTTTTTTTTTCTATTTATTATAATTTAAATTTGTCAGCATAATTACATGCTATTACAAGTTTGTTAAATTTTCAAGTTACATAATATTACAGTTTTATTTATTTGGTTGGTAAGTTATTCATATTCATTTTAAACTACCGATGTTATGATATATCAATAAGTATAGATCAATTAAACAATTTTAACGGGGTCTATTAATCACATAATTATTTTGTAATGGGTACAACGGTTTTGAAAAAGGAGGCATTTTCGTTAACCTTGCACTGGCAATCGCGTTTTTGTTCGCGTCGGCCCGGTCGGTCACCTCGACGATTTCCAAGCACATAATTGTATTAAAAACGATAACAACGTCTCGTTTTCCTGTCAATAACAGTTGGCAAACCGTTTGTATTATATCAATTCTGTATTTTGGAATTATTTCACAGCGTGCGCAGACGGGAATTAGACCACAGAATAGAATAAATTTAGTCTATTCTGTGATTAGACTTCCGTACTCATGCGCTTACATCTGTCTACGAGATAATTTATTCTTCCACGGGTTGCACTGGACAAGGTCTCGTCGTGATAAGCGTTACTATCAGTTTTTCACTCCACTGCCGTTAGTGTTAAGGTTTTTTTTTTCTTCCGCTGTTCTTGTGTATCGTTGCAAGCGCGACCGTTTGAGCGTGATTCGGTTAACGACACACATCTGATCGAGAATTTGAAATTTGAATTTCGAAATTTCCACGAACGGCATATCGTTTGTCGAACGAGAACCGAACGGTTGGCGTTAGCGTTGGGTTGTGGTCGACATTCGGACCGTGGCCGAAATAGTGAAACAAAAGGTTAGTGCGCCAACAGTATTGAGTAACTGTATAATGATCGTACTGAACGAAATGCATACTACTTTATACTTACGTGTTTCGTGTGTCATTTTCGTTTAGATGAGTTCTCCGGTGGATCGGAGTGATTTGCGTTCTTTCAGATTTACAAAGAAACCCAGTTTCAGTCATGAATTTGATGCATCTGGATCCACAGACAACGTCGATGAAAGCCCAAGTAAATTATTGTCACTTTTAATTAGTAGTCAGTTTTCGTTTAATGTTAATGATTAACGTCTCAATGTTTTTTTAAAATAATAAAAAATAAACATTTTTCTAACTATATTGATATATTTATATTTGTGCATGTTTTTTTTTTTTTTACAATATCTGTTATTTTCTTTGAATTATTTTTTTATAATTTAAATTTAAATTATGTTAGACACTACCCAGTTATAATTTTGAACATTAAATATGCATATAAAATTAATACAATTATTGGTCTAAGGTGTGTCGTTGTAGCACCCATAAATCAACTTCCCTCCCCTATGTATCTCATTTTGTGTACCTTTTTTAAATAAATTTATACCCTGTGTTAGACACAATGTGATACCTCCTAAAATATCTGTATCTAATCAGTCTTTACCATTGATGTCTGAGATAGTACAAGCTTTAACACTGTTTAATTATCTTGAAAAATATTGGAAAGTATGTTTTTTTTTAATATTAAATAGTTATGTAAAAGTTGAAATACCAACATGTTTTGTACAAAATTATATAAAGTTATTTAATTTATATAGTGACTCAATGGTTACCCTTAAAAAAAGCTAAACACTTTAGTATCAAACAATTATTCTTTCATTAAGCCTTTTTGTATGTTCTACTACAAAATAAAAATAGTATGAGTGAAGTAGAAACAATTCTAGAGGCCATGTATATTGTGTCATTCAATCCATTCTGTGATAAAACTATGACACTAATGAATTCACTTCATATCATAAGTCCTCAGAATTTTTAATAGAAAAAATAATAAGAAGCGATATGACAT
Source organism: Sipha maydis (assembly GCA_034509805.1). Taxonomy (NCBI): domain Eukaryota; kingdom Metazoa; phylum Arthropoda; class Insecta; order Hemiptera; family Aphididae; genus Sipha; species Sipha maydis. The sequence goes on along the minus strand of JASXSY010000738.1, from coordinate 212,965 downwards.
TCAATATTCAGTTCAATAAAAAGGGTATTAATTATACACATGTTATATATTTTATACATTGGAATGTAACAATTAAATCAATTGATTTAGAATATAAAAAAAAAAATTGGAAAAGATAGGAATATCAAAAGTCCAAATATCCAACCAAAAAAACATTAAGTTAAATCGTACCTCAAAAAGTAGTCAGTATTTGAACATGTTATTTTCAATTAAAAGATTTTTTTTAAATCAATTATTCAAATAAAGAATGAGTTAACTTTGTCAAAAACCCAATTTAATACATTTTAATTTACAAATTTTATGATTTTGTTTTAAAACTTGACAATTATACATTTCATTCAGTAAAATATAATAAAGTGATGTTATCAAATAATAATATATTCGTAGTCTCTAGTATTCTGGTATCTATAGTCAATGGGTAGCCAGGAGCAGGTAATCCTCACTTGGATTTATTCCTTTTAATAATTTCTTGACTGAAAACCATTATACTGTTCACATATTATATTATTTCTATAAATTTATTTATTTCTGATAGTCATGTCAAATGTTAATATAAGTCATTATATGTCATACATAATACAATTGATTACTAAATACTAAGGTATTTGTTTTAGTGAAAATTGGTAAAAAACTTAAACAACCTTTAATCTTGATTTCATCAGATGAAGAAGATAACAATGGATCTCATCTTATTGAAGAAGTAAAAAGAAATTACCCTTATTATTTATGTTTTAAATGTGTAAATTATTTAAAATATGTTTAGCTTGAATATGATGACATTGCTGAAACTCATTCCATATCTAGTGACAACAATACCAATAATTTGGAAAATATTGGTAATGGTTTGGTTAAAACTTCTAATAATTGTATAGAAAGTACAAGCAAAAATGGACCATGGAAAAGAATTAACATTGGAAGTGTTCAAAATAATGTTAATAAAGTTCATAATAATTCAATTACTAATCCAACACCTGTTGCGATGCCAGCAAGAAAGCGAGTACAAACACAAAACAAAAGTAAATTTAACTATTCATTATATCATGAATTAGAGATAATAATAATTTTAATGTTAATAATATGTATGTGTTCTACAATGGTTAAATAAATTTAATTGATGTTATATGTATATCGCATTATAATTGTATTATTTTTTAATACAAAGAATTAAATTTTATCTGAAATAACCGTCTTTTTTTTCTTAATTAAATTTCATAAAATTATAAACTTATATAATATAAATATATAATAATATATATTATATACATATAAATATATAATAATATATATTATATACATATAAAATATTTTGCTAAATTATGAATAAAAAACATGTTATACCATATTATTGTTCATTTCTTGCATATTTATGGTTTTATACAAGTTATTTGAGTAAATTATAATTATTAACACAATCTATATCATATATAATAAAATATTCTAAAAATATTAATTAATTAAATTATATTTTAGAAAGAAAACGTATAAAAACCCTAGATGGTGATAACAGTGATTCTGATCCTGAAGTTGATGATGATTACAAAGAGTATGTTATTTTTAATTTAATTATAAATTTCATGACTGTTATAATATTATTGTTCTTTTAATTAGTGAAAAGAATTTTGTAAAAGACAGTAGTACAGAAATGCGACAAAAAGCTTTAGAATTGTTAAATACTGCCACTGAAGTAGAACTTAGAATAGTAAAAGGAATGACTTCAAAGAAATTTGAGGTTCTTAAAGCTTTACGACCATTTTCCACTTGGTATGATGCGGTAAGTAAAAATCATAATGTGTAATATGTACTATATATACAAAAATTATTAGTTTTTTAATAATTGTCCTTTTATTTAGACATGTAAAATAAAAAACTCTCGATTGTTGGGTGAACAAACTTTACAAAATGTAATGCACATGATTTCCTGCCAAGAAATTGTTACACAATTAATGAAGAAATGTGAAAAGTTAGCACTAAAAAATGGAAATTCCATTACTACCACTAACATGCTCATTAAATCACAGCCAACCAGTTTAAATAAAGAGTAAGACAATGTTTGTTATTTTTATAGTTATTTTATTTGACTAATACCAAACATAGTTTACAGCTTGCTGGATACCAGATGATAGGACTTAACTGGCTTGTGTTGATGAATTCTCAAAAGCTCAACATGATGTTAGCAGATGAAATGGGTTTGGGTAAAACTATTCAAGTAATTGCATTCTTAGCATACCTCAAAGAGACTGGCCGTACTCATCCTGAAATACCTCAGTTGATTGTAGTGCCTGCCTCAACTTTAGGTATCAAAGTTTAAACATAAGTGTTGGAATTTTTTAACTACAACATTATTTCTCAATATTCTTCATATTTATTTATTTCCAGAAAATTGGTATCAAGAGTTTGAAAAATGGTGTCCAACAATGAAGGTTGAAAAATATCATGGACCAATGGATGAGAGGAGATACTTGCGAACTCAGTGGATAAGAAACGGATTTGGTGATATTGATGTTATATTAACAACGTAAATCTTATTTTTATAATTATTATATAAAAATAAACATGTATATTTACTGTTGACATTTATCTGTATATACAGTTATAGTTGTGCTTCAAATTCGTTTGAAGAGAAAAAATTCTTTAAAACCAAAGAATTTCATTATATCGTATATGATGAAGCACATAAATTAAAGAATATGACATCATTGTCTTTTGAAACATTCTCTAATTTTAATGTAAGTTATAATGTGTTTATGTTAAAATAATACTTTAAATTATGTATTTGTTTGTTGTAGGGAAACTATAAAATATTGTTAACTGGTACTCCACTTCAAAATAATTTATTGGAGTTAATGTCTCTGTTAATATTTCTTATGCCAACAATGTTCCGTGGCAAAGTAGATAACATTAAATTTTTATTTTCTAAAGGAACAGTGAGTACAAAATAAATATATTGTTTTTTAATTACAGTGTTTAAATAATATATGGATTAAATTATAGAAAAATACTGGTTCAAAATATGAACTGCATCGCATTGAACAAGCAAAACAAATTATTGAGCCATTTATGTTGAGGCGTTTGAAAGCAGATGTATTAAAATCTCTACCTGTGAAAACGGTTATAATCAGAAATGTTGCTATGACTGAACACCAACATACTCGTTACATCACATTAACTAATGAGATTAAAGCAGAGTCAGAAAAATCAGAAACAACTGAGAACAGTCATATGATGTGGCTTATGATGTTAAGAAAACTAACTAATCATCCTCTTTTATTGAGATATCATTTTGAAGTTAGTAACTGTTAAATTAGTATTGAGGAAATAATATATTATTTTTTATTATAATTTGTAGTTTATCTATCTTGAGTTTATGTATGCTAAAATATAGAGGTTATTATTTTGTTAAGTTTTTAACTTTAATAAGTTGTATGACAGTATTATTTCCTAATTCTACTCCTTTAGGATTTAAATCTTTCTTTACATCATTCAGCATAAAACTATTTCATGTCATAACATTTTATTTATTTTTTTTGTTGATTTTTGATAAAATAGTTTTTAAAACATATTCTAAGCTTAGTGATGTTACAAGAATGATAGTTTTAAACTAGTAACTGGTTTATATCTAGTTTATTGGTCATTGATGACTGTCTTATGATTACAATTATCTAAGAATATTGTTAATTGCATTTGTAAACCATCAATTACGGACCAAGGAAAAATTAATGAAAAACACTTTCTATCATTTTTCTAGTTATTATTTTTTTTTTATCTTTTTATTCAAATGGGCTATGTTAAATCATATTTTGTATAAAAATTAGCACATAAATTGTTAAATTCATAGTAGTTTAATTTATTATTAATGATGGATAAAATGTTTTATTAATAATAAAAATTAATTAACATGTGTGTTGAGTTGTCATATATATATTAACTTTGGTTATATCATTTATAAATATTAAATTAATCTATATTTAATGATTACTCAAATATTTGGTACATATTATTAAATTAATATTTTATTTATAATTTTAGGATGAAAAATTGTACAAAATGGCTTCATTATTAGCAGTAGAACCATCATACAAACAAAATAATGAAAAGTTCATCGCAGAGGATTTAGCATTTTTATCAGACTTTGATTTGCACAAATTGTGTACTGACTATGAGGTACTTAACTTTTACTATAAGCTATTATTAGCTCAAAATTATTTTTAAACTCTTACAGTGTCTTAATAAGTTGGGTTATGATCTTCCAATCCAATTGTTTTTGGATTCTGGAAAATTCAAGTTATTGAGTGAAATCTTGCCCGATCTCAAAGATAGAGGTCACCGTGTACTCATATTTAGTCAGTTCCTATCAGTATTAGATCTTTTAGAAATATACATGTCGGAATGTGGCCATTCTTACCTAAGACTGGACGGTTCTACTCAAGTCCAAGAAAGGTATATGATATAAATTATAGGTTTGGGGAAATGGGTAAAGCATGTATGTATATTTTATGTACAGGCAATTGATGATTGACTTGTATAACATGGATGAGAGTATATTTGCATTTTTATTATCTACCAAAGCTGGCGGATTGGGCATCAATTTAACAGCTGCTGATACAGTCATTTTACACGACATTGACTATAATCCATATAATGATAAACAAGCAGAAGATCGTTGCCATAGAGTTGGACAGACCAAGTGAGCTTTTGAATATAATATTATATAATATGATATTATATCCATTTAATAATAAATAATTTATTTTTTTCTTAGGCCTGTAAGTGTAATTAAATTTATTAGTAAAGATTCCATTGAAGAATCTATGTTTAGAGTTGCACAAGAAAAATTAAACCTTGAACAACAAGTGACAGGAGGTGGAAACGGTAAGGGTTTTATTGTTATAATTTTTATGAACACAAATTAATTAACTATTATTATTATTTTAATGCAGATGATGAAGAAGCTGATAAGAAAACCATGGCTCAATTACTTAAACAATCATTAGGTATTGAAGATGTTTTATCGTGATTAGTGATATTCCTAATTTTTTAGCTATTAACTTCTGATTTTTTTAAAAAAATAAATATTTATGTGTTCCTTGTCCAATTTTCGGAAAAATTATTTTAATTTTTCGATGATATTTGAGTTAAAGAATTGCAAATCAATATTCATTTATATTTTTTCTACTTATTTTGGAGAGTCAGTAAAGAAGTGTAAAGTGTCACTAATATTCTGATTTGAACAAAATAAAATATATCCTTTGGTAGATTTGGTATTTTTATTTCTGTTATTTATATGAATGTATGTTGTAATATATTGATATAGATAATTAAAAATTTTCTGTGTATAATAAATGTTTGTTTTAATAAAAGTATGAATTCTTTTCAGTATAATTGTTTGTTTTCAAAATGTTTATATTTCATATGAAAATGCTTTAAAAATGTATCTTTATATAATTTATATATACACAGTAGAAATTGTTTATAATGACTCAGGTTATAGTGACATATCGGGTTTAATGACTTTAGTTTGAAGGTCCTGGCAAAACTCCTTTATTTGATGTACTAATTTTGTTGATTATTATGACATCTGTAAGTATAATGACATATAATTTATCGAAAGTATTATTACAATAAATAGTTTTAACAAATTATATTGCCCTAAATAATGTAAATTCAAAAAAAAAAAAAATTGAAAAACAAAAAAAAATATTTTTGTGCAAATAATACAATTTTTTTTTCATATATTATAAATTTAATTCTTAAAAAATAATTAAATAGTTTAACATTTTTTTTATCTTAATTTTTTCTTTGTACATTGAAGTCATGATTTAGTAGAAAAAATATATATAACACGTTAATTATAATAAAACATTAATGCTTTTATAAATTATAATGGAGTTTTTAAAATTTTTTTTTCTTCATTTTGATTTTATTGATTTTATTATGATGATCAATTTTTACTAGTCTCATGAATGTCATTATAAACGATTTCTATTGATTACATATTGTGACATTTATTCGGCTGGCATAGGCGTGCGCAGACTCCTGTTTCAGGCGTGGCTTTGATTTTTTTCTGATCACCCACCCCCTTATAAAACAATTCTTGGGCAGTGAATTTCGATTGTCACGTGCATCAATATGGCTAAATTGAATTTTTCGGGGGAAGAAGAACTGATCGAAATGGTTCGCAAAAATGTTGAATTGTTTGATCTGTCTCACAATAAATATAAAGATGCAGAACATAACGATTATATTTGGTTGGATATTGCTAACACCGTAATAATTGTATTCATGATCATACTAAGTATAAAATCAATACTAAGTAATCTATCTATCCATCTAAGTAAGTATACTAGTAAAATCATACTAAGTATAAAACTCGGAAACACTAGCCCTCACTGCACGAAAATCACAATGATACTAACTTTAAGCGGGGAAGCATTTATGCATATTCGCTATCTAACGCTAACCATTTTTACTCGGTATACTATCTTATAATTGGTACTTTAAATATGTCTTTTTTCGAATTTTCCCGTAATCTTAATGTTTTACGCGAATAACTGACGAAAAATTACAAAATTTACGGTATAGGTACCTGTTTAAACTTAATTGAATTTTTATTTTCATTATATCTCAAAAAGTTTTTGATCATTTGGAATTTTCACGGGATACGTATATTCTCTAGAGATTGTCCAAATTTCAAACAGTTTCTGTTTTTTTTATGCTTAATCCAGACACAAAATGTTTGTAGTTTTCTTAATTTTTTTCGTAAAACGTCTATATAACATTATTCCTCGAACCAAATTGCACGAAAATTTAATAACAAAAATTTCATGAAAAAAAATAAATATGTAAAAACCTTGAATTATTTTTAATTTATTAGCTATTATATAATGTTATATGAAATTATGATTAATAGATGTAGAAAACAGTGTAAACATTTTGGTTGACGACGTTAATTGTATTGAACAAATTCAGTCTCCTGTTTCAAAGACCGATTCATCGACTATTGAAAAAATAGCCCCTAGGTAAACAGTTATAATATAAAATTACTAAGTCTGGATTCAACTATTTCCCCTAAAACTTAATTTGATGATTAAATTGTTTTTGATTTAAGTTCGGATCCTGCTCTATGGGCTATAAACAACATGACAAGAGATTATATATCCACTTACGGTTTTATTCAAGATATTTCAAATCTCAGTTTCGAAAAATCAAAAAGAATTTATAAAAACGTGATTCATGGCAAACCCAAAATACATTTCAGATATTGTTTGAAAAATATATTCTACACTAAACTTATTAATGGTGAAACAATTTTGAGGAACTACCTTTTATATTCTGAAAGTAAAGGATCAGTGTTCTGTGTTCCCTGTTTGTTATTTGGAGGTGGCTTAGTTTTTTCAACTGCCGGATTTTCTGATTGGAAATGTGCAGATAAAAGAATATCATCACATGAAAATAGTTAAGTTCATAAAAACAATATTCTAACCATGAAAAATAGGCGTTCAACTTTAGAGAGAATCGATACAAACCTAATCATAGGCGGCATTTAGGGGGGCATGAGGGGGCAGTTGCCCCCCAGGAAAAATATTGAGAGGGCAAACTCATCATTTTGCCCCCTCATTAATTAAATATTAAAACGATTTTTAGTTTATATAAAATATTTATGTTGAAATTACTATTGTACAATTATATAAGAAAATCATATGTTAAGTCAGTTCAAAATTATCAATATTACCATAAATTAATATAAACTACAGTACGTGTTTGACCTCCGTCCCAAGCACACGTGTGTTCCGTATTTCTTAGCTCCCGATAGCAATATCAGTATATACATGCACACAACAATCAACAGCGAAAAAGGTATGTAATCTTATCTTACTCGTAATTGCAACGCAAAATTACACCGGCCGCCGGTACATAGCGGCCAATTAAACCGATAAAATGTCTACGGATATTTTATCTAACATGCATAACCAAGAACTATCTCAACTGTCATCACCACCCAAAATAAACAACACAAAAACCTTTGCCGAAACAACAGCCAACACAACGTTTCCTAAAAAGATCAAGCCATTATATTAAATACGATAAACGAAATACCACAAATAGAATATGTTAAAGCATTTAGCAAAATAACACCGCCTAAAAACATCATCTTTGCGTCCCGTATTTCGAACAACAGATTTTGTATATATTTTAGAGACAAAATAACTGTTGACGAACTGATACAAAACTATTCGTATATAACCATTAATGAAAATCAAATACCATTTCGTCGTTTAGTAAACCCTGCCAAGAGATTTATAATTTCAAATGCCCACCCCATAATACCTCATGAAGTAATTACCGAACACTTATTATTGGAAAACATCAAGACATTATCTCCAATAACCTTTCTTAAAGCTGGTTTTCAAGATGAGCTCGCTCACATCAGTAGTTTTAGGAGACAGGTATATATTCACCCCGACGACACAGCAAATGTACCCGGATTGATAATAATCAAATATGACAATACAGACTTCAGAATTTTTCTAACGGACGACACTCTTACTTGCTACGCATGTAAACAAAACGGCCACACATCTAATCACTGCAAAAAAGAATCAAATACCATGACCAATAATAAATATATTACACAAAAACCAACAATAGATGATGCCCCCACCACGATCTCATATCCCACACATGATGACGATATAACAGAAGTAAATACTATTGCCATACCAAAAAACAGTCAAAACTCAAATATATTAAGCCAAATAATGACCAATACAACTTTACCCAATATACAAATTAAAAGATCTCTACCAACATCAAGTTGCCCTACATCTCCAACAATTTCTGAACAATCAAACACACAGCCAAACATTGAGAAACCTAAACAGACCAAAAACCTTGAATATAAGTTATTAGAATCAAAAAAAAACAAGAAAACACTTCAAGATCAAATTAAAAAACCTAAAAAAAGCAATTCGCTTGAAAATATTGCTACAAATGATGAGGACCACCTAAAATCTGCACAAGACCTATTTTTCGAAAACAAAGAAATCAATATCTCTTTTTACCAATTCAAATACATAATTGAAAATTTCTCCAATAAATCAATTAACATACATTCTCTCTGTGAAGAAGCAAAAGTTGACATACCTTCAATACTAAAAACCATCGAAATAGTCAGACCCAAGATAAACGACCGAGCAACAAAAAGCAAACTCACCAAATTAGCAAATCTACTATTCCAAGCAACTCCACAAGAGTTATACTCGTAAAGCCCATATACAAATAAATCAACCAAATTCTCAAATTCTAATGAATGTAAATCAAAAAGAAAACAACCACACACATAACACAAAACTAATACAATGGAACCTTAATGGCTTTCAAAAAAAAATAAATGAATTAAAAATACTAATAGCCGAGCATTCGCCCGATCTCATATGCTTACAAGAAACCAATTTTACTAATCAAACCCACAAAACTTTAAGGAACTATATATGCTACACTAAAAACAGAACTAATGGTTTAAGAGCCAGCGGTGGTGTAGCAATCTATGTCAAGTCATTCTTTCCTAGCAAACAAATAAACGTAAAAACCCATCTTGAAGCTATTGCCATTTCTATACATCTAAATGCAATAAATTTAAATGTATGCAACTTGTATTTACCCAACCAAACTAAAATCGAATTTTCCGATATCGAAAACATAATTAAACAACTTCCCAAGCCATTTATGAAATTAGGCGACTTTAATGCACATTGTACTATGTGGGGATCAGAAAAAACAGACCATAGAGGCAAGATAATTGAAAAAATACTAGAAAACGAAAACATTGTAATTCTAAATGACACATCCCCCACCCACATAAACATAGCCAATGGAACCTTATCATCTATCGACCTAACAATGTGCACATCTTCCTTAGCCCAAAGACTCAAGTGGAAAGTGCTGCCTGATATCTATAGCAGTGACCATTTACCTATACTCACAAACTTCATGCAAGGAAAGGGGATACTAATACGAATAAAAACCGTAGATGGAAACTAAAAACACCCTAACTGGACATTATTCAGTGATATTATAGAGGAAGAAATTACCAAAATACAACAAACTGACCAATCTAATATAGAAAACGCAGTCAAAATATTAACTAACATAATCACCTCAGCAGCAGAAATATCAATCGGTAGCAGTATAAACCAGACCAAAAACCCCAAAGTTCCTTGGTGGAATGATGAGATCAAAAGAGCTATATTCAATAAAAAGAACGCCTTAAACACGTATAAAAAAAATAAAACCTTAAAAAATTTCATACAACTAAAAAAACTGCGTGCCCAAGCCAAATTTTTAATAAAAAAAAGCAAAAAAAACTCATGGAAAGAATTCACAACCAGCATAAACTCCAAAACTAACACATCCAAGATATGGAGCAAAATCCATTCATTGAAAGGTCTAAACCGAAATCAAGAAATTCATATAACCGACGAACAAGGAACAACATCAGCTCCAGAAGATGTCGCCGAAAAAATCGGCGCTTACTTCCAAGATAATTTTAGCAACAAAATCTACACACAAGAATTTATCAATGGAATAAAAACACCATCCGAAAACTCACCAATAATCTCAATGATAAACCCTAACAATAGTGACCAAATTGTCCTGAACTCCAGTATAACACTCAATGAAATGGAAACTGCACTTAATAAATGCCAGAGCAAAAGCCCTGGCCCAGACAGTATCCCTTATTGTTTTATTATAAACCTCGGCAAAACAGCAAAAAAATTTCTATTGAATATATATAACAATATATGGCACACAGGAGTAATACCTAATGAATGGAAAAAAGGAATAATAATTCCTATTCTTAAACCAGGGAAAAACAAACATTCCACTGAAGGATACAGACCTATCACACTCCTAAATACAATGACAAAAATTATGGAAAAGATTATAAACTTAAGATTAATATGGTTCTTAGAAAAAAACCAAATATTTTCCAAAGAGCAAAGTGGATTTCGCCACACTAGATCAACAATGGACAACTTAATTACAATAAAAACTGAAATAGAAAATGCATTCGAACATAAACAAATACTTGGAATGATCAGTTTGGATATAACAAAGGCTTACGATTCTGTATGGAGACATAGAATACTAACTCTACTAAGCAAAATCTTAACAAACGGCAATATGTTCATGTATATTACAAACTACCTAAAAGAAAGACAATTTCAGGTCAAAGTATCCCATACCTTATCAAAGACGTTCTACCAAGAAAATGGCATCCCACAAGGATCATCACTGGCAGTCACACTCTTTCTCTTGGCCATTAATGATATTGTCGAAACAATCAAAGTTCCTGTGAAAGCTAATTTATTCGCTGATGACTTTAACATATTTTGCAGAAGCAATAACCTAAAAACTGTCCAAGAATTACTCCAAATAAGTGCTAACAGCTTATCAGATTGGTCAAAAAAAACTGGCTTCTCATTCTCTAACCTCAAATCCAAAAGTATTATCTTTACAAAACAAAAAAAAATAAAAGATCTCAATATAATACTAGACAACTTAGTTATACCTCACCATAATAAAATTAAAATTCTAGGAATAACATTCGATTCCAAACTTATTTGGATACCCCATCTAAAAAATATTCGTGACTCGTTATCTCAAAAACTCAACATAATCAAAATAATTGCTCACACATCATGGGGTGATGACAGCTCATCTCTTTTAATGATCTATAAAGCGTTAATTCGATCTAAAACAGACTATGGATCAATACTGTTAAAAAATGCCAAAACCAACCACTTAAACATGGTTCAAACTAAACTAAATACTGCTATAAGACTTTCAATAGGGGGATTCAAATCCAGCCCAATTGAGAGCATTAGAAACATTGCTAATGAAATCCCACCTAACCTTAGAAGAGAAAAACTACTGCTATTATATTGTGCCAGAACCAAAAGAAACATCAACAATCCAGCAATCAAAGTAATAAATGCACACATACAGCAAGCTGAAAAAGAAAATATAAAAATAAACAATATTTTAGAAAGAAAACCGTACTTCTTTCCCCCTTGGAACACAACATTCAATGTTAACCTTACTTTAACTCAATTCAAAAAAGAAAACACAATGCCCTCCATATATAAAAACATGCTCAACAACATATTGCAAGATCACCCAAACAGCGTACACATATACACTGATGCATCCAAAACTAATGACGGTGTCGGTCTCGCTATAATAATAAACAATCAAACAATAGCTTACAAACTTCCACCCCAAGCATCAATATTTACAGCAGAAGCGATGGCAATATACAAAGCTGTAAAATATTTCCACACTGAATATTTAAACCACCAAACAAAATGTATAATACTTAGCGACTCACTCAGCAACTTAATTGCCATCACAAATACTCGAAACCAAACAGATATCACAAAGCTAATACAAGAAGAAACTTTTCTTGCAGAAAACAAAAATATACACATCCAATTTGTATGGATTCCGGGCCACATAGGCATTCCAGGAAATGAAATGGCTGATCAAGAAGCCCATAATGCAATTACTTCCACATTAACTGCAACCATTAAGTCCATCACATTCGCAGATGCAAAAAACGAAATTAAACTACACACAAACAACAAATGGCATTCCCACTGGCGAAAACTCAACACCAAACTCAATAAAATAAAAAACAATATAAACCCATGGATAAATCTTGAACTCAGTAGAAAAGAAGAAACCATAATAAACCGTCTTCGAATTGGACACACACACCTAACACACAGCTATTTGATGACCAAAGACGATCCTCCACTATGCGACGCGTGCAATGTACTTTTAACGGTCAACCACATCATCACAGAATGTCAAAAATACAACAAGTATCGAAATCAATACCACATCTCAGAACAAATTTGTCAAGCACTAGGACCAAACCCACAGGACGTTAAAAACTTAATTCTATTCCTAAAAAAAACAGAATTGTACAATTTAATTTAATGTAATCATGTAAATGCTAAAATACTAACAATGTAAACTAAAACTTGTTTACTAATGGCCTAGTTGTCGATGTATATTTCAGATCAATAAAAAAAAAAAAAAAAAAAAAACCCAAAAATGTGTACTCAACAAATTAGACGCACGCAGTTAATAATATATAGAATAAAGCTGTAGATGTTACGTAGGCTATTTTTGTTAAATGCATATGTTATATGGTTATTCGGTACGCACGATTCGCCGTAGGATGGTTGATTGGTAATAAAAAAGAAACGAACAATTCAAAGCGTAAAAATACTTGATAGATGCAACATTGATTTATATAATTTGATCGCATTAAACACAGTACCTGCAACGTGTAGCATAATATGTGATTGTGCTCTGCGATCAGAGCGGTGTATTAGGTTGTAGATTTTTTTATTTATTTTTAAAAAAATTCAACCGATTTCGCTATGCCCGTACGTCCAGATGTGACGTCGGTAAACGCGTCTCCCGGAACAGTGTCCAGTAACAGACCGATCCTCCGAAGAAATCGTAACTGCTCGGGCTGTTTTTCGGATTAGTCCCGTCATTGGCCGACGTTACGGACTCGTGGTACGTGCGATGATAATATTACACGAAACAAAAATAAAAAATATCCGAAATCGTCTCATACACGCCCGTACCCGCGATGTTTAAGAAAAAAAAAACGAACCGCACTGCATGGAGTAGGTTATGTTTTTCTGCCCCGAGGAAGGGGTATCGCGATTCTAAACGGCGCGACGGCTGCGATTGAGACCGGACAAAGTTAATTCTTTTAAACAAGGCTGAATTGGATCCGACCGAACGATAATTGTTCGTAACTTAATATGTCATCTTACGTATGTATATATATATATTATAATTTTTATACCGAACACGACGTTGTAGCCGATTATAATTTACCGACTGCGCAGTTGACATTGAAGTCGTAAACGTATTTCAGGGGCACAAATCGTTAGCCGGCACTTCGGAGAAAATGTGTAAACGTGACAATGTGATCTTTTTCGTACGGATACATTATAAGACCATAACTGTTTCGAGAGTCGTTCCGGGGATGGTAAGTATTGTGAAATGTTGTCAACGTGGAGTTATATTCGGTATTTTTTCAAGTATACCTCATGACATAAACACGTTACAAAAAAAATTACACAAACCATTTGTTGCTTCGTTCATCATGATTGTTTTATGAACGTTGAAAAATCTGTAACGTTAGCGTACTTGGTGTTATAATTGAGCATTTTGTTGTAACCCGAAAACTTGATACGTTGTGTAGTTTCAAAGATGGTTATTTTGTTTTATAAACATTTACAGTACAGTACGAACGACATGAACACCGTGTGCGTTTTATGCAGTGATGATATAAGTTGATCTCCACTTGGAGTCTTTCGAATGCACAATTAGCTGAAGTAGCTCTTAAACTAAATAATATTAACCCTAAGGTGTTCTAGGAACATATATTTTCTTTGTTGTCTTTGACTCGCAAAAATCTCGGGTTGATGTATATTTTAAACGGTTTTTTTCTTTTCTGTGGAACAAAACTTATAACGCTATATACATCATGTGAACTAACCACGTGGTTACCAGTAAATTGTCATAGAAGTATCTGTTACATCGATATGCTATAATTTATATAACTCATCTCGTATTTACGTATTGATTCGTAAATAGTAAACGATTGTAAAGTACTGTGTCTCGAGACGTTGGCGAATCGAACGTTATCTTTATTTATGTTTCTCTTGCTTGGTAATGGATTCAGTGGCGTACTCACGGGGGGGGGGGGGGGGGTTCATGGGGTTTGAACCTCCCTCCCATTGGCCGTATTTTTTATATTTCATATGGGTATCACAATACAATATTTTTTCACCAACAATATCACGGTTATTGATTAAGTGATTAAATTAATATAATAAATAAAAATAAAAATAATAATTGATTATTGATTTTACTGATTATAATATAGTGGTTAATACCTTATTAGTTACCAGTACCTACCACGATTGACAACACACATTTTAAATTAATAATTTGGTTTTAATGTGTATTGTGATTTGTAATAATGTGAATATGTGATGATAACGTACAGATTTCGTATTTATGTATACTTAATTAAAATCTTTCGTTTCTGTGTTACTGTGTTAGTATTTACTAGTTTATTTCTTAGTTCTAATAGTTTTAAATGTATTTAACTAAAATAACTGGTAACTAACAGCTGAGGAAGTGGTGGACGATCTGGCAAAAAAGCCAAAGAAATTAGACTTTATATTATAATGTGTTAAAATATATATAATTTTTTTAAATAGAGCAACATTTGTAATTCTTATAAATACGGGGGGGGACAGAGCCCCCCGCTTTCGTATTCTAGAACATTTTCAGAACCCCCCCATTGAAAATTCCTGAGAACGCCTCTGAATGGATTCAAGATATTATGGAAGTTGTGATTTAAATATTTATACATAACCTATTAAGTATAGTGTATCACATAATATTACATAATTTTCGACGGTCAACAATATACTCTTCAGCGACCTTCCATGTTAAGACCAGCGTTGAATAATTATAAGGCCGCGGTCGAGTTATTGTTGAATGATCGCACGGCGGAGGTTTTGAAAATGCGATGTTTTTTTAAATATCACTTTGTGGTATATGTATATAACGTTATATTTCTCATGGTTTTTTTCTTTTTTAAATTTCCGACTATGATTGCGCAATAATGCGATAGAGACAATCGCGTAATTACGCGCCAAATCTGAAAAAGAATCCAAACTTGAAAATATCTCGAGGTTGTTGTTTCGTCCCATATTTTATAAAGCTGAACTATATAACCATATAGTATAATTGATTTTTAATTTTTTTTATTCTCGCGTAAGATTGATAAATATAAGAAGTTGTATTTTGCTTCACGCATAAATTAAACTTTATTTGTGCATATTATAATTATTCTGTACCTACATATAAGCATACTGTTTTTTTTCCATCCCATTTCGTATAATGTATTGGTTCATCTACACAATAGCAAATTTGTTTTCGCGGATCAAAACAACTTTATGAACAATTGTATAATAATAGTATTATAGCATACCAATATGAACTCACGTTTAGCTGTTTGATCCTTAAAAGTTAAATGGATGTTCTTCGATCGGAATTTTTGTTCACACTAGTTCGTGATTCTGACGACTAATCGTAAAATCAGTTGCAATCGTTGTACAATGTACAAGCAGTTTTATGTACTGTTAATGTTTTTCAGAGCGTTATAAAATACATAATCAATAATTTATTATAATTATTTTAATCAATCGTGATTTTTCAAGGAATAAAAACTAATATGTGAAAATAAAATGTATATATATATATATATATATATATATATATATATATATATATAATACGAATTAAAATTTTTTCTTGAAATGCAAACATTTACTTAATTACTTTATTTCAATGTTCGGATGTTTACTTACACAGTAATCAACAGGCTTAGGGACTTCTAGTATTTGCATATTTTTTTTAAAGATTAGTAAAATAGTAGAGTCAAGCAGAAGTACATGATGCAAGGAATCTAAATCTTATATTTTATTCTGCGTATATTTGCATATTTTACAGTTATCAATTTTAGCAGTATATAGCTTTTAAATAATATAAAAGTCGTATTATATCATACCTAACTACAATTATATCTTATTGTATACCACGTATTTATTTTTTTGATTGCCTGAAGATTTCACAAATGATGATTTAGTATTTTTTTAAATACGCGTCACTTTCTCACGTAGACGTGGTACAATGCTTTAAAAAATACAAAAATTTGGTTTCAAATGATCATCACAGATTTCCGTTTAAAAACGTAAGAAAAATTGGTAAAAATATTAAATAATTTAAATTTATTGTAAAGTCATTGTTCTGTTTTGTATTTTAGACTCAAAATAAAGCACTAAGTTTGATTAATAACTCTTGAATTATTCAAAACATAAAATTTTTACGTAAATGCCATTAACAATAAAAAAAAAATAATAATAAATAAGGTGCATGACAATTTTTCGGTAAAATAATACATTTTTTAAGGCAAATTTTAGTGCGTATTTAGTTATTTTTTAAAGAATATTTGCATGTTTTTTAGTGCTAGAAATCCCTTAGTCTAGTAATTTTGAACATTAGTTACTGCATGTTTATTCGTCGATGAGGTGTATTAGCACCGACCGCGTCGTCTTGTTAGCACATACATGTCTGCAAAACAAAATGTTAACTGATAAACTAAAGTCTTCCCAACATGAATGGGATGAAAATCAAAACGGTTTTCGAAAACCGAAACCGAACGGGAACCAAACACAAAGCAGCATCAGCAGCATTCCGCATCACCTATCTCGGCCCATATGGTAGACGATTTGGTATGCATTGTAATTTGGCGTACACAAGTTGTTCCGATAGTTACACGATGCGAATGAACATTTCAAAAGGCTTGAACACATGCATTATGTGTTGTTGTATCATCACTAAAATGTGGATGGTACCTAACATTTAATTTAGTTGGTCAGCAAACTCACACACACATACCACCTTCAGGAAATGCTGACCAGATAGATGGCAACAGAATAAAACGCCGCCGGAAGGACGTGATGGGGGTTCGTTCTACTGCCATCGATGCGGAGGACGGAACGCTGCCCGATTCACGAGTGAAGTGATCGGTCATTCTTTTATTTTTTGTATTAATTATATTTTTGTTTTTCTTTAATTAAAAGGTTTTGATTATAATTGTAAAAGGTGTTTATGCATAGTAATTTATCTATTTTAAGTATTTTGTGTGAGTATATGAAAAAGTTGGTACACTTACAAAAAGGGTATTAAAACTATATTGTATTTCAAACCTGAATCCAGTGCTAGATCATATTCTTTGTCAGTTTGAGGGGAGAGTACAATATTGTTTAGGTGAAGATTAACTCACGCTCGAAACATCCAGTGCTAGATCTTATTCTTTGTCAGTTGTTTCGAGTGTAAAATAACTTTAGAGCCGCAAGGGAAAGTAAGCCTTTCAAAGAACCTGTTTTCGACTATCCTATTAAGCAGTGCTAGATCGTCTTCTTTGTCACTTAATAAGGTAGTCGTCCGGGCCAATTATTAGGTTTTTCTTTACGTGCTTGTTTGACGGTTAGAGTGTCCAACAACCGACAAATACTTTGTTTTAGTGTTGTTATACGTCAAGCCTTTGCGTGGCGTATACGACAGTGTGTAAATAATGCATATTTTCGTCTCGTACACGTTAAGTGGTACGCGCACCAGAACACGCCGTACATCTTAGGCCGTTTCGGTAACCAAAACGGTGCCTACGGCAAGGTACGAAAAAAATAATCATTTACCTCAGCATTCTCCCCCCTCCCCCGTTTATAATGACGAGTTTCGTAAAGTATTTAAAGCACACCTCGTATCTTATCCGAAACGTTTGAAAAGTCAGAGATCCACGACCGGTGTACAGGGTCGTAGAGAGCTTTTGAGGGCTCCGGGGTTGATCGGTTCCAGGCCACTTGTTTGGCCAAGACATACATACTACTTGTACATAATTTAGTACAATAAAAATATTACAATTTGCATCTTATGCTACGGCGAATGAGATTATAAAATAATTTTGAATAAAAAGCAGAGACGACAGGCCCTTTCAGAGGTACAGGCCCCGAGGCTCTAGCCCTCATTGTACCACCCTTTCGTCGGCCCTACCGGTGTACTATCGCTGGTAGATTTGAATATGTTACGACGGTACAGGAGCAGATCTCTAACTATGTCACATAGTAAAGTGGTCAGATTCAATTTGATTACCGGGTCTTACCATATTTTACGGATAGGTTTCATTATACAATATTGAACAGGTACTCAATACTATAATGGTAATATAGTAAAAAAAATTGTTTACTAAGACCATTGTATTCAACCATTAAGTTGAAATACTGGATTATATTACGTTAATGGTCCGATAACAACACCTAGTCCCCGGAAGAACTTCTCAGGACACCGGTACATGTGTTACTAAACGAGAAACGTCCTGTAAAATCTCGGAAGAATGGCCATCCTATTATCATAAACGCTTTTCCTGAGCACTCGACTTTTGTGAAATCGATAAATAAATATAATAAATAATTTTTTTTTTTTTAAATTGAGACCATGATAAATATTATACACGTACCTAAAACGTTACAACTGTTGAGTCTTTGTTCTAACATAAAGTGAGTATAAATCGTTGACTATTAAAAATTAACTTCTGATCAAAACGCTATTAGTACGAGGTACTCGAATGTAAGTACGAAATGAAAATCTTATAATTTTAAAATGATCAAAACTATAATTAATGGAATATAATATTTTTCCCAGGTGTTATGTACAGTGTTTATGTTATTGTCATTTAAAATATTATGGAACAAAATTTGTTATGATTTGATAATTTAACTATCAGTGAATTTTAATTTTTTTTTTTTTTAACCATGTATGTTGCATTCACATTTTTTAACTGTATTTTTATCGACTTATCTATTTAATACATAAATACACTGACTCGGATATAGTTAACACACAAAGCAAACAACGGGTTTTACGGTTGATTATATAGGTTCGTTCCACAGTGCTGTCTACTGTGTAGTAACTATATTGTTGCCAAATCAGGGGTTTTTTTTTATACGAATTTCGGTTTTTTTTTTTTTACAAAAACAGTTCAAACGTTCCGCTAATATACGATGTATACTCTTAGGATCTTATGCGCAGTTTTCATCCTGTAAAATAAGATTGGCATGTGATCATATAACAGGATTGAATAGTTTTAACGTTTTAAAAAAAATGTTATAAAACAGACGACTGATGTTATTACAGTTCAATAACGATAACGGTGAACGAAACAAACGATTTCGCAAATCAATTGAAATGCCCTGATTGTTCGATTGATTGGCGTCTGTAGAGACCAAGTGAGGACCATTTTAGGTATAATACATTATGTCTATTGGTCCGAAATCATTTGATGGTGCAGAAACTTAAACAAAACAATAAATATGTTAAGATAACACGATTACGGATTTGTTATTCAAGAAGCAATTTTTTTAAAAATTCAAGAGATTAACATCGATCAACTGTTTCACGTTAGTTAACACTGAACACCGCAGTGACGACGTTAGTGGCGATTAGTAATTGGTTTTCTTAGACGTGGGGGGAAAATGTAAGGAGGGGTAAAGAAGAGGCGAGAAACGAGTTTAACGTACCGCGGACTTACTGTCGTCCGTCTCTCTGCACCACAATAGCATTCGGTCGCAAACGATATGTTCCGAAAACATAACGCGCACGTCGCACTTACTACTTCACTGATACCGTATCGAATACCAAACCGTGTATCGGCCTAGGTCGTCCCCGAAGAGTGTTGTTTTGCCGAACGGAACACTCTGTTCGGATGTCGGTGTGTTCGTCTGTGGCCCGTCAAGACAACTTAGGGTCCGTCGGCCGAGCGCCCGACCCTTTGGTCCTTAACGGGCGAACGGCGAACGGAATCATGCGACGCGCAGATTTTCTATTTCCTCGAGCGCGCCAAGGACACGCACTCGTACGTTTGGTTTGTGCTCAAACGTCAATTGTCCTTTGGACGTGATTCGGACTTGAGGTCGTCCGGTTAAGATTGCGGCGCCGTGGGGAAAAACCCCGTAGTCGTCAAACGTACATCGGCCGGTGATCGACGACTGTCGAACGAAATGTAGATCGGCAGCTGAACGCGACTGATCGTCGACGATTGGCCCACCGAATGAGATGACAAACGCCGAGCGGTGTGCTTTTGGGGCAGCAGCTCGTGCGCGCACGTTCAACAATATTTTTCACATGAAAGCCGACCGCTCGTTCGCGTAAAAAAAAATAACACATATTGATATAATTATCGGCCACAAAAAAAAAAAAAACAATGTTATGGATTGTAAAAGAAAGGAAACCGTATGCGAAATGAAGAAAACTTACCAGAGATATATGTGTGGATTGAATATGAAAACTACTAACGATGGATTGACTAGAATAAAAAATATTGGCCATCAATTCCGTCGTATAAATTGAATAAAAATCAATATTTACTTTAATGTACTTTATATTATTCATTATTGTTCAATAGTACGACGATAATTGATTGAAACTTGTACAACGTTATAAGCATTTATAGTATGTACGACCAGTATACCAGGTACCGAATATATCTGTGTGTGTGTGTGCAAACGAATACTTTTTTTTAAGGATTTCCGTCACATGTAGTTAAAACGTATGCGCGCGATCGAGTCGAGTGTGTTTTTTTTTTTTTTTTTTATGCGCCCACGAGTTGTAAAAAGGTAAATGCGCGCAAACGAGTTGTAACCATGCGTAAAATAATAATTGTTTATATAAATTTATGCCCGTGTCCGGGCGCGCGTACCGTAAATCCGACCGCTGGGTGGGCTCTCCGCGAGAGTCGAACAACGGCACTGCTAACTGGTACGGCGTAACGAGACGACAACCCGCGCGGGAAGTTTCGCGGAACCCGGTGCTGATTTTTTCACGGGTCCTCAGGTTTTTTTTCTTTTCCGTGAAGCCGAAATCGTTTTCCTCGGGCGTCCTAGTGCTCGTACGGCGTACATTTCTTTCGTTTCACACGACTTACGCAACGCACATTTTTCCTCCGTATGGACATTGTATTTCGTCGTCAAAGCGTCGAAAACATATCGTTGCATATCAATACATTGTTGTTGGTTGTGCGTTGGCAACGGACATTGGTGCGCAGAGTCGGATCCACAAATTACGTCACCCGGGGCTAATCGTAACGTTGACACCCCTAAAAGCCAAATTTTTTTTTATAAAAACTGCTTTTTTAGGTAAATCGTAGTGAAATATTAATATGCCCGCAAAGGTTCATTTTTTTTTTTTTTTTAAAAAAATTTAAAACGTAATTAAAACTTCTCGTTGAAAACTTTAAATTCGCGCTTCTCTGGGATTATCGTCCGGATCATCCATCCCTCTAGACCCGGTGCTGTTGGTGCGTACAGCGCTTTAGGTACCGCATGAACCACGCACGCATTGCAGTCCAAACGTTTGTGCTCGTTTAACGTTTAACAGTTCAAGCTGTGCGCAAACGAGAAAAGTGTCGAACAAATCAAACGAACTATTTGCGTTGCACAAGTATGCAACGCACATGTGCCTGAATTGTTACGGCAATCAACAGTCGTTATTCCGGGTGCGAATCACACTGAACGAGGATTCGCAAGTATTTATACATACGAGCATGACACAATGGGTCTAAAATCTAATCAGTTGTGTTGCACAGTTGTCGCTTGGAACTCTTAATAATTCCAATAATAGTATTCAACGTAATCGTCTTGCGAGATATTCGCGACGTCAAAAGTTCTATACGCATCGAACTTCGGTGGAAACGATTTTCTCTCATCAGAAACTTTAAAAATGTTCACTCAAACCACGTGCAAAGAATAATCGTGTTATAACAACTACTAGCTCGTCGGATGCACTTCTACTTGCATTTCGCTGTATTAGCACCGGGTTCGGTTAATATTGCATTTTTTCGTTTAATTTCGCTCAACAAAATATCTCTGGTGCCTAGGACGTTGTTTTGTTTGCGTTTGTTTTTTAATTCCCGTCACGCTCCGAAGGGTCTCGTTTAAATTATCATTTAATTATTATTTATTTATTAGTTAACGCAGTCTCGAAAGAAATATAAATTAATAAGAAACATAATGAATATTCATTGTCTTATTCGTAAGCAGTGACGACGAACCTGTAACATATGCGGTAGGTCACTTATCGGAGAACGTGGCCTTCGACGAGGCACGTGAAATAAAAATATATTTGAAAAATATTCCCGAGCCACTGCTGTGCACCGACACGGCCGTAGGGGACACGGGAGCCGCGTATGTTCGTTGCGAAGAGCTCGTGAATGGAGACAAGAACGGATGGGGAGCGCGAAATAGCGATTTGCTCGGAAGACGATGAGTTGCGACGAAGGGAACATGACGCGGTACGCGTTGTCGACGTGGAAAAATGTCGATCAACAGATGTTGTATCCCGGGCTGGAACGTGTTCACGTCGTACCGTTCGTCCGGGATCGAACGAAAATCATCTCGTTGTGTGTTCAACAACTTCAACGGCACTGACTGATAAACTAAACTCGTTTTTCGTCTCGTATCCGTCCACGGAACCACGAACGATGGAAGTACGGCAATTCGTATTTACAACTGTTTTGTTGTTTTCTTTTTAATTAGACTAATAAAACGTAAATAAAATACTAACCGTCACGATCGCCATAACCCGTGTAGCGGAAGTTTGCTGATCGCTTAACGAATTCCGTTGCGTAATAAATCGTCTTATAACTACTCAACACAACATATAATATATTACGCCATTAACATCACTAATGTCTATTTTTCGAGGTTAATATTTAAATTAAAATTACCACGGCTATGTATAAAAATACGTGCGAAATGGTTCTGAATCGTTTGCAATCAAAACATAAAAATCGAAGATTTGCAGATACGTGTTGTGTTACTGTGAGGGGGGTAGCGATATGCTTTACTCGTTTTCGTTGTTGTGCAAAACGAATAGTTACTTTCGGCGTACTGTTACGATTCCTTTATGCAAGCCTAACACTTTTCCGTTTCTCGTCCAAATCGGTCAAATACATCGAATACATTGTTGTGCGACGGGAGGAGAGACCAATCACGACGTCAGCGGTTAGCTATGTCGTAGGGCTTTCACTAGATAGAACCCAATTGACGAACATTCGTCGAGACCAATACAGAACGGTCACGTAACAGTACTTGTTCGGAACGAGATGTTTAACCCCACAGTCCTTACGATGCGTGATCCATGAACATTTTGGTCCAATTTTTAAGTCCAAAAAAATATCGTTTGCAAAGACCATTGTTTTCGTACCGATTTAAAGGCTATGGCATTTAAATTAAAACATTACAACGACGGCAATCAGCGCGTTCAGCTGGATTTCAGTTCGTTCAACCATGATTATTGGTCCGTTGTGAAAGCGCACAGTTCCGTGCCCAGGAGGGTGCGAGAGGATCGAGTGCAACGGGCACCATGACCGCAGGGGTACCAAAAGCTTTTCCATAATGTAAATAATATAAAAGGAAAGTTATTTAATTCATAATATTTAATACTTAATATAAATGTAGTATAATATTTATTCAATAGTTTTGATATTCAATAACGCGTTCAACGCCATGGTCCCGACATCATCGACATTGTCCTGATCGGCGATGCTGTTGATTTATTTGTAGTATTGCTATTTATTTTTCCCCCGAAATGACGATGTCGTCGATAACAAATTAACTGTAATATACCATTTATAGTGTACTACTATTGTTAGTTGATATAATTAATTCAATAACATTAATAACATAAACGAATGATAATGGTCGCTATTGAATAGTACTATGGAACTATTCGATAATTCGAATTATTCTATAGTTAGTGACAATCGAATTATTTGATAATTTTTTAAAATATTCGATAGTTTCGAATTACACAATTATTCGATATTTTCCGACTTCAGAATTATTCAGTAAAATTTAAAATTAGCTTTTAAATAATGTTTATTTTATTCTGAAATACCTAATCGCTAATATGATAACCGATAATAATAATAATTTACGAAAAACGTTAACGTTTTCAAGAATTCAAGAACTTTGTTAATTGGTCAATAATCTTTTTATGAACTATTTTTTTGAGCAGTTTCCCAATCTGAACTAGGACAGAAATTGGTTTACAATTTTTAATGTCTATTTCTATCACATTTTTAACTAATATTATAATATTTCCGAACCAGAACTAATTTCTCGTGACTACTAAATATTATCCCCTTTTAAAAAACAAAATATTTAATAGGTCAAATGTTCTAACGCTTTACTTACACAGGTATTTGGCAGGTGCTGTACATCAAGTGACGGTGTTATATGATTGTACATAGTTGTAACTAAAAAGGTATCTATTTCTTAAAGACATGTTCCGCTATTTACAAAATACAAATTAAAACAAACTAATTATTTGATGAGTACATGACTTAATGCTTAATCTAACGACGTTTTAACGTTTCGACTTAGGAGTGTAACTGCCGTTAAAGGGTGGTCTTTTCGGATAGTTTTTATTAGGTATTTTGTATAGTTTTTATTCAGTGTATCCGAAAAGTTTTTATCCGGTATATTCTAATAGTTTTTCCATGAAATGTTCATTCTATCATACAAGATAATATTCAAATTCAATATTCGATAGTGTACGCTTAATATTTTACTAATTATTCGATAGTGCCCATCACTAATGTTCACATCATAGTTCATGAACGCAGAAAATGCATAGGTACCTAATTATTTTTCATCTGCAATTATTTAAGGGTAAGTCATTTTTTGTGCAACGGAATAACTTTGATCTGTAAATAAATTAAATATTCCCGTTTAGTTTGATAGGTTGTAATCTACATGTTTTGTTCTACATATATAATTTGAGTTACGTTACTTATATTGTTCTTCAATTGTTGATTATTTCTTTTATTAATTTAATAAATAGAGAATAAGTAGTTATATAGAACATTCTATTCTTATGTGGTCTCCTTATAACCTATAGGCATAAAAATATTTTGTAGAGGTGGCTGAGACGTTAAAAATGGTTCTTCGCACCGGGCGATAATTATGCTAAACACAGCACTGAGAGCACATAAATAGGATTTATTACATTCATAACAAGTAGATTCTCTGCGCGTCGAATCTTAAGGGGAACAGACGATTTTTTAAAGAATTTAAAACACTAGAACAATCAAATTATATTCATCACACCATACCAACGTTTAGGGACAGTTTCGTGGGAAAATAATATTGAATCCCTGGTGGTGTCAACGAAGTCGAAAAGTGAACGTTTGACTTATTTAGAATGTACTGTGTGTTGTATTTCATTTATACGAATAATTTAAATTATCGTAAAATGTTAGAACATCATCCGATCACGAAACACCGTAAGGCTGAAAGCCGACCGACGTTGTGGGCCCGAAATATTAATTTAAAAATTGTTTTTCGTTGTACGTTAAAATCGATACGTTATAAGATGCGGAGTGAAATAATAGGGTCTAATATTGACGGAATAATCAAAAAAATATTAAACATGCGAACTAAATAAATGAAAAGTGTACTAATGAAAACACGACATGCAACATATTATAATATAGTGCTATCGTTTTTTAATACACTATAACTCAAACCAATCTCGTTGTGAAAACATTAGCTGGAATTCGGTATAATGCTAAATAATTAATTTTTTCAATAATTCTTTGGTCAATTTTTCCCCTATTTGGCCGTAAAACAGTTTATAGCGCACCAAATGTACAATACACATTTTAATGGTGTTACATCACGTGATATATGAATACGTTATATGTGTACGTGTTTAGGGTACCTACTGTGGAAATGTTATGTTTATTAAACCACGTAAATGCCTAAACGATATCATGTACCAAATTCGATTAAATAACATTCAACGCTTATGTAGGTATTCATGGATTTATTAGAGCTCGTCAATATAGTGTGAGGATTACGTACCTTGGGGACTTAAATTTAACTTTTCCATTGCGCGACTCACGCGTGTTTGCATGCACTTGTAGTCAGTCTTAATTTGTCTGAGAATATTACAATAATCGTACGTATCTTTAATAATTTGTGTTTGTGTAAAAACGATTCCTCCAGGTTCACGAACTCACTACGTAATTTATGACAAAATCGAAACTTACACGACGGCTAAATGTTCCTACCGACTCCAAGGAAAGTTAAACCTAATAACACTGTACGAAATGTTTTTGTTCAAAGTGATTAAAGAATTTTGAAAAAAAAAATCTATAAACGTATACATACATTTCACGAAGAGACTATATACTGGTTTTTTTTTTTTTTTTTTTTATTAAAGCAAGTGTCGAAATTAATCGAACAGAAGAAAAATCGTGCAGTACTTTTGAATTAATTCGGTGAATGTTAAAATATTATATCAAAACCGTTTAAAAGGTCATATTTTAATGGAATGTTTCGATAATTTTAGGGTATACACGCACGCAATTTAAATTGTTTTTTTCGGGCGGAAAACATGCCAATCCAATGTACATATGTATATACACTGTATAACGTTAAATATAGATACTATTTCCATACCACCGATATTAAAATGATAATGATACGGAAAATATTGGTGAATAAATTATGCACATCAAATACGTGGGGCCGTTAACGTTTGTTCGTCCGTGCACGCGTTGTAGGATCGGAAAAACGAGTATCGAACGGATTCGGACGTTCGGATAAAGAATGAAAGAGGGATTAAAATTCAAAAGGCACAAATTTAGAATAACTTTAGATTGCTCAGTCTGTACTACGGTACTCTGCAGGGTTTAAATTTTGTTTTAAGTATCTTAAACACGTATGTAATTGATTTTAAATGAATTTTAAACCGTGTCCGGTACGAATAAAAATCTTTAAATTTTAACGGGTATAATTTTTAATTTTTTTTGTTTCTCAAAGTGGTTAAATATATAGTTTTTGAAAACTTTCTAATAACGTTAAGGTCTTAGATATATAAAATAACCGTACAACAACTTACATTAGGTAATAAGAAACGATATAGTTCTAAAAAAAATAATCAACAATAGATGATCTTGCTAAATCATGGATCTCATCGAGTACCGGTGAGAAAATTGTTGTCTTGACTGATTGACAAGTGTAGGCACACGGTTTCTTACCGTTCCGGGGAAGGGTTCTGAACTGATGAAACCGTCGTCTTGTGTACACGCCCACCACTGTGTACAATGTAACCGCTTCGGTAAGCGTGGTTAAACTTTAAGCTACCTCGTGATCGCGTAGTGTTAGAATTCCGTTGCGACGTTAAAAATGTTCTGCGACCAGCATGTCCTTACGTGCACGGTGTCAAGTACTGCGGTGACCTGCTGTTCATCAATTGTTAACAGCATGTTAATCACGACGAAATATCCTTCGCGCTCCCGGAACGGTTTCGCATATTTTCGGCTTCACCCGAACACGCGCGACTAGTGTTCATTGCACTCGAACATGTCTGTGCGCCGGACGGCAGTGATCCACCGACAGCTGAGAAGAACCGATATTTATAATATAATCGATCTTGACGCTTGATATATTATAGTCCATATAATATAAACGTATACACATATTTTACTTTAGAAAACTAAGGGAATACATTTTGGAAAACAGATGAACGCCGCTTTCGTTTTCGTCTCTGGTCAGAAGACTTGCTGCACGTAATACGCGAACCTTTTTGACTATCTCACATTTTAATCTCACCGTTAAAATCTCTCGTCGTGAACTCATCTTGGTGATACGTTTATTATTTCATTATGATCAGCGATAAGAAGAAATATCTAAAGTAAAAAAAAAAAAAAAAAACAGTATTTACATGGCTCGATTTGTTGCGCGCGTACTCTACGTACGATTTTTGTGCGTTTCGATGGGGTTTTTAACGTTTTTAAAGGATTGCAATTCCATCGACATACCAGCGATGTGTTGCACCATCGAATAAACAATACGGTGTATTATGATCATAAACGGTCAGCTAAGTTACTGCGTATACGCCACGCAAAGGCTTGACGTATAACAACACAAAAACAAAGTATTTGTCGGTTGTTGGACACTCTAACCGTCAAACAAGCACGTAGAGAAAAACCTAATAATTGGCCCGGATGACTAACTTAATAAGTGACAAAGAAGACGATCTAGCACTGCTTAATAGGACAGTCGAAAACAGGTTCTTTAAAAGGCTTACTTTCCCTTACGGCTCTAAAGTTATTTTACACTCGAAACAACTGACAAAGAATAAGATCTAGCCCTGGATGTTTCGAGCGTGAGTTAATCTTCACCTAAACAATATTGTACTCTCCCCTCAAACTGACAAAGAATATGATCTAGCACTGGATTGAGGTTTGAAATACAATATAGTTTTAATACCCTTTTTATAAGTGTACCAACTTTCTCATATACTCACACAAAGTATTTTAAATAGAAAAAGAACCGGATGGGCCTCGCTCTGCTGTACAGTTGGGGGTGGAGTGCACCTCGTTTATAGGATAGGTCATTATTACAATGGATTTGTTAAATTTGAATGCAATGATAGATATCATTGTATACGAATAACGATTCTGAACGGAGTTAATATGTTTGTCTAGGATATAATACATTGTTATTTATAAATATTGTAAAAAGTATATTTTATTTTGAAACGATAAATATATTTTTCAATTAGGATGGGTTGGCAGTTGCCTACAGCGACATAGTTAGACATACGTCAGACACAAAAATAAAAAATAAATTAAATTAAAAAAAAATTTAAAAAAAAACACACATCATTGTAAAACCAATAGATTCCATGACTACGTTCAGAATCTAAAATATGGAATCGAATGATATCAGAAAAGATTGTATTAGACAAAATTATTTATTCAAAATTGTGCGTTTATACATTTTCCTAGTAGACATGATTTCATAACCAAGACGATACTTACTTCCGACATATGTAATGGTAACAAATTACGATTTCTGATGTCTCTAAATACTACCGTTACATTCCAATTTAAAACAAACGGGACCGTATATGCGATAAAAAATTAGTATTGAAAGTGACGAGACAATAATATTTCGAAATACACGTTCAAAAATCATTTGTAGGTAAAATACACTTTCGATAATGTTGGTACTTGTAACTCTCTAGCCATTAACTAATTTTTTATGACTTTTTTTCTGTTTCCGCATAGATTCTTCGAAAATTTTAGTAATATGAGATCCTACCTCGGTGTGAATGTGTTTAGTTTTCGAACTCCGTGTCTTTGGGTGACAATGTTAAACAGTATAGGTTTTTTTGTTCATTAATTATCATTGTTTATATTATCATCATATATATTTTTCCTACTAAAGAGTAAATGATTTTCTTTTCAATCGACTGGTTGAAAATGAATAATTTTGTAAAATTATCTTCAACGTATACATTGTTTTTAATTATTTTACTAAAAATAATATTTAACGTTAGTTCTTCAAGTAACGATTTGCTCAATTATATACGATCTGGATGAATTATAATTATTTCACACGCGCTCGCGTAATATATACAATGTATTTTTCTTTTACTTTTAACTTATCTCCTGTACAGCTACCGACTTTAATGAATAATGATAAATAAATATATTTGTAATTAACATATATATATATATATATATTATTTATTGAAGTCGTGACGATAAAGGTATATTAACTGTACAAGAAATAAATTAAAAGTAAAAAAAAAAAAAGAAACAAGATAAAACCATGAGATTTTAAACAGCAATTTACATATGTATCTATTAAATCAGATTTATGTGATCATCATAATTTCGTAACATATGTTATACTCATAGTGAACAACGCCGAACATGTTTTGATTTGATCATTTTTCCGTTTCCGGTGGTGAAACTTTCAGATGGTAAATCTGCATCAGAGTGCGTTCTCGCATCGACATAAATCATTTCGACGAAAATAGTTATGGTCGTTTCGATCGAATAACCCCTTCGATTTTTCCCGTAGTTTTTCCACTACTTACGTTCTGTAACAATTGTTACATAATTATATATAATATGTATTATATATATTTGTATTATATATATTGCTAAGTGGACATTATGAGCTAACTGGGTCATATATCACATATGTATAATATTGTAAATCCGATGACTAAAGCCGAATATGTAAGACACAGTTAGCTCGGCCACGACGTCCATCCGAGATAGCCGAACTCCGTAAGTCCATTCTTATAAGGTATTTTACGTATTAAACTATTAATAATTATCTGAACCAATCTACATTTATTTGTAATATTAAGATCCTGACTTTCTGCTCCCGAAGCTACGGTTAAATATACTCAAAGGGACCAGAAAACCCTCCCTGAATATCATATATCTAACTGGTCACCCCCGACCACGTTACAGTTCAATCGTTTAAATCAAAAATAATGGGTGTTGTTTTTTTTTTTTTTAAGTATGGTGTTTTTTATATTGCTTCAGCTATGTTTAGTGGAGCGGTGGAGAAAAAAATTCTTCGCAAACTTTTTTTATCGACACGATTTATCAACTCATTATCACTATTATTGTTTTTCTTTGAAAAATATTTACACCCTTCGCGGGCAGGACTACGCCTGAAACGTTTCCGTACGAACACCGGTCGTCGGTCTCGCGACCGTTCCCGAAATGAATCGAAATTCGCTTACGGCTTTGAAGGATGCCCCCGAGCGCGTCCGGTTCGCTCGGACTCGGTTATTATTTTTATTTTTATTATTTATTCATTTTTTCTCCGTTCTTTCGTCTCCACTCGGACGCGACCCGAGTGCCAGCCGGGTTAGGGTTACCTAACCAGCCGTTCGCACACCGCCGCAACGATTTCATTTCTTTCCACCGGCTTCTCCGCAACATCGTCTGGACCGGACCGCGGTAAACGTTGCAGCGGTTCTCGCACGCGTACCGTCTACGTGCCGCCGTCGCGGACACCGTCAGAACGTTTCACGTCGTTTCGGTGCACGCGATTCGTACTGTCGCGGTTCCGCGTTATTGTGATTTTACGTCTCCATAATGACTTGACGTTTCGGTCGAAACAACATCGTAACCATTGTGTCACGTTGAGTCTCGTCATTGTTTTCGCGTACACGTACGGTGCATGGATATCGCGTTATGACGACGACAGCGTTTATGCGGCGCACGGAAAAATACGGACGGCGAGAGAAGGAGAGACGGAGAGAGGAAAACATAGAGAGAAGGATAGAAAGATAGAAAAAGAGAGAGAGAGAGAGAGAGAGAGAGAGAGAAAAAGAGACTAAAATAAAAATTTAAAAAAACCCACTCGTTTCCTGCGACGATAACCTGTACAGTGGCGTGGCTAGGGTTTTTGGAAGAGCAGAACGTTTTTTTTTCTCGAGCAGGTTAGGTAACAAATGTTTTGAGAGTTTACCCGTATCCACTTTGTCACCGAATTCAAAAACATTTTTTCAAAACACAATTAATAATAATAATAATGACGGTAAACCAACGGTGGTCGGCCGCGGTAGCGTCGCCACGGCATAACGACGTACAAGATCTGTAGTGATTACAAAACGCAAGTGTTGGTCGCCACAACGTTCACGATAACCACCGAAAATATCGTACTGATCACGGTAGAAGTAATACGTGTTTACCGATGACAAACGCCCGGAGGCGGATTTATATTTTTAACGGCTATAGGCATCAAACATTTGCCGTCCCTATAATGGACGAACAAGTTACAATGCCCTTCCAAATACCTACTCCAAATATTAAATATACAGACAAAATTAGTGGACATCCATTTGAATTTAATTAATTTTCCAATTTTTGATACGGTTGATGTTTTTCGAAAAAACACTACGAAATTTGCCGCCCTAGGCAACTGCCTAATGGGAAATCCGCCTCTGCAAACACCCGTTATTCATCAACGTGTCTAGTCAGTACCAAAGTCTGAAAACGTTCAAGTACCAAATACTAACATCCTAGCTCAGTACGTGCACATAAAACACGACCCTTAAGGCAGGAGCTATAACCTCCTTAACCCCCCCCCCCATCTCTTGGCTACGCCACGAACCCATTCGTGCCGATTTCTGTAATCTTACAATCGACCTGGTGCCGGTCACATGTGGGTGGACTGTGTTTGCGCCTATATGCCAAAACCTCGATTGCGCTTAATAAAATTAAAATACGTTAAAACACTTGTTTGCGCCCATTAACGTTAATCAATTAATACAATGATACACATCAAGTAATTTGGCAACAACGTTTTCCCAAATATTTTCATTTTTGAACCACTGTGCATCATTGGGAATTTTAATTTGTATATCAATCGTAACTCGGTATACCTTCATAGATACTTATTATCTTCAATCATATCTAACTTTTTATCTTTGCTACAGATAATCTGTATTACACCTAGATACATAGTTGATATACGGCATTTTACGACGGTATTTCTGAAATCCCGACCGCAAGTTAGTCAGTGGTTACCGTACTTCGCTTAGTTAGACATTTCTGTTTGGTGTATTTTTGTTTCAAAAATGACAGAAAATAAAATTATATCTGCAAAAAGTGCAACCAACTATTGTAAAGATTCACTTATAATCGACAGTTTTAAATTCAGAAAAGTTTATGAAAGTATATCTGGTAATATAACTTGGCGTTGTACAATTAAATTGCAAGACTAATTAAAAATGGAAATTTTTAACCACACCAGAATAATCCAATAAATTTTATTCTATCTGTTCGAAGTCTGAAAAAAGTGGGACGAGAAATTTAAGTTTTACTGCAATGTTGCAAAATGTATTGATCTGTAACTTAACTAGGCGCAAACAAGTATTATAACGTATTTTAATTTTATCAAGCGCAATCGAGGTTTTTGCATACAGGCGCAAATACGGTATTTAGGCGCAAACACGTCCCTCCCGTTACGTGTGCACTCCGCCCGGAGTTCGCGGACTCGTTGGTTTACACGCAACTGAAAATTAAAACCTTTTACCCGTCTTTCGTAATCATCATAGTCGTTTTAAATGCGCGGTTCAAGAGCTCATCGATGATTTTCCGTCCTACATCGTCTTCCGGTCGGATCATGTTCACCCGATCAAGTTCGCTTCGATGACACTACAACAACCGGGGTAGATGGCGATGTCTAACACATCACCCCAAGACTCAAAGGGCACCTCATCATAGACGTAAGCTCGGAGGGTATTTTTACCGCGAAGGAATTGGATAATGTGTGTAACGATAAGTGAGCAGTGTGTAGTCTTTATCGAAAACAATTTAAAACGATTGTAAATAGTTATAGGGCCCCGGACTTAACTTATCGTCGGGGCCCCAACACTTTAGTTGCGCCACTGTCTGCAACGTGTTGCCGATGTCCTCCAGCGAGATATCTGCTCACTTGGGTCGATGTTTTTGCTAACTCGATGATAACCTTCTGGAAAACCTGGGCATTTATTTCGTAGTCGTAGTTATACGTATACGATAAGAATGCGAACCACGAACAGGCGACTCGGTAAAACACGTTTGATGTAACATTATTTAAGAACCTTTTTTTTTTTTAGATTTTTTAAATCAGTTTTTTTGACGGCCACGATGGTGACAACATGGAACCGATGCGGTCACGCGGACGATAGGAACAGTTGTGGTGCATAGGAACGTCACAGTTTGTGACAAGCAGATAAATAATACACACAGAACGAAATAATTGTTTAAAAATTCTATTACCTATGATTTTTTCTAGTGTCTAAATATACGTTCAATATAACACTTTTTTCCAATATTTACAAGTTTAACTATATCATATAATTTCATGGAAGGTTCCAAAGTACATCATTTTACATGTGTAATTACATTTTTTTTTTTTTTCGACGATAATATTGTTCATTATAATATTATTTGCATATCATATATAATCGGAAAAATAAAATAAAATAATAATAATAATAATAATAATACACAAATCCAATATTTACAACAAGAATATATCGATAATAATAATAATAATAATAATAATATTGTATAATTACGCATTAGAAAAAAAATTGAAAAAAAAAATAATAATAATGTTCTTCATTAAATATAATTTTTGGGTTTTGCGGCAGAACACACGTCGATAATATTGTGTCTTGCGAATAATATTTATTTTTATATATATATAATACAGCCGTATGAATATTATATAGTGTTTCGCATAAACCGGAGAGGAAAAAAAAAACTTAAAAACACTTAATATATATAATAATAATAATAATAATATATATATATATATGTATAAATATATATCACCAGTTAAATTATTTTGAGTTCAATATAGGTACACAACAGTAAAGTTTCTACGATTGTCGACTTATTTCCATTTTATGTTAGACGGCAGGCCACACCCTGAAACAGAAATACAACAAAAACCATTAGTCGCACATATTATATTATGCATGCGTAAGTATACGTAGACACGTGTAAACGATGTGTTCGGTTAACAGTGGTTGGGACACCATGCTGTAGTGGTGGTATACGTGGAAAAAATACAACAACATTACTACCGCGATTGTAGCCTTGTAAGTTACCCGTTGTTAATGGGTCCTGTCGATGGACGGAAGCCGAATAATGTCTTGGCCCTTGTCTATTATTTTCATTTCGAAATTATTCATATTTCTACAGGTACAGTAGCCCATAATCGCGGTGTTCAAAATCAAACAACGTGATATGGAGATTTATTTTCGATTCGGCGTTATCACGTACCTACTCGATTTTAATCGGAACGCGATGTATAAAAAACGGATCCGAACAATATGCGTGTACCAATGTACTAGCGTTACGATCTTATAGTGTATAATTATTATTATATTAACTGTCTAGAAAAAAAAAAAAAAAAAACAGAATGACTGGAAAACATTATTATACGACGTAATAGAGAATAAGTAATATAAGACTACGCCGCGAAGGAGACGTCTACGGTGTCCTTTGAACAATGTCCTAGACCTTTTGTCCGGTAAAAATCGTTTGGTTTTTCTAACAAGGTAAACATCACGTGGGTTTTGAACCGCGGTTAGAGAGAGAAACGCGTGATTCGTTTAACCGGCCTAGAGATTTCGCAACGATCGCCCGAGTCGATTATTCCCCACAACGCAATATCACATGCATATATTGCAATATATTGTGCACACATTTTTTTGATTTGCACACACACGTGCAAAGGTATTACCCGGTCGTGTCGCTGTGGTGGTGATCGCGCGAACGCATAGGTACACGTTGTGCGTGCCGAATCGTTTACTAAATTATTGTACGTTTCCGGGTTAACACTAGCCCAAAGGCCGCAGGATTAGATCGGAGCGCGGTTGTACAGCGGTTTACGTGCGAGCACGCGTGCATGCAAATCCGAACACCTAGCAATAATCCCGCGCGTACACGTATTTCATATCTTGCAGGGTGTGTTACATTCGCGCGGTCGGACGATGTGTTCTCGCATGCGTACATTACGGTGAAAAACGGGCGTCACACGACGCGGTCCGATTGAAAACGCGGCCGCTCGTCCGCGGGAGGAAATCGGATCGAATCGTGAAACGTGTGGCGGAAGGGTTACGCGGCGCGGCACAGCGACTTTCTAATTGCTGTACAAAGAAACGCACGAGTCAAAGAACGTTTGAAAATCGAAATCGGAAGCCGTACGAAAACGTAGACATAAACGCATATGTTTGCAGCACGTAAACCGAGCTAAAACAGCGACAGCGAACAGGTCCATAGTGAAATTATATTATTTTTTTTAATAATTTTTTTTTTTTTTTTGTTTCAAATTTTAGTGCGGTTGAAAACTGAATGCTAATGTGTAAAATTTGTACCGACAAAGTCTATAATATTCAATGAAGCGTATGACAACGGTCAAACGGTATTCAGTTGTATGTACGATATGGGTACGATTTAATAATACTAAAAATATTATTGCGGCGGGAGATAAAAATTATAATTGGTCCGAGAACAGTAAGTGTACTGCATAAAATTATCTGATAAAAGGTCAATTTTCCGAAGACCTTTTTCGTTATTCGTCGGACTGGACGTCGTATTTTAAACAGCAGTGTTCGATAAGGCGCCTTTTTATGCGATATCGTAATATTTAAGTAGTAATTGGAATCTGACACATGGTCGAGATAATTTATGTACTGCTCTGTCCGTCCACATTATAGAGGTCACCCACCAAGATCTCGTTCTGAAAATCCGATTTTATATTTGCTTCTACTGTTGTCACATTGCACACGATATCTCATAATTAATTTTATTAATGCTATAACGTACGCATACAACATTTAATTACTCGCGTTACCCTTTGTAACCCTATTTATTCATTATCTCACGCAGTCTGCACAACCACAAAAACACCAAGCCTTGACATGACGCAAGGTTATCGGTATCAATACTATTATCATCGGACAATACCGTTCTGTTTTATTTAAACGAAAATTTGCGCCGCGAACAACACAGTGTGGGACGCGGAACAATCGAATGCGGTGTACGAGAAATATATTTATAGATCGAAGTGTATTATATTTGAAATCAATAAACCGTCCGTGTACATTTCGCGTACACGCATAAATATTAAATTGTAAACGTACAATGTACACATAATATGCGCGTATCGATTTCACGTCAATTATTATTTTTTAAACATTTTACACACGCGAAAGCTTTATACGTTATGTAAAATAAAATAAAATCACGTTTTTTAGAACGCGCGTACAGAATTATATGTTTATATTATTACGTCGGAGAGAAAAAAAAAATCGTGTTGACATTAACACGCTAAGATCGCCGTCTACGGTACACCGAACTACCCGCGAGGCACGCTGCACAACCCATTGGTTTTATCACCGTCTCCGTTTACATGTTAAGTTTACGACCACTAAAATTACGTCGTAATAATAATAACAATAATAATAATAATATAATATATTAATAAAATACGCGGGTATATTGAACGTTAAAATGTTATCAACCGTGCAACCGCATCTATTCGTCGTCGTCGTATTTGTAAACCGCTTATTGAACCACCAGCGGTGGGCGTAATTCACTGTTACCGTTTTCAATGACGGTATAATAATTACAACAATACGTAATGATATTTACAACAGTGTCTGTGCCGCACAGCTTACTGGAACGTTGGCTAGAATTATTAAAATCCCGCACGGCACGCGTAGACTTAATATTATTATATTTTTTTCCAAGTGGAGACTTCGGCAACGAAGTCAAGTGATTTATATCACATGTGTTTAATAGAGAAAGTTTTTGTTTAAGGGTAGACGTGAATAATTAATAGTGAAATATACTATAATATTGGTAATTGATTTTTTAACACTTTTAGTTTAGAGAAAAACGTCACTGTTTTACTATGCGCTTAAAAATATATCACAACAAGCCTGAAAATTATCGAAAAACACACATTTAAATGTATACGCAGCAGCGCCACCAATTGCAAAGCAATCGTCTCAACCGTTTTCCGGTCGATTTTCGCCAGGAACGTAACACGAAATCGGTTACAGAACGATCGTTACACTGTTATTGTTATTATTAACTACACGCATAATATTAATATATATATATATATACTACCAATTGGTAATGTGTGTTTAAAAGAAGAAAAAAAAAAAAATATTTACCAAACGTCTACCGTGTCGAAAGTATATACGCTCGCAATGGCGGGGACATGCGTCCACAACGTTCAATCGACAGGCTTAAAATGCCAATAAAATGTTTTATTGTATAATAACATGTTACAATATGTACACGCAAGTGAATCGATAGAATAATTCAAAGCAGTATTGTATAGAATAATTTTTATCGTCGCAGTGTAATGTAGATCACAAGGGGGTGAAATCGATTAGAAAAGAATTGAAACTAACGGTTAGCCGAGTGCAGAGACAGCGATTTACGGTTTACAATCGGCGATTTAGATTTTCCGAGTTATTACAAATTATTGCAATACAACTCCGGGATTGTGTTGTTTTGTATAATCTGTACACGTCTACACATTATCGTGAAGCGATGACATTGAACACGTTTCGTCACGACCGAAATTAAAAAAAAAAGCGAAACACGCGATCAATTAATTTCCATGCAAAAGTAATGGACTGAAATAAATCCTTAGTTCAGTAAAATAATACCTGGAGTCATGAGATTTTTACGCGCATGAAAAAAAAAAAAAAAGTAATAATAAAAACCAAAAACAGATGACGTGAAGTCTTGCGGGCATGGAGGACACATCTTGGGCGTAATTTCAGTTCTACCGTGCAATTGTTTTGTCCCCGCACATTCGATACAGAATTTAATAATATATTAAGATGATTATAATGGTATGGTTCTGCTGCACATTCCGTTAAAAACCAGTAACAGTGGACGCGAAGAACCTGTTTTCCGTTGTCAAATCTCATAATAATATGTATTTAGACTTTTCTACGCGAGCGCACTGCGCGCAACGTGTCCGCGACGGCGAAATGTACAACGGCGAGCAACACGCAATGTTCACTCGACGAGATTATTTCGATTTTCCCGCGCGCGAATATTTAATCTTTTGGGCGTCGCAATCTGTAACAGAGTTTTGAACTTTAGAAAACGTCCTCTTCCGACGTACGAATCTCGTTTGTCGGTCAAACGCAACACTGTCGTATTGAATAATTAGTCGTCGGTTAAAGACGATGCTGGGCGACGTTGAAAATCAGCAGTAAACGAGATGTGCGTAACGATGAGAGAGAGAGAGAGAGAGAGAGGGAGAGAAATGATCTCGGACGGTGAACGATGGCATCGAAGAGGAGGATAACGTTGTTGGTTGGCGGGGAACGGTGGGGTGATGGAACACGATATACGTGGGCGAAGTGATCATCGAGGTTAGAGCTCATGTCCAACGTGTTGGCACGCTAATATCCAGTGTGCGAGTTGTACACTGCGATAGTGCACCAGCGGCGCAAGCGGTCCCCCGGCCAAGATTTATCGTCGTCCGCGGCATTTTACCGCGCGTTACATTTTGATCGCGACCCCGATTTCGGGTACACTGCGTATTTATTCGTGTACGACACAACACGTGTACTCGATGAAATACATAAATCGTGCTGTGCTTGCCGGAACGCGATGGCCGCCATACGGACGAACAACCGTGTCGACGACGAGGACGATCCGATCGCCGATGCACATCGAAATATCGCCTAGTCATCGCGCGCACGACCGACGTACCTATTGGTTTTTCAGTACCCGCTATAAATGTTGTTTATTTTTTTTTTTTTTATATACATGTACATATATACACACACGTTACACGTATACATTGTTGTACGTGTATCCAGGTACAGCGGCGTGCCAATGAATAATTCGAAGCCATTCGAGTTTCCAACGCGCGTCGTGTGCGGGGGTGGGGAAGAAACGGCACTGAACGGCGACCAATCTAAGGACACGACAGATAGTCACCAGGGGGGAGAGGGGGGGGGGGGTTGATTCCGACGGATCGATTCGGGCGCGGTACACCGCGGCATCGAGAACGCCGGTTCGTATTATAATTTTATGACCACGAACACTCGGCGGCGATCGTATATAACGACGCACGAGCAACATATCAAGCCGAAACCATTATTACGTTACTGTATAAAAGCCGCAAGCGTATGGATAGGTCCAAAGGGTGTCCTAGAAGGGAATGCCCGCGGTCATACCTTGTCGACAGAAAAATAATTACCGACACCGATGACGACAGATCGGGGGAGGGGTAGCTTTGTTCAGCAAAAAAAAATCACCCGATATTAGTTTCTGAAACTTGACGGTTTTAGGAATACATATTTTGTTATTTCACGAAGACGAGGACCGAGCGTAGAGCGTATTTTCTGCTGGACAGAATTTGTCGAGAACATTCCGGATCTAGTACTTACATCACGTGGTGGTCGGAGGTAAAATAAAAACTCGTAGGTTTAGGCGCGGAAAAACTACGACTCGCGCTGACGAACTCGATCGATTGTTTTTTCACCTAAAACAAGTACAATGAATCGTTTCGAATGACCCCGTATATATGACGACAGTTTTCTATTGAAAATCGTCGCAAAACAACAATAATAATAATAATAGATTACTCTGCGTTACGTACATTATAAAATATAATATATACATATGCAATTTTATGCGGGACGCATTAGCACTATATTGTACTCGACTCGAAACTATAGTGTAGTTAAATGTGTAGTATGTATACAGGAGAATGGAAGAGAGAAGAAAGGAAAGAAAAAAAAAATGTATTCAAGGGCTCGTGCTAGCGAAAAGCGCGTGCCTCTCAACGACAACGACTACGACGACTATTCTCCCTCGTTCACTCCCTATTTCTCTATTTCTCTCTCTCTCTCTCTCTGTCTCTCACTTTCTCTCCGTGTTCCTTTGTCACCGTTGCCGCAATACATACGGACGTCAACCCTCTTTTTGCGGGCGAACGGATTTAACGCGCGCACATGTCGCGTTTAACGAATCGTAAAATCGCGGGTCTCTACAAACGGCTGCGGAGAAATCATTATGTACGAGCGGCGCTTGTCCGTCGCAGAATAGAAAATGGTTTTTAATTATCTGCGCGCACGCGTTATATATTTATACACGATAATACGACTTCATTAGACTGTCACCTTCTCGCACACAACGGTTACCGCGTTATATGTTTACCATACGACGGACGTTATTACGCTTGCGTATAGGTAACTTGAGGGTGGTTTCGTAATTTTTTTAACATTTAAACCGTTGGCGTGCCGAGGGAGTTTCCTCTTTTAGACGGCCCTCCGTCGCGGGATTCCGCAGCTCGTCCATGTATCACGTACAGAGTTTTCAGATATTTGTGCTACGAAAATAAATATGAATGGTGCGATAATGACACAATTGGACTCCGCGCACGTGCATCCGTATAATTTTTGAAACTAATATTTATAATGTACACAATAAAATTATGTATAGTTGTACAGATGTAATACATACATTTTACTATCAATCATCATGGGTTTGGAAATTTAAAATTCGATTTCTATACTCACCGGGCAAATTTAAAGTAAGAAGCCTTTGTGCTCGAATACATTGATTTTACAAGGTATTGCATGAAAATCGATCACATAGACTTACCGAAGATAAATTAACGCTTAAGGATATGATAAATAAATATAGAAGTAATGCCGAGAGAACATTCGAAATCAATGAAGTTTTAGATGCTAGAGTATGTGCTTTATGAGTGCTTTGGAGTACATAACAGGTGCGATTCGTTGTTGCTACGTAAATTGTATACAATGTCATATGAGACGGGTGAAGGAAATGTTTTTGTGTGATCGTAACGCAGTAGATCTTTGGAAAATATAATGAATCGAAAAAAAAAAAATCCGTTTGTACACGCTTATAGATAAATAATTTTGTGCGTGCAATCGAACACGCGTGCGTAAACATAGCATATTATTTTTCGCACGTATAGACTTTGCACCGATGTTTACGCCTCACCTACAAATAAATATACATGAATATACTACGTACATATATACCACTTCGGTGCAGATATTACCTGCAGGCATTCGAAGCGAACTACGACCAGTGTTTTTCTTATACGTATAACCTATTGCATATTATTTTTATCCTTTTTCTCTCTCTAAGCCCGGAACCTATATATATATATATATATATGTGTATGTATTACGATGTCGATTGAGGAAAAACGATTTTTTTTTTTTACGAATTTAAAGGTTGCAATGGATAAAGAGGTGGGTAAAAGGAAACGCTAGACTCACGCGACGTTCTTCCCGTTGGGCGGCTTCGCGCGCGCGCGCACGTGATACAATTTTCTATTATCATTGTATACACATGTATATATATATATATATATAGGTATATTATACATATTACACTGTGCACACTGAGGCCGACGGAATCACGTAGGTATTTTAGTAGTGCGGAAGGGGGAATAATAATAATAATAATGATAGAAAAAAAAAAAAACGTACTCATCCCGCGACCAGTACATAAATACGTATACGTATACATATTCAGACGCGGACGTGATGTGTTTCCACTAACGCTGTACATGTTCCGTAGCTACGTATAATAATATCGTTGTAATATATTTTTTTACATTTTTTTCTCCCCCTTCATATTTTATTGTTATTACGGATTTGTTATATTCGTTTTTCATTAACGCGCGTGCGAGATTCTATATAATATACATGTATCATAGGTGATAAGCAAGGCGCGAATCCACTTGGACGTTTTCATCGGGCTCCACGGTTTTCGCTTCGGACATTTCTTACGATAATATCGCGTACGCGTTTATAGAATAATACGTGCGCGTGCGTATGACAACGTGACGGGTCGCCCAGTTATAATCAATGAATATGATGAATATGATAATCAATACATTACCGGCACTGTAGACGCCGTACAGCGTGAACGGGTTGTGAACCGCGCACGACGTAACTAAACAACCGCTGCACATGACTTTGTCCGAGCGTGCATACGTTTTTAAGTACCGGTCGTATCAGCGCGTCGCCGCCGTGACACGGCCGCGTGCAGATCGTAGGCGCTACAGACCGTAGGCCGACAGTCGATCAACAACGTCCGCCGTTCTGGGAGCTTTACGCGAAATAATGGTTTGATGCGTTCCACCACTAGGAAACTTGTTGTTCTGCGGCGCGAAACGTTATTCAGCCCGGCGGCGCGGCGTTTCGTCATGCGTTATGCTCCGGACAAACCGTTGGATTGCACTCCGACGAACCGTCCTTCGCCACGCGCAACGAAAAGCCGCACGTTCGCGCGCCTATATCCGATCATCGCTTACCGGTATACCTGCGAACTGCAAGGTTAGGCCTCCTACATGCCGTTCGCCGACGACGAGATCTGCGTGAGCTTTCGCGCACCTACAAAACGTGTACAGTCGCGTTCGCCGCCCGTCTTCACGGACCATATGCGTGTGTCTACACGAGTCAGGTGCACGCCACGGGCACGGACTAGTGTACATTTAGTGTACATTACTAACCCTCCTCGCCCCCCCCCCCCGGGTACATTGTCGACGTGTGGCCCGTCCCGCGCCCTTTCCTTCCCGCTACTGTTACACTGCGCGCCGGCGGAGGGAACCACACCGATTTAGAGGTGCGCGGTTCGCGAAACGTCGTTCACGCGCAAGTATGCACGGGAAACCCCGTCTAGATGAGTTGGCGAGACGCGGAAAACAACGGTGATCGTTCGCGATACTAACGAATTCCGCGCCGAAAACTATCCGATTTGTCGTCGCGCGATTTTTCACGACTAGCGTGATTGGTGGTACGCTGAAAACGTACGTACATTTTTAAATACCTATAGTTATCGCTAACGGACGTGTCGGTCGTGATTCGGGCGACTCTCGTGTGCGTCCAACTGTTCCGGGAACGGTTTCGGAAGCGTAAAAATCGAATGATGGAAATTCAAGACTAGGTGCGGAAAACGGCACGTGTCACGTGCAGTAGCAACACCAAACGCGCCGGGTACACGCACTCGTTAACGTAATGATCCTGCACACCGATGATCCTCGGTCGAGGTTTTCGTTTTTTCCCCGACCGAACTCGATGCGACCGCGTTCTTACGTTCGGCGCGGACCGGTCCGTTTCGCATTGTTTCGTTTCCATTATTACACGATCGCCATAACGATACACGGGCACACGCTCGGTGTACGCGGTGTGCGCGCGGACCGGTGTGCTTTTGTTACGTCACTAGACCAAAATGTTTTCCCATCGGTACACCGTCGCGCAAACCGTAGAACAAAAAAACACGAACGTTGAGTGTACGTTTTACGTATACGAGCAGCACACAAACGCACAACAGCCGAGCAAACACAATGGTACCAGTGCGCGTGTGTGCGTGAACCCTGTGAAGAGACTTTTTAGCACTGTGAAGCAGACGAATGCGCGGTGGTAGGTTTTTGTCGGCCGCCGTGCCCTCCTCCTCAACCACTCATCGCAGGGTTCCGCACCCGCGACTCCGACGACGACATGTCCGGTGCTCGCCGTCACTCGTCAGGGTCGAACAAGTGTCTCGGCATTAGTCAATGTTTACGGGCAGTGGCGGGGTGTGACCAACTCACCGTGACCTTTGTGTGCGTGCGTGTAATTATTTTACTTTTTCTA
Organism: Sipha maydis; assembly: GCA_034509805.1. Classification (NCBI taxonomy): domain Eukaryota; kingdom Metazoa; phylum Arthropoda; class Insecta; order Hemiptera; family Aphididae; genus Sipha; species Sipha maydis. The sequence continues at coordinate 168,241 of JASXSY010000738.1, read as the reverse complement.
GATAGCAATACAATAATAATAATAATAATAATAATAAAATAATAATATTTCATATAGGTACACCGCAAGAGTAGTAAACGAACGCGCTACTGACCCGAATGTAATGATATCATACGTGTAGGCTACGTGGTATACATATATTCGTATGAATGTGTGTACTCGTAATATAAACCGTCCACCACTAATACTGTGCGAGCAATAACAACGCGCATCGTCTAAATAAGACTAGACGGTGTGTGCGCGCGTGTGTCTGTAAAAAATAAAACCCGGGGGCTATATACCAGAACGTGTATAGTGTATGCACTCCGGTACAGGACGGATGGACGGATTGTTTGGTAAGACGCGACTTGTATTTTTGTACATTTATAAATATATATATATATGTATAAATTTATTATTTATGTACAATAATATTGTTTTATGACGAAAAACCGTCGTCGTCCGTGGGAATCCGTTGCACGCGGAGATGATAAATTGATTTCTCGCGCCTTTTCACGGGACGCATTAACTTACGATTGTTTTGAAACAAAAACGGAAAAAGAAGAAAAGAAATAATAATAAATATTGCCTCGGCCGGAAACAACCGTGTGTTTATAATACACAGTAGCGCGGTATGTACACCGGCATGATGTATATACGTAGAAATCCGACAGAGTGTACCGCGTTGGTTCCGAATCGAAACGCCCGAGTTCGGATCATTAATAAAAATACAGATAAAAAAAAAAAAAAATGAAGAAATGAAAAAATTCCACGGACGACGGTTACGAAAACAACTGCAGCAGATGGGGTCAGAAAACGGTTATTATCATATTTACGACACTAATATTTTTAATATCATTATTGTGCGTCCGACTGCGGTCGCGGTTTGATGAGTATTTATCGATGTCGATTAACGTTAAAATTGTCGTTTATTTTCGAGCAAAAGACGTTGTGTCTTCACGCTGTCGTCGAAATGCGAATTTACTTTATATTTATTACACGGACAAAACATCAATCCTGTACATCGGACCTACGTCTTGTGACAATTTTTTGAACATTTATGACAAAAAAAAAAAAACCTAAGAGATTCTGCAACACGTGTCGGCAAACAAAATGACAAAGGTTAGTTTAATAGGAGCTGAACTCCTTTAGGTACACTTAGACGGTTTGCATATCAGATTTGTCTTCGATATCGTTGTCAGAAATATTATAAAATGTTTCTTTTTGTCATTGTAAAATGCAGTTGTTTATTCTGAGCAGAAGATGTACGCGTATTATACCTTTACCATATTTGTACAGATGAATAACATTTTATGTATAAATGACAAACATAAATAAGTGACTTTATTACTGCACTCGTTCGAACTTAAAATTATTTCAACAATTATAATATACATATCCTAACTAAATTATATAAATCTTGTATTTAATAATTTCTACTTATACCTATACATATTACGTAACGTGTGTTTGACCGAAGGATTTCGAGAGATAGGTATGTATCTGCTGCATACGAGCTGCACCGACCGGTATATATATGCACAGAAATAACTTTGCTCAAATGAAATGTGAAAAAAAGAAAGAGTCGTATTGTATTCAATATGCCATTTAAGTATATAGTATTGCAGTAGTAGTAGTAGTACGAGCGCGAGGAAGGTCACTGTACCCATATTGCGAAAAAACAAAAAAAAAAAAAATAAAAAAACTGTCAAACATCTGTCTACCAGCATTAAAATATTAAAATGTTTTAAATAAACACACACGTAAATGTATATATATATATATATATATATATTTTATATGAATATAAAAGGCACGCGTGTACAATATAAAGGTACGAAAGAGTTGTAAGTGCCACGCACACGTCTCGTGTTTGGATAGGCCACAGGATGATAACATAATTTTAAAATATTCCTTTCATAGTATGATGTGCGCAACTCAACATAATCACTCGATGATAATTCTTTAAATTCACGAGTTTCCGCGATCTACATAAAAAACCAGGATCAAACAAAAAATTGCAAATAATAGCAGCATGCTTTTTGATCATATCACTATATACATTTGTCATACCCTCGTCTAGTGTTCGGAATTAAAAACAGAACTCGCGTTCAGTGCATAAAAATAAGAACTCGTTCACGTTCATGTTCATTTTTTTTTTTTCGAAAGTGAACACATTCACGTTCTATGAATAAATGAACACGTCCATTTGAATTGGTAAATAAGTGTTAGCACTCCAAAAAATCGTTCAAATTCGTTAAAAATATGAACGTGCGTTCACGAACGACGTTCTTTCCAAACACCACCCTCATCACGAGAATAAATTAAACCTGGAGGGACAGTGATAAAATTATCATAAACAATATATTATGCACATCTAACACCTGTCGAGGTTGGCTTGGTGCGTTCATACCGTCGCCTGTGGATCCCATTTCTCGTATATTTGCTACGGCCTGAATGCGAATTACTCCAGAATACATTCGAATAGAAACGCAAATCGGAACGTACCGAATTATAGTGTCTACATGAAAGTCAAAGTAAATTGTTAAACGAAGAATAAATATTAGCAGAATTATTTGTACACCCGCAATAACGGTTTATAACTAACTGTATGTATTTAATTAGCGGTGGAAATAAAACCTGAACACGACGTTTCGGGGTGAACCATGTCGAAGATATAACACATAATATTGCAGTATTGAGCGTATGTACACGTTTCGAAATGTCAGATAAACGTTATCATTTACATAATAGTTTTGTAAAAAAAAATTATAAGCACGTACACGTATGATATAATACTCGTTTCGACCAAATTAGAATTTGATTGTTTTAGAAAGTAAAAATACGATATAAAAAAATGCATTGTGAATTTATGGAAAAACATTGAAAAAAAAACAATCAAAGGTCGCGCTTGGTCCTTGAAAAACGTGTACATATTTATCCAAAAAAAAAATATATATATATACACACATATATTTATGAAATAAATGTTTAATGCTACTTTCACTTCAGTAGTCTATTGACGTAATCAGATTCGGGCCCAGGGCTATGATTTTGCATAAATCATTTTTTCCTCGTGTGGGCTTCCCCCTAATAGTTCGACAAATATGTTTTTTCTCTTCGCGAGGACATGCAAAGATATTATATATATATATATATATATATATATATATATATATATATATATATATATATAAAGTCAGTATACGTGTACAATGTGTAACAACTTTAGCCGGTTTCGAGCACGCAGTACATATAAGAACTGCACCGTTTCAGCATTTATTTACGGATCGATTTCTCTCATGATTTTCCTCAATTACGTCGCATGTTTTTCTCGTCGTTTTCTTCTGAGAGAAAACCAAGAAACTAATTTTTCTTGTTTACTAGACCATTAGCTATGGGCGGCAGCACAGAGCACCTTCGCGCCCGAAGTCCGCATTGCAGCAATACATTCACGGAACGTCCGTAAACGTCGACGTGTAATTATAGAAAAAATAAATAAAAAATAAAATAAAAAAACATTTAAAGTAATACGTATTCGTGTATATACGATGTGTATTTGAATGTATAATTTAGAATAGAAACAATCAGACGTGTACACGCACTCGTGGAACGCCATTTCAATACATAACATAGTATGTGATATGTAATTATGCTATAATATATATACGCAATAATTATCGTCTATAGATTAATATGTTTCTCTCCCTCGGTCGATCTGGCGAGTGATCTTTTAATACTTTTTACTTTTACATAAACATTGAGCGTTTGACATATTTTCTGTTAGGTACTTTATGTTAATTAGCGCGAGAAGCCGCGTGATTACAGGGTGATGGCGGCGGCAGAAGCCTTATATTCCACGGCGAATGTGCGACGACAGGTCGATGTACAATGGTCGAGATTCCTAGTCATACCATCGATATCGAACGTGGATGATAAACCATACTCGGGTAAACATATGCATATTTATGTATATATATATATATCGTGACATTTTATGTAATTACTAACCGATCGAACGAAGAGAATTAATATTTACGTTACAATACGACATTATACGACGTGTATTCGACTTTTTCGAACGAATTTTTTTTTCTTTTAAATATTCTAACGCGTTTATAGAGGTAAAACGAAAGAAATTATCAATCACTTCAGAGTCGGTTTGAAATAGAACCAAATATAAGGCAGAGATTCGAGAATATCTAGGGTTTTCTTATTAAATAACGAATACAATTTTCATTTATTCATCAAGTTATCCAAAAAACTTATTGCATAAAAAAAATTATGCTTGTTTACGATGGGCACGATAGAACAATGATTAGTCTGAAAATGTTGTTCTTTGGTAAGTACAGGTAATCAAGTGTCACTGTTGAAAATAAGGATACCTATGCAATATTGCAATATCGTCTTTATCAAACACCGATGGTGCAGGTGATTAAGAAATGAGCTTAATTTTGTGTTTTGAATTGTTATACCTAGTAACACAAAATGATAAATCGCTTCGCATTTATGAGTAGGGGAAAAGAAATGCAACAGTATAAATTGGAGGAAGAAAGACTAATATCTACCCCTCCTCTCTCCCTCGCACAAGTCATAATCGAATAATACGAATTCTGAAAATAAAAATAAATCAAAACGATGGGTCGGTCAACAACCGGTAAGTATTTCGAAGACTTAATGCGGCCGACGCGAAAAATCCGCACAGCACTCTTGATCGAGCCCGTTTTGGAATCTGATCACAGCATACGGTGACGGCGGCGGTTGGTAAGAGGAAAAACCGGACAGTGATATATTGAGGGGGAGAGGGAGTGATGATCGACGACTTTCGGATGGTTGATATACATATAAGCCGGGTTTCAACGATGACAGATTTGTGCGACAGTAAACTGTCATGAAAGTGCATGAATGCTATAGTCATAAAAGTGAAGTGTGAACACTGTGACAATTTATCTCAACAGTGTTGTGTAATAGTAGGGATTTTGAATGTGTATTTAGAAACGTTATATTATACTGTTCGTATAATATTGTTACTTATCAAAATCATTAAAATGCTTTCTGATGGCATTACGCCTGGAATTATTCGTGTTATCGAAGAAATAATTGCCACCGAACGAAACTCTGAAGTAGAATATGGGTTAAAAAGTGGATGAAGCGCAGACATATCTTCGGTATAACTAATTCCCTTTCGAAAGAGTTGGCAGTAAGAAAAAAAAAACTAAAAGCTGCTGTGATGATTTGTTACTATTATTGCTAATATTCGTCGGTAGTGCTATCAACTGTCACGCACTTCTGATTGTTCGAAAGTTCTTTCCACGATAGTCCGACGGTTACTTAGAAGATGTACACGCGACGATAGCGTCACGATTAGTCGCTGTGGTAACGGGAACCGTCTCACAGAACTATCGGTCGTGTAAACCCGGCTATGGGTTAGGTCGTAATGTACGCACGCGTGCGCGCGCGCGTAACGATAATTAATCGAATTAACCGGTGGCGGACAGGTTGCTTCAAAGGCGCAGTGTAGTATAATACAAAACAGCTGCTGTACATCGCACGGTGCGTACACGACACGTAATCCACGCATAATGGTTCAATGTACAGTGTTACATTGTGCGCGAGATATGTGCCGGTGGGAGAAAGAGAAAAAAAAAAAACAAAAAAATAAATAAATAAAAATACCTTTACGGGGGTTCGTCATCAATCACACGGACAGACAATCGACAACCGCGGTGGATGTGGAGCACGCATCCCCACGCGAGTGAAAAAATGTACGTACGTACGTATTTTTCTCTCCTGACAAATCGAATTGTTTCTGCTCGGTTAAGGGCGAGGATGCGCGTGGAAACCGCGGGACGTCCGCGCGCGGGGAACCACACGGTACATTATGTACGAGCGACTGAAACGGGCGACGGTAGCCGCGACCACGGTTACGGTACGTCTATTATTCGTGTTGGTAGACAGCGGTTCGGTTACGTGTTTCGAGGATATCGTGTACATACGCACGGGAACCGTGACGGATTTCATTATGTTCGTACACAATACGCGTGTGCCTCAGCGGACGACGAAGAGCTAAAACTTAAAAGGTGAGACTGACTCTCGAAGCCTTGTACACTGCGCGGCTGAACACAATGGGTACACGTCGATCCGGTCAGTCGGACGCTCCTCGACGCGGGATATGGTATGGGAAAATCAGCCAAGAGTTTGTACTTCCTACGTACATATCTGTGTGTGTGTATGTATACTCTAAGCATATTTATGAACCGGGTTGGTGTACACGCAAACATAACTAAAGGTTCCGTTTGATCAAATTTTAATTCACGTCGTATTCGTATACGCGTCAACACTGCAGGCCTTGATATGCTTAAAACGGAATGCGAGAAATATAATTAATCAACTCATCGGAACCCTATCGGTATTACATTTGTTTTGTGTTTAATTAGTGAAAATAAATCGTAGAGCTGAGATTATTTTTTTCTTCATACGAGCGGTGGTTTTTATAAACATAAGTTTTGTACGAATACATTTTAGTTGAATCCAAATTGAATAGTAATTGTCCAAGTTCTCGCGAGGAAAATTAAAAAACAAAATATGCTCATCGCACGACGTATTATTTTATACAGTAACACGAACACGGATAAAATGGTTTCTTAACGTTTTGTAAAATCGGTTGAAAAACGAATCGCGTGTCTCGTACAGCCGTGAAAAAATCGGGATTTACATCCACCGAAACGACTGGATTTGCCGTCCTTTTCACTCGTAGTGAAAGAACAGTAGAACAGTTCGCAACTGAAATAGATCGAAGAAACCACGGACTGCTGGTGCTACGTCGAATAGTAAAACGAAATGATAAGTGGCCATTTACGCAATTTACTACACCTACCGCAGTGCGATTGGTCATCGAATCATCATGCTGATAACACGGTTTCCGGTTGTGGTTTTTCGCTACAGTTCGAGCACTACCTACATTTATTGTATAGATGTTTTATGCTGTCGGTTTTTTTTTTTTTTGTTTGTGAATTTTCCGAACGGTCGAATCGATATTTGCCCGTTTTCTGGTAAACCGTATAACGAATAATTGCCGCGGAGAGTTCACGAAATCATTACGCCGAATTACACGGATCTGATTCGGCGGAAAACGAAATGTTCCGTTTTTACGGGTACGACGCGTTATCTGGCTATAGTGAAAAGGAACGACTACTACGTGATCTCGCCACGTTGTGCAGCGCAATGTTCCGTTCGGTCACGCGTTTCTACGAGTAGGTATCTCGACTGCGGACGATGTTTGGAACACACGATGTCATCAAACTTTTTCCGGCTGACGTGACCGCGGCGCGGACCCGGGTCGGGAGAGGTTCGGAGAAGAAAACAAAACGCAAACGTTCCCACGTCAATCGGCGCGCGACGACCACGTGGTCATCGTGGACCGGGTGGGTTCGCGTCGGGCCCGTCGCACACGTTTAGCGTGCATCCGACGGGTCAGCCGGAATAGAACACGTGTCGTTGAAATATTCGTGAACGCGCGAGATGGCCGAACACTGCCGACACCGTTTGTTTACATCGCGAGCGCGCGCGTACCGTAATCAACAACATCGAAACGTGGATCGGGGGGGGGGGGGGGTGTACTCACGATAGAAGGCCCTGGTTCGGACCGTCGGCCTGGTACCAGCTGTACTGCGGCATGTAACCGGCAGTCGGATGATGCGAGTGGTGATGCGGATTGCCGGCCAGCGCCAGGTTCGGCGGCTTCATGTCCCACGCGACGACGGGCGGCGAACCGGAGACGCCGGACGAAGAGTGGTGCACCGGCGGCACGGGCGACATGTCGCACGACACAGGTGTCGAACTGGGCGTCGGGCTGTTCCCGACGTGCTGGCCCATGCCGCCCGGGCCCACGTGGCCTCCGCCGCCTCCGCCGCCGCCGCCACCGCCGCCGCCGCCGCCGCCGCCGATGTATCCTCCGGTCGGGCTCGGTTGACTGCCGGACGACGAGCCGTTACCTGCCAACAAACATTTGCAAAGTTATAGCGATTGATAATTACAACAACGATAACGATGATAATAATAATAATAATATATCTGACCGCCGCGGTAACAATGCGATCGCGGGCCAGCAAATCGGTTGCCTACAACATTACACGTGGGCGACGGAAACGCGTATCGCATAAAAAATCGCAATCGAACAGCATTTGGAGTGCAATAACAGAGCCGTACAGAAAGAAGCGCTGGTTCGAAAGCCGTCCACAATCAACGTTAAGTCCACTACGGTCTTCGCTTGGTCCTTGCGCCGACTTACAGTGACGCGTATCATTTATATTGATTCATAACAAATATAAACAGTGTACTTTTGTACGAGGTAACCCTGTCCCATAGTTTTTAATATCACACACCGAAGTTCAGTCCTCGAGGCCTCGATAAAATAATCTTAAATCGTTTATCTTTGCGGGGAAAATCTATGCCCAGGGTAGGTACGGTAGAAGAGGGGAATCATATTACGACGTGAAACTTATCGAAAGCGCAGAGAAATATTACGCGAGTAGTTTTGGACTGACTCGGTCGCTTGTACGTACGAAATCAAACGGAGTTTTTTCTTAACGAATTAATATTTAGAAAAAAAAAACTGTTCCGTACAATCAACACATAAATATGTTAAGAATTAACGAGTCTTTTAATTGTGCGTGTGTGGGCCGATAATATATACGAGTATAACCTATGTGTATGTATGTATGTATCGTGTAACCTATTAGTATATACGAGTAAATATTATTATCTCAATGTACGTGTGGTGGTTATTATACAATGAAACACTTGATAATGTTCCGTTGATTATACTAGGTGCGACTGGAACGTATAAATTCGATAAATCTTTATAATTTATTATCCATGATGATATAGCTGAGTAACATACGTGCAGAAAGTTCAAAATATTTTGCAGCGGCTATTCTATGGTGTGTCAGCTGTAGTATTTCGTATATTGATGAATGCTCTGAGTGGGTGCTTAGGAGGATCACGATCCTACTACGCGATTACGGATTTTGTTTCAGAAAAAATAAACGTGAACGATTTAAGAAGCCACGGCGAAAATGACCAATTTCTTGTACGTTTACACTAACGAAGACAAACATAACTATCACTGGAGATGGTGACGGCATCAATGTCGATTTTCGAATCGACAATCGCAAGTTACTGTAACGCACAAAGCCCTCATTATACCTTAAAACTACAACTCATGTCACCTGCAGAATGACTTATAAAGCGAAGGTCGAGGGTGGTGAATTCGTGGGACGTTGATATGTTATTGGGGTAGTGCAATGATTTGATATTGGCCTTAAGAACCATGTTGGTTAATTTTTATTATGAGAGGGCAACGAATATTACCTAATGATTAAATTTGTACTTAGGTAATCTAACTATCTAATTTAAAAAATAGCTCAACGGGCTGAATCATTTTATGAAGTAATTAAAATCTTTTGATGGTTGAAAGAAAAAAATATCGCCAAAATATTTATTATTATTACGGAGTTATGTAATGTTTGTTTATATTGGATGGGAAATGCGTTATTGGAAGTACGCATACCACGAATACAAAATTACCGAAAAAAAGTCGCACGCGCACGCGCATCTCACTTAAATCAATTTTCTACCAAACCGTGGACTAAATACATAATAAACCACAAACGTCATATCATTACGTTATTCAATAATAATAATAAAATTCGTCCTAATCGTATTATCGTAATTCTCGAGTACATATATATATATACTGTATAACATGAACTGCGCGGCGGCGGCACTCCCGCGCACGAAATAGCAATTTGTTCGGATCGCATTATCGATCTAAAAACTTATTACGTAGTACAATATGATACGTACATACTGCAAACGCGTTCACCGATTTCACGACGTACGTACAGTGTTATGGACTGCATTGTTTGCGTCCACGTGTATAGCGATGTACAACGTTGGTACTATTATTATTGTTAAATATTATATACACGTCATATTAAATGTAAACAAACGTTGGTCCAAAAACGCGTTCATCGTGTACAGGTACAATACGCGTTGTTATACGACGGAACTCTGCAATCTTCCGAATGACGGACGGATATCGCATACACTTTTCGGCATCCCGACTTACGAAATAGAAACATTGGAAGAATTCGCCGTACAAATGACGTTTACACGAGTTGAATTATTGTTGCGATTCAATTTTAAACAATTTAATCGTTTGGTTGTTTTCGTTGAATAACGTTAAACGTTTACTGTCAAAATATCGAAACAAAACGCTATCGAGCCTATTGCTCAGTTCACCCAAGAGCTAGTGTTCACCAGTATTATCGTACGTTGGCTCGGATCGAAAACGAAATTTGTCTGCTTGAGCAGCACCGAAGGTCTGCTGCGGTGGAATTATCCGATCGTCGAACGAGATTTCACTGCACACGAACAACTATAAGTAGGTATGTAGGTATGTACGCATGCATTATACAAACGACTCGCGCGTGCACGTACAAGAAGACACGCACTTTACATATTATGTGCATATATATATGTAGTAATAATAATAATAATATCATATGAGACGCGGTCACGGGATATACGTGAAAAACATTGACGGCAGCGAAAAACGAGCGAAAATATGTTGCGGCCGGAAGTGATAGATAAGTATACAGTTGTAGACGATGAGTGGATAACTATTATTATCAATGTTCGTATGGTGTACCTGGTCGACCGCGTGGTTTTAAACTCGACTTAAAAGATTTGTTATAATACCGAATTGAAACACGGCGAGAATGATCTATTTTACGAGAATCGAAACGGAATGCAAATTACCGCAGTAAGTGCAGATACAGATATTCGGTACGATCGCGAAATGTTGTGCCGCGACCAGGGAGAACAGTTCGCTGTATAGGCTATACAGTATGATAAGTTTGCCGTCAGTTTTAACTTGTACGATCTGACCCTTAAATACTTGGATTCTTACAAAGCACTCGTTTGCTTCCGTCCGCACGTCAATTATTATTATTATTATTATGTAATTTATGTCGGCGGACATGGATCCGGTAATAGTTCAAGAGGGACATACTACGTCGGAAGTCTCGTCTCGCCGCCGTTATTACGTCGAGTTAATGTAATATACGTCGTATTCTATCTTATATTGTTTGAGATATTCGGCTGAAGTGGAGACCTGCAGTACAGGTACTGCATGCGTAACGCGTACGGAACAAAAATGAATGAAATGACTTAAAAGAAAAAAAAGTTTTGTTAGAGAATCACACACGCGCGCACGCACACAAATATACAGACAGTAGAACGGTAGACATCCACACATACACACTCAGTCGGCGTAGAACGACGTATAGTATAGTCAGTGAACCGAAACAGTTGCAATCTCCCACGGTCACTTGACAGACCCATCCTGTTCCAGCTATTGTTTTCGTATATATGTATAGGAATACACTCACACATTTTTATATACGTGTATATAAATATATGTCGGGCGGTACACAACAACGTAATTCTTCGCACTCGTGTGTACCCGGCACAACGTATTCATTATATACGCATAATATACATTTGTATACGCCGTAGTTATTTTTTTATTATTATTATTTTTTTTTTTATTTTTTTATTTTTTCACGTAGTATATAAATTTCCAAACGAAATATTCAAAACAATTTACGTAATAACGCATATCATTATAAATGCAAACATTAAAATAGGCGCATTTCCGTGTATACGTAAAGTCGGTCGCGGTCCTAGAACCTTGTACTTATAGGTACTTATAGCCATCGTACACAGAACGATTATTTTATCGCGATCCAGGTTACCTCTAGGAAAATACGATCCACGCTAAACCAGACATGCAAACGTACTCCTTTCCGCACTACTCCTACTCGGGCTTTAAACGACCGCAACTTGTAGACCATAGATACGCGATTAAAATCATTTGCGACGGGGGAGGGGGGGGACAGTATTGGTGTTTCAATGCATCTGAACGGGTTACGTTAAATGGTTTATTTATTATTTCGTTTACTTCCATGTACATTTGCATTTCCGGTGTTTCTGCACCAATTGAATTACATTGTATTTGCGCACGTACTCGTCTCATTTTTAGAGTGCATGCATATAGAGAGTACACACTCACACACATATATATATATATATATAATAATGACGTTACAACATTAAAAATAATAATAATAAAACAATCGTAATAACAGTATACGAACAAAAAGTACACTCACCGCCCAGAAGGCCGCCAGACGGCGGAGGACTGTTCGGTATGCTAGGCGTGTTGGCCCCACCGGGGCCTCCCAACATGTGGCCAGGGCCGCCGCCGTTGTTGCTGCTGTTGTTGGACGGCGTCGACACTTGTTGTTGCGCAGCTTTCATCATTTTTTTATATTTACTCCTCCGGTTTTGAAACCATATTTTTACCTGGAACACGCGTATAACAACAATTAGGTTAGTCATATTTTACGTTTATTACAATTATGTATTTTTTATACGCATTGTGCGACGCAAACGCACGCGCCCACCAACCGCATTGTACACAGCACACGAACGCGAACATTTACGACGTATAAAACGACACGCGTATCAACGCGGTTCTAAAGACACTTTTGCCGTGCGTCGTGTGCACCGAGCGACAACGAACCCTGGAAGTCGCAAAAACCGCAACCACGACCGCCGTGTACAATACGCGCGCGCGTAACGACAACCCTTGTTTCGCATATACACCGCAACGACAGAGACAAACGGTTTCCCTACACGGGAGGTTCTGAACGACACGAATAATGTCGTCGCAGTGCGTACGCGCACTGGTGTTTACACGCTGCAGTTACGTGTACACGTTTGTCGTCGGTAACCGACCCGCCGTCCAACAGTCGCATGCGGAACGCGCATATCATTTCAATAAATTAAACGAAAACGATACACGATTACGGTGCCGCGTTCCGTTGGTCGCTAATTATATTTTGCGTTTCGATCGCGTAACACACGTCTGCACATGTGAATTTATGGACGCGCGTTACAACGCCGCCGTCTCCTGCACGTCCTGCACGCGACCAACTTGGCGAGTGATACGTCCCAATATCACACGTACGCACGTCGAACGATTAAAGCAGATTTTGCGCGCCCGTTAGGTTGTTGTGAACTCTGCTGCTGCTGCTGGTATACGACGTTTACGCGCGATATTTTTAATAATTAAGAACAACGACCCGATTATTAGTAGGCTCGAGACATTAGCGTCGATTTACGCACATGCAAATTATATTTAACGTGTGCGTATAATTACGCTAGAATGCATTTTAAGTCATGCAAATTAATTCGTATACATTATTTTTATTCAAGCAGATGTCTTAATTGGTTTCTCCTGCGCGTATATAATGTAACACGTATAGTGTACATCGTACTTCGTTTCGTCTGTCGTATATGTGTTAACGAGAGATCGTGTTTCGTATTGTATTTAAATGTACAAGGTGTTAAAAATAAGAATAATACATGAAACCGATTTTCATGTAACAGTATTCGAGTATAATATAGTACTGCGTATATATAAATATATACTTGCGAATTACAATAGATGTGTAAAACGTCACCGGGAGACGTTTAAATTTGTCTAGACGTATCTTATAAACAAGTACAACATATGTAACGAAATAAATTACCAATATTATCTAAGACGTTTTATGGGGAACGAAACTATAGCCATAGATCATGGGATATAGCGAGATCTACTAGGGTGTTATAATTTTTTATTTTTTGATCTCTTGTGGCAACTCGATCTTTGAGCGACACAACATACCTGCCTATGCCATTTGTTCTGGTAGAGGAACATGTATTGCTTCCATTGACATTTTATATTATTGTTGCAGCTGGTTTCGGGGCTTCTGCACTGTTTGTCTTATATATTGAAAGTTGTACTTTTTATCATTTAAATTATTAACCTGTACGACAGTAGTGTCATTAAATTTAATATAACTATTTATTTATTTTTTTTTTTTTGATACTTTTATAATTCGATCGGTTAAAAAAATAGCTATAACGGGATGAATATTATAAATCGGTTGCGTTACGATTCTACAGTTATAGTTCATATTTATTCCTGCAAACCACGTGGTTTCGAAAAATTTCAATAAACGCAACGGTATGGTAATACATCATGTTGCTGCAATAATACACAATGACGTCATGTAGATGATGGAAATAATAATAATAATAATAATAATAATAATGTTTTACGAGGTATTATTATGTCAAGCGGACGACGCCGAAACGACAAATGGCGAGCGCGCGCGATGCGTGTCAACATAATTTATATAAAAACAACATTATAAGACATACGAGTGCCGGCGAATATTTTGCATGTTTATATTATTGTACACCTTATATTATGCCGAAGCCGAGAGATGTTGTCATGATTAATTCAATGGCTAATAGAATCGTGCGAAACGATACAACGAGCGAGAACTCGCACGTATGATGGCAACAAACGCGTGTGTGTGGATTACAGAGAGAGAGAGAGAGAGAGAGAGAGAGAGAGAGAGAGAAAGAGGGAAGGATTGACGTTTCCAATTTTAACGTACATTTATATCATATTTATTTCTACAGACACGACTAACGTGTATGGATCAGACGATATTAAATGTACTAAAAATGTACCCGCTCGCAGTGATGCAGTTATGAGAGGTGCGATAATATGCACAAACAATTTCGAGATATGCACTTTTATGCATTCAAATATTTACGACTGAATTCGAAAATAAATGAAATAGAAATGTTCACGAGTCTATGCAATACACTATTTGTTTTGGTTTTTATCACGTTGTTATAATTTACAATAATTATATTATGATGTAATATCGAGGCCCATCGCGTTCGGGTCGGCACTCCGGTGATACGTGGTGAGCGCGAAATGAACCGGGTTTTTCGGACAATTAGACAGTGGTGGTACCATCGATTCTCACTAGGAACGGCTAAAATCGTTTTTATTTTGACGTAGGAACATTATTAACCTTTCCCCGAGTATTTGCTATTGTCCGATCACTTATTTTTCCGTAAAAGTATAGTATAGGCAGTAGTCATCAAACTATCAGAAGTGCATAATATACGCGTGTGTTAAACGTTTCGTGTACTTTCGTAACGCGGTTAATTTTCTTTTGTTCGACGAAAAACGGTTTCGACGTAACAACAGTCCCTACACCGTAAATCGATCCGGGATCCGTGGCAGGGTTTGCGTGCTCGCGGTTAATCGGCAAAAACGTATCGTTGCTGTGCATTAATACGTAACGTACCTATCGGAGAATACATCGATTGATTTCGGCTTTATACAACACAACCGTTAAAATTCACGAACCGGTAAAGCGAAAAAAACATCCCCGACTATAAACACTTCCAGTTGGCACAAGTCATCGATCTTCAGACGCGTGCTGCGCTATGACGGCGGCGGCAGCGGTAGACGACAGACAAAGGAACTTTGGTTGACAAATAATATACGCTTTGGAAATTAATAAATCGGGCGGCGGCGGCGGCGGGTTCTTTCGCTTTTCTTTTGCCAGCAGCACATTCTACCGCCGCGCGTAAACCGCATTTCTGCAGCGGCAGCCGACCAGCGACGAGTGTATACAGCGCGATAACGATGGTGACGCTCGAACACGTACGATGCAAATGTGTGTGTGTGTGTGTGTCACACGTTTACCGTTCGGATCCACATTTTAACCCGCGCGCAATACACAACGTTATACAGTGCGGTTGTACGACGAAAGCTCGCTGTCACACGATCCGCCACGTCGTATGGTTTAGCGAATACGTTAGTGAACACGACACCGGAGAAAACCGTGTGATGTGAGTCGTTCGAACATTATTCGCTCATCGACTCGAAACCGCGAACCATTCCACCGGGTCGTCGTTTCCCGTGCGTTTCCGTTCCCCGTCCGTCTCACACGAGCGCGCGGTATACGCTCGACCGCACGCACAGGCACTGTACACTTCATGTACTGCTCGTATACACACACACACACACACACACATTTATATATATATACGTGTGTACACTGTATACAGGTACGTGTACGCGTATGTGCCGTGTGTATAAAAATACTACGATGGAGGAGCGTATAAAGAATAATGTTTTTTTTTTTCTCCTTTAATTTTTTTTTTTTTTCTCATCTCCGCAGAAACCGAATAACAGCGTCACCGGCCTCAGCGGCGATACGAGCCGGTCACCACGGTCCGCTCTTTATGTCGGGCCGACCGCGCAATGCCAAGAATTCTTGGACTCGGTGTGTTTTCTGGGGCCGGCTGAACCGATCGTCGCCGCCGCAGACATCAGAGACGAACACAAACATGTAGCGGCTGCTGCTGCTGCTGTTGTGCGTTTTCGCCGCGAATGACGAACGGACGAAACGGGGAGGAGGGGGGAGGGGGAAAGAAAAAAGAAAAAAAAGCGTCGCGCGAATTCTTTTCGTATTATTTCGCGTGCGTGCGTGTGCTTTGTACGTAGTGCGTACGCGTACGCGGATGGACTGCGAGATGGAACATCCGAGAGACGCTTGTGATAATAATAATACCGTGTCGACGTATCCGAGCTCCGAGGAACGACACAGCGTGCGGGCACTGCGTTTTGTCGGCCGAATCGAGTCGATGCGATTCAGGCGCAGCGCGCGTCGGGTCCTTTATTTCCGCCGGGTTTTATTTATCCATTATATTATTGTTATTATTATTTTTCACCGTATGCGGTTTCGCAATCGCGCCCGTGAACGCCTTTACCTCTGCACGAGACTGTATCGTATATGCGCGTATTGTTACTAACGAGTTGGCCTCAAGACCTAGCGCGCATGTTGCATCGTACGATCTTACACCACCCACGCCGCGAGACTAGCACGTACACGCGTTTTTCGACGCAGCCATCGTCGAGTCACGCTCGCGCGATACGTCCTTCCGGATCGCGAATCACTGCAGACCCAAGCTTTTCTCGCGTGCAATACCACGCGCATAATATCACGGTTGAAATTGAATTGATTTCTAGAACGCACGTTTCGCGCAGTCGAGTTGCGTTTGTGTTACCGCGGTGTTAACTTTATGTGACGATAGCGGAACGGCGAATTTTGTTTTTTTTTTTTATTCAGGCCACGGCCGCGCCAAAACTACCTTGTTCGCCGAGCCAATCGATCTAGGGATAGGTTCTGTGCGGCATCTGAAATTCAAAAACGAATATCTACATGTAGACACGCTGTTTGTGCACACACCGATGCAGTGTACGTGAAATATAATTGAAGTCGACATACGTCATTTCGCATGGGACATACATAACGTACGTAACGAATAAACGAGATCAGAAACATAATCGCGCGGTCTTACACAATGAGTGGTATAAAAACGAAAACGATACGGAGAACCGAATTCGTGATATGCGTGTGGAGGAACCCACGAGGATTTCGCGTTACTGTTCTTTGAGCTTTTCTAAATTAGTATTTTGATCATTCTATTGCACACGGCAATTTCGTCGTACCTACAGCCCAAGATTTTTATTCATAAGACGGACATCGATGTATAGAAAGCGACAAAACTTCTCGCATTAATTTGGCATCATGGTTATTGTGGCTCGTTTAGAAAGTTTGCCGACCGTAATATCAGTGAACTAGCCTATTATAAATAGCTGTACGAATGTCGACACACTTGGAAAGCTCTAACAGTCCGGACGGAAGAAAAAAATCAGAACAATCGAAATTGAAAGTGAACCCGAAATCGAATCATCGTACAGGTTCACTATATGGTCGTAGGAACATAAAATCATAATTTATAATTACCGAGCGTAGAACACTGTATACAGTATAAACTATAGTTTACATAAATCTTTCAAACCTTTTTTCCTCGGGTATCATTATCACATTAAAGAAAAAAAAGGATAAGACTCCGCGGCCGACCGCCAGACTTAATGGACGTCATTCTCGATTAAACAAAAGTATACAGTGTGCGCGTGTGTATGTACGTGTCTATACATTCAGATTATTATTTTTTTATTAATAAATTACACATGTTATTTCAGTACGAATATTTATAGCCGGCACATAAATCAGCCTCTAGTGTTGTTTGGCGGAGAGGACACGAAAAAATAATAATAATGTAATAGAGTAAACTCATAATATATCGATGTATATGTATAAACGCAAACACACGTATATTCATATAGGTACATACAGGTATATTGGCGCAATGATTCTAATCTGTCAGTAAGTACTAATCAATGTCAAATAATTTTTGATATATGAGTAGCCGCCGCCGCCGCCACAGACAATATTGTAACTCACTCACTCGCCCCTCCTGCCCGCAACGACTGAATGTAGAGCGAGACGACGAGAGAGAGAGAGAGAGAGAATAGAGGGAAAAAAATCATAAACACATACATCATACATCGACGGACACGAATCAACCCTAATCGAGCGGTGACCGGTTCTCGACGATTTTTTCCGATTTTTATTACTATTATTTATATGTTTATTACTCGTGTCACTTTTTTATTTTATTCCAGAAACCCTCGACGCATCTTAAGGCTATATTATGAACTCAGAATTCAGCCCAACCCTCTGCGCAGTGCGTGAGTCTGTCAGACGGAGAAGAGTTATTATACGGATTGCCCCATCGCGCTCGCACACTGCAATCAAAACCTCGCGCGGACAATATTCCGTTTCTGTTTTATTACGGTTTTTTTTTTTTTTTTTTTTACCTAGTATTTTATATACCTGTTACAGTCCGATAATCTCACTCACACGGTATCACCGCATTGCAGTCGATTGCATTACGTGTAAAAGTGCAACACTATAATAAAATGCAAAAACACGATGTATACGATCGATTTCGTTGTTTTCCCGAATACGACAAAAACGCATCAGTAAAAATTTAAAACGGTCTTCGTAAAACTGAAGTCACGAAAAAGCGAAGAGCGTTTATACGTGGTGTGTGTGTACGTTTGTGTAGGTCATAGTACATAAGAATTGCGAAATAATCAAAATTAACGAATATACGTGTATTCTTATATATACAAATATAATCTACACATCAACATTGCCGTTGTTCGCGCAAGTTTTATGAGCCTCGATACACACACACACCTTATTGTATACGCGGCGGAATATTCATATATATATATATACGAGTGTGCTCACATACACAAGCATGCACACACACGTTCATGAGGCGGAACTATGGTACGCCTACCATGGTCATCTGCAATGTACAATGTTTTGTAATGTATTTTTATGCGTACATATATATACAAATAACAATAAAACTTCTATGTGTGCTTATTCCAGCAGTGAAATCACTTAACCAGAAACTTTTACTTCATTATGCACATTTTTTTTTTTTCATCTTCCTACTCCTACCTACTGCTGTAAACCGTGTGTCACGACCACAAAAATACACACACACACACACACACACATATATATATTTATTTATATTATTATATAAAATATTATTCCGACATCAAACAAAAACGGACATTACTATTGTATCGAAGAAAACTATTCAGAAGATGCAATTAGAATACTGCATGTGTGTACGCGCGCTTGTACACACTCGCAACACTAAGTTGAAATAGTTTGAATAAAATTGGATAAACCGTACAGATATAAATATTTTTATTATTTTTCTACTTTTTATGTAAGTTTTTTTTAACAGGATACACCTGTCGTGATAGATTAGAAGGTGGAGGCCATCGAATCGTACGTTATTTATGTATATACAAACCGTATACATATATATATAATATTATGATATACGTTTTGGCTTCCGGCTTTTATTTTACGGGACAACTCGGCCGATCTCGTGTTCTTATTAACATATTTTATTCATTAAATAATATTATTATTCTTCGAGGTATAAATATGAATATTTATAAAAACAAAGAAGGCATATTCGACGCTATCGCTGCCGTCGCAAACCTATTCTTTTCACCTCGATCATAACGCTTCGACGCGACGCCACAGCAGAATCTTATTCTCATACACATTCGAAATTGTGAAAAAAAAACGATCTAACTTTCATCTGATTTAAATTGTATTTTGGATATTATACGGTCTGCATTCTGGGTTTTAAGCCGTTTTTGCGATCATACATAAAAATACAACTGTACACATGTAAACAAAAGCGCGGCATCATGATGGATACTGTACACAATAATATATACCTGTGTATATGCTCGTGTTTGTGTGTGTGTGTGTGTGTGTGTGTGGGAACAATGGTAATCACGATAACGACACGCATGGGACCCTCCCTACGAGCGAGAGGAAGTCGTTTTAGACTGATGGAGAAGGTACGAGGCAGCAGCAGAATAAAAAATAAAATAAAAATAAAACAGTGTTTTGTCGGGCGAGTGCGCGCGCGCGCACAAGGACGACTGTTTTTCCATCGAATCCTTAATAAAAAAATGTACGAAAAACAACGTACGCCGAATATTATTGTTATTATGCTACCAACGCCAGTGTATTTTATATTGTACAATTGAATTCGCTAAAACTATATAGTAACGTAATTTTTCTCATGTTCGTGTAATAATCGTACTGATTGACGAGATGGCAGTGTTAGACGGTAAAAAAAAAAAAATTAAACATATACCATTTTAAACGCATATTATGTATGTTTTGTATTATGCTCTAAGGGGTATTAGTCCCAGGGCAAACTTTCGTAAAAATACGCCACACTTTTTCAACCCGTTCCTGTATACAGCGCGCGCGATGAACCACCATCACTATTTTTTTGAGGAACAGACCACTGTTAAAAAAAAAATGTTTATTTATATTTGAGCGTACGTATTTTTTTATTTATTTTTTATTTATACATATAGACGAATGTACGTGATTTTCAAAGCGAACACTGCAACGACGGCGAACATGAGTCGTACACGCGCTGCTGTATAACATGTATAATGTAATGACGTCTCTCTTTCGCACGCGGCTAATTCTGCAGTATTCAGCAAGGCCGATTGGCGGGACGAGGTGAAACGTTATTTTTTCACTACGTGTATGTGCGCGTGTATGTGTGTATGTGTGTGTGTGCCTACTAATGATATAACAAAAAGTTTCGAAACGAAAAATAAAACAAAATTAATCATTCTTTTCACATTAGTCAATTCGGCGATGTATCGTGAAGGAATAAATCGTAAATATATACGATGATAGTATGATTATTACATCTTGTTCGCCGACAGCGCGTTCTTATTGCACATTATACGTAAACCCGCGGCCAGCATTACAACGACACCGGTTATGCCTATACAACGGTCGGTCGACCGCACTATGTGCAAGGCTACGCGCGGTCCCTGGATCGTGATTATAAGAATAAAAATGATTGCGTTGGCGCATACTGAATGATGAGTCCCCATTGCACACAGATGAAGCGTCATGAATTAATATTATATAATAGTAATACCTATTTATACGAACAAAATCGTATTGAAGAATGACCCTTTTTCAAGTTTGCTGGTTCGTATATCAAAAATCGTAGGCAGTTCCGTAAGATTGAAATAGTAAACAAACAAGATTTGGAAAAGAGAAAATATTTATTTTGTTTACACATTTTTGATAATTTTTTTTTTTTTTTTTATACTATAATATTGATTAATTCAATAATTCAATGGGTAGAATAAAATACATTTTTTTTAAATATTTATTAAAAAATTTTATAGTTTTTATAATTTATTCGAAAAATTAAATTGAATTTATGAACTACAATAAGTTATGTCAAAGTTTTAATTTTTCGAGGTCCATATTTGTACCACGGTACCTGCCAAATGTCATAAGATATACGTGAGGCAACAAAAGTTTTAAAATAACCAACTAGACAAAACAAGAGTATATTACGTGTGAAATAAGATTTTCGTTTGAGTTGCTCATTATTATCACCGTTCACGCTATTCTTAGTGTTTATACGGTCGAATTATTATTTCACAATTAATTAAAAATTAAATAAACAAAAGATGTAGGCCAAATACACCAAATTATTATTTTTGAAAATTTGATTTTTCATTTTATTTCATATGTCACAGTCTACACCGTATTATTTTAGTTTTGTTTCTTTAATTAATATAACATTAACAAGTAGCCATTCGACAAGTGTCGTACGCTCAGCCGTACGCTACAACTCCGGTCGTTAACTTTTATCGTGTTTTTATCTGTGCTTCGATCACCCGGGCATATATATATATATAAATACTTGCTGACGATAAATGAATAATATAATAATAGTCTTGTAAACAGAGGTTCGTTTTCCCATGCCCACGCCTATTCCAAAGTACGTATACATATGTAAAATACACGTCGAAAATTATTATCATACTGGAGAGGAAAAAAAACAATTTTCGATGTTTGGATATTGTTGTTGATGTAAACATTTATATATATATATTTATATATTTATTTATAAAAATTCCAATATATTTTTTAGAACTGCACAACAATTGCGTTAACAATAAACAAACGCGTAATATTATACTTGTACTATGTAAATCCATGTAGTGTAATTATGTGCGCTTAATATACGAGTACATGCTTACAATATATTGCATACATTATGTTAAATATACATAGTTCTGTGTAACTAGGTCATTTTTTCAACTTTCAAAGTCAAGTCAATGATGATGAAAAAAAGAACAGATTTAATAAGCAAATTCTTGAGATTAAATTATAATTCGTCGTGGACACGTACGTACGTGAAAAACTGAAGTTAATACCGTGTATACACACACGAACACGGTTGAGCGTACAAAAAGTTGTTTATTATTTTTTTTTTCCGCCCATAATATTTACCTGGTGTAATCGCGGTGCCTATATAATTAATCGGTAGACGAAAATAATATTATTGCGCATGTATCATATTAGCATCATATTATAATATACGATGTTATAATGTATACGTTAATTCTAAATGTTTTTAAAATTACGCAAGTCAAATCAGACGTTGAAAACAAAATTTCTAAGTAAAATAATAAAATATAAAACACACCCGCACACGTGACCCAATTTCGGAGATACGTAGTTGTCATTACACACACGTCGGACGAATAGGTCAAAGACGGATGTTTCCACACACACATAGAAACAAATTCACGTAAAATATATGTTATTATATTTGTGGTTAGGCAGCGAGTATACACACACACACATTTATAGAACACGAACTATATTATAGTATTGTCGAATAACATCTGTTTTACCAGTAAAAAAGTTTCGAAGGTTTATTATTATTATTATTATTAGTTATATTGTATGTATGTACATAATAATAATAATAATATACACACTAAAATATACGTCGCTTTGTTCGGTCTACGGGTAGAACGTTCTCGCGGAACAATGGAAATCCACACGAACAGCGCGCGCTAGCACTCGTTCGACATGATTTTTTATCCGTTACAAACGTCGTGCATAATATTATAAACACATATATGTATACACGTGTATAAGAACGAAAATATGTATTTATATATATATATATATATATAACTACTTATCCTTGTTTTTAACGTGAATATATATATATATATATAAATATTAATTTTTTAATTGTTAAATCCGCGGGTTATAATTGTTTATTTTATAATTTTTTACCCGACAAATTTACACAAATCTCAACGTCGACCGGACACGAATTTGCATGCACTGATACTATGCAGCCGTAAGAAATGCATTCTACGAGAGTTCCTCCGTCCCGCTCGTCCCGTGACGTGATTTAAATATTATAACCGTTCGTTTATACGTACGTACACGGTATAATATATAATACCTAACTCAAGTATGCTTGTTGAACGGTAAATATTACAATGCGTACCTAACCTATTGTAGAAAATTAATTCGTTTCTCGCGTCCTTTATTATCGTAATGATATCGTCGCGACTAATTGCCGGCTTCGCCGGTTTTCAGTTACGCTTATTGGTGCGCACAGCGTGGCCGGCGCACACCGCGGTGCGAAGGTATCGGATAACGTTTGGGGGCGCCCCCCGCGGTCCGTGGATCCCTCGTCCTAATCTAATTACCAGTAATTCGCCGCGCACAACGTTTTTCCATCCTTTTCGTACACGATTTTATCCTGTGTATTATTCCTTCGTTCGCAAAAATCTTACATGTCAGAGTGCATAATACATCGTAAGTACTGCAAAGTAAGGAACGCGTTAATCGTCTCGATGTGCACACGTAAGTATGTACCATAAACGAAAGTATTAAGCTGTTGATCGACCTTCATCACTACGATATAGATATATCCTACTGATCTCGCAGCCAAC
This sequence comes from Sipha maydis, assembly GCA_034509805.1. Classification (NCBI taxonomy): domain Eukaryota; kingdom Metazoa; phylum Arthropoda; class Insecta; order Hemiptera; family Aphididae; genus Sipha; species Sipha maydis. Next base: position 143,988 of record JASXSY010000738.1, on the reverse strand, counting down.
GGGCTTGGTGTAATGTGTGATGATTTTTCTCTCCTTCGGGAGTTGCTCCGTTATAATACACGTGCAATTATCTACTAGTCGACCGTACGTATTGCAACGTCAAAACGGCTCCGCTAATCGCACAGGCTTGTGCTCATGGATCACCTGTATCACCTGTGGTGTTGCAAAGTTTCTCATTACGTTTATTTTACATTTGTTCGATCGTATGCGTTTCTCAGTTTTAAAACAAACCGCAATGCGCCCGTTCGCGTTAAACGCATGCGATATTATAGCGCTCGACTAAAATTTGAAAACTTTATAAAAGTATCGTTTACAAGACAGCGTGCTTTGCGCGTGGTCGTAGGTTTAATGCGCGCGCATCAACGACGAATTCGCATTTATCTCATCATACGGTGTGTATTGTTTTTTTACGTAAACAACACATAAATTATACACATCAGACGGTAACGTAACATAAGACACCCGTAAAAGATTCAAATAAATTTTAATACAACACGGGTTCGTTCCCCGCGATACGCAAGTGACGTTTGTTTCGTGTGTTCGAACCGGTCAAATTATACGCGATAAACTGCAGTTGCGTACACATGGTAATACAGTGCACAGTAATACCTACTATATTATAGCGATACAGCAATGCGGCGCACCGCACGACACATGGCACAATGGTCGGACGACATAATACTTTTATTTTTATTTTTCACAATCATACACGTCATATTACATAATACAGGTACGTGCTGCGCAGCAGTAGTACCGATAGTGTACCGAAGGGGTCTTGTGGGTGTGTCCCGCGCGCGCGCACGGGGTAGAGCGAAAACGGAGACGATTCTGAAATCCGATAACCGAACCGAGTTATTTCCCTAAAATAAGTCCCGACCGTACATTACGTACGTATACATGTGGTGCCATTATCGCGCGGGCCGGAGACATGCAATAGGGGAAACGACGTGTTCGCAATTCGTAACGTTTTCCCGCCGAAATTCGACCGACTTTAGGCTTGTTTCGTAAACACTACATAATTGAAAATACAGTCGTACGAAATAAATTATCGTATTATTACTTGACGAATAAAAATAGATAAAAAAGACAAATTGTAAATTGTCGTCTTAGTAACAGTAGTCGCCGCCAGTAAATATAATGTCGATTCGAGTTCAAACATAACGCGTGAAATCGTGTCGATAATTATGGGTTTGCTACCGAGAGTTTCCATAAAATTAAAAAAAAAAATTAAATCACCGGACCAAACACAACAACAACAACAACAAAAATAATAACAAATATGCGTATGGTGTGAATTTAGCGTACGACTTTACGTTAAAGGTTTTATATTTTTTTAATAGCGATGGAATATTGGTACTTTGTAAGTGTAACGCAGAAAAATATTTATCTATTAGAACGCGACTGCGTACACTAGTAGATAAATTTCGTTGGCACGTAATTAAATATGTACATTAATTTTTGAGTTTCGAGCTAATGATTTCAAACGACTCGCGAAAAAATTATCGGAACGTACCTGTTATAGATAGTAATGGAAAGTTTAAAAAGACTGTATTCTACTGTATTTCGTTTACATAGTTTGTAAAATGATCAATGGTCAAAACGATCGCGAATACGTGAGACGCTCCGAACACAATATACATGATATCGGGTGTACCTTTTTCATTATTTTAAATCGGTGAAATCAATGGAAAAAAAACCATCGGTTATATAATTTCATTATTGCATTATATGTTGCTAGTGCGTGCGCGTATTTTTTGTTTTTTTAATCGGAATCGGTTTTTTTTCTTATAAAAAATGAGTTAGCGGCGGCGGTGGCGGAGAAACAACTGTGCGTTTCAATACACACGCTGCCACGCACCCGAAGAGGATGGAGGCGTTTCTTTAACGTACTATTACATCCTGCAAATCTGTCGACCGACACAAAAGGTTCAGCAGCAGCGGTTCTCGTTCGTCCGGTGGGTACACAATGATGTATATATAAAAAAAAAAAATACTAAATATAAAATCATATTTCAGTCAAAGGACTTCCCAGTTATTTGATACATATACACGTTATTATACTATTATACTAAATAACTCGCACAAAGGCCACAACAATTCGTACGCGTGCGCCTTTTTTATTGTACAGTTTTTTTTCCTCCTCCATCTTTTCATAACATGTAAAACATATAAAAAATTTGTCGCACGAGCCTATAACGATATTTATCGTACATAAGTACATACACTTGGTAATACTATTATTCACAAATATACCAATACACGCACGCGTATGTAGTTACAAAACAGACGAGACGGGCGTGAACACACCTACTATATATATAATACTATATATATATATAATAAACACATACACGTCATACCGTTAAACGTCAGAACGATTCAACGCGACATTCGTCCAAGACCAGCCGAGCCGAGAGTTTTACGTGTATAAAAAATAAAAATTAAAAAAAAAAAAAACCAGAAAAAGGCCGTCGTTAGTAACCGTCATCGGTGCGGACACGCGCGCAAGAGGATATTTAAACAAAAGGGACGATCGGTGGGCATTTTATGTGTGCAGCACCTGAGATTTTTAACGAATAATTTGAAACCGTTGACTTTCCAATTGATTCGTTAATTCTTACGCAAACCTTAACATGTTACGTTTTATACCCAAGTATTATTTTATTTTATGCGTTGAACCGACTGCAGGTTATTTGTCGAAAACAAAAAACTCTCATTGGTGGTTCACGTAGCGATATTGATCGAATCCGAAAATAAGCTCGTCCATCGTTATCGCTACGATTTTTTTTAACGTGTTACGATGATCGAATTTCGTTATGTGAAAGCGTCGGGAGTCGAAAGGATTTACTTGTCCATCGCGATAAACAATATATTTGCATTTTGCGTCTGCTAAAAGGCATCAGATCGAAAATCGCAATCAAACTATACGGTTTTCAAAATGTTCAAACATAATATTTGGTGGTTAGTTGTTTCAAGTAAATTCTAGAAAAATAAACGAAAATAAGCACCACGTAAAAACACATTCTTATTTTTCAAAGGTTGGTGAAATCCTAAACAACTTATTTAGATGACTATTGATAAAATTTATCGATGTAGTTTTTTTTTTTTGCGAACGATTTCAGTGAACGTGTACTGTTCTCGTCCTTAGAAATGTCTGTTGAAACCGTCGAACAAACTCGTAAATTCGCATGCCGAGGCATTACACCCTTACGAGATAGGTTTGAAAAAAATTATTATACATTAAATATTATACACAAAAATACACTCTCGGGTAAAACCTTATTAACTGTGGGTGGTGCAGGTATACCATACCATATATACATATATATATATATATATATATATAAACCTATTAACGTAGAGGCGGTGCGGCATTGTTATTATATTATTATAATAATATTATTATTATTATTATTATTATTATTATTATTATTATTATTATTATTATTATCATTATTATTCGTTTTGTATGTACGGTGCGCGCGCGCGATTATGATGTGTGTCGTGACTGAAATTTTATCGTACACGTAGTGGCGGCGTTGTGGTTAATTAATTAATTAACGACCATCGTTGTAAATCTATTAGACGTACTACCTCGAATTGTAGTCGATTTACCATATATAAGTACGCTTTCAGATACTGAATTTTTATAAATATATTCAAATCAATTGGTAATTCTTTGCCAAAGTTTTCGATGCACTCGCGTGATGGTACGACGGGCAAAATTTAAAACTAATTTACGTCGAATCACACATACGGTATTGCTCACACAAGCTTAATTTCCATTCGAGACGTGTATAGGACGTATCGAAAAGATTTTCTGTTGGAATTACCTATGTGTTGGCGATACATAATGTGTATTTAACGTATGCATACACGAGCAAGTATAGTTTTTGTACGAAACAACGGAAATCTATGTGTGTAAATATGCACAGAAACGGACTCCTACAACAACGTATCGGACGTGTAATTAAAACTTTTCAATTACAGCGTTGGGAGAGAAGCAAGTTAATAAATTAAATCATATTATACGTGTTTGGCGTCGGCAAAGGAGGCCATGGCGCTCCGTAATACTATATGTTAAACATGTGTGTGTGTAATACTAGTACGAATACGGATGCAATTTTCGCACTAATTTGAATATTTTACATACTAAACGTTTACGGACATACGATGCGTGCGTGAACACGAGTAATGAGTAATCAAACGTGTTTTCGCATGCATCTAAAGTATATTAATACTCTCCGCGAAACACCACGAATAACGGATGTTGAAATGAGCGTATCATATAAACGGTGTTGTAATCGATAGATTACACTTTCGGTGCACCTACACTCGCGAATAATACAACGTGTGCATCGCAGTTTTGCGCGATACACGGCGGAGTGTGCGTTTAATTAGACTCAAATCTAGACTAAAATCAACACGGTTGTATAACATAACGTGAGCGTAAAAACGAAACGAAAACTTCAGTTTCATTTTACAATCAAAGCCGTGCACGTGCCGTGATTAGAACAATGCGTAATATTAAACGGAACCGTCAACTGCCCTGAGATTTGACATGATGTTGGCTTTAGGGCATTCCCAGTCGGCTGTAACACGATTGAGTATAAAACGACTTTTTTACGACACGACAGAGCATAAAAAAACTTTGCGATGTTGCCAATTTCAATTTTGAACTATATTGTACAAAAAAAATTATTTAATTAAATATTTCAAATCATAGTATGAATTATGAAATCAGATAAATGGGTCTGTTTTAAAAATAAAAAATTATTACTATAAATAGTCTATGCTCAATCGTTCTTCACCGCCCCAGTCATCACAAAAACAATATTAACAACAGATTTTTTTCATCCAACACCAAGTAATCGTTATGATTTGCATTAAGCAGCCCCTCTCCATTAGTATAACTTAACGCTAGAGCAATGAAGATCCACTACTAGATTTCGATTTTTCTTTTTTAATTACGGTTCCCAAGTCAACACGTTATGTTGAACCGCACTGCACTCAGAACTCTTAACTTTCACATATGATATTATTAATAATAAAACATCATAAGAGAAACAAAACATATATGCAAGCGTAAACAGTTCCATAACATTAATTAATAATAATTTATTCGATTTTACGTAAACGCGGTTCGGGTTTACGGCGGTCGGGGAAAACGCTATAAATGGCTGTCGTTGTAACCGTATTTATTATGTACACATTACGAGTTATACAATTTCACTAGTACAATACTCAGGCGCAGTGGCGTGGCGAACTTAAAATTTGTCAGTGCCTGTAGCGCGTATATCACGTGTTATCCCACCCACGCATATACGTACACCGAGATCGCTATTCTAATAAATATATATATATCCCTTGAAAATCGCTATAAATTGGATTTTGAAAACGTACACGGTACGTATACGCGCACAAAAGAACATCAAAAGACGACCGCCTCTCTCTCTGGCGAACCCTTCGCCGAGCACATAAATTTATATAACACATTGCAAAACCGATCGGTATTGTTGTTAATTTTTAATGTCGATATATAGTTTTTTTGATCACACGCCCCGGCGCCCCAACACCGCGGACGCATAAAACATGCCTCGTACCCTTGGGCATGTACGTACGTACCACGTTGTTGATAAAAAAGGTAAGGCTAAAAATCCACACACACACACACACACACACACACACGTTTCGATCGATTTTCTAATCGTATTCTTATCGACGAATGCGTTCACGTTGTGTTCGGTGTGACGCGCGGGTACGCGTGTACAAAGTGCGTTGCATTACTTTGCGAACTTAAATCTCCGAAACCGCGACGTAGGCCGATCGAACACGATGCGTCTTGGTGGTCCGTCGCGCGATTTCACGTCGACTCGTCGAACATCTCTCCTCGCGTTGCACCGCGCGCACCGTTTTATCGTAGTTATGTGGCATACGTTTGAGCGCGGTAAGGCGTGTGGGTCCGTTACTTGCAACGAACGATTCGCGCGAGATAAAACGCGCGTCCCGGGCAGCACAGGCGCGGGCCACGTCAAATACCCGAGAACCCGCGATTACACCCAACGCGCGATCGCCGTGCATTGGGCGGTGGTGCGATGCGGATTGCAAGTCGTATCGCAAATCGTATCGCAATCGATCGATTCGCCGACGTACGTACGACCGTGGATCGCCGCGTAACCGTGCACGCATTCATATCGCATGCGCATGTTGTTGCGCACTGTCCGCGTGTACTAATTAGTGTTGGTAATTTTTCCACGCCGTTAACCTGTCATGGAACACGAACACAACGCGACGGGGGCGGGGTGGAGGTACCCTTGCGCGCGCGTACGTGTTGCGCGCACATTTACAGTTATTGTTATTGTTGTCGTGTAGCGATTTCTTACGGTATTAATCGTTGTTTCCGCTAATACGCGCGAACCGCGTATCGTCACCGTCGTTACCAGATCTCGGTTGGAACGCACAACCACCCCCTCGTTCGGCACACGGGAACCGCCCGGTGCGCGGATTGCCGTGAAAGCAGTGCCGTCGGAAAAGCACGGGTGGATGTCGTTCCGCCAGGGTACGCGTGCGCATACGGTCAAGTGATCGATTTATCGCGAGGCAACGGCGGTCGATGCGTGTAACAATCGATTTCAACAATTCTCGTACACGACCTTCAAAAGAACTCTGTAGATACGGCCCTAGTTTCGTTCTTATTGTCGTCATTATACACGTACGTACACGAACGTTGCCACTTGAAAACCCGAATTCGGTTGAAAAATAAACAATATTTACAACGTATATATGATACACATCGTTTTGTTCGGACAATGGATACTGTTTCATAATGCTATAAAAATAAAAAAATAAAAACCTTCATATTTCACATTTTCCACGCGTTTATACATACGTACACTCTATTGTGCAACGTACATGCGAGATTTTTTTTTTTAATTTCCGTTTCCCGACCGCATTAATTATTGTTTTGGACGTCGTTGTTTCGTATCACGAAACGAAAGTCGGTGTTTTCCTTTTTACCCGACTAAAACTGTACATTTGTGAAATATTGCTATGATGGGTCTTACGTACTTACGTATGTATTTGTGTACAAATATACACGCATAAATTGTGCGTACCTACCAGCAAACTATTAGACGTATACGCATCGTCGTCAACACGCGTATACGCGTAAGTCATAAACGTGCGCGCGCCGTTCTCGATTTATCGGCGTTGTATACCTGTACCTCCTCCCACGCATGGATTGACAAAGGAAATGCTTAAGCGCCTCCGAGGTTATTTAGTAGGTCATTAGTGAATAAAAAACGTATGGGTACATTTAAACAATACTAATGCAAAGCGAAGTCTTGTGCGCGCGGCGAACACGGGATATATATAGCCGCGCGCACCAGTCCAAGGATTCTCGGTGTACGTTATAATTCATACATATCCATCATGCGCGCGGAACGTAATTAATATTGTTCTGTTGTGCGTGCATGCACCACGTATTGATAACGTTACATATTTATATACAAAAAGGGCGGTCCCAATGAACGAACGCGTAAGTTTGAGATCTGTTTTTTTTTTTTTATTATTATATTTTCATCGTTCCCGACTAATTAAAAGTGATCATCTTCTCGTTCGATTCGAATAAAATTAATAATGATAAAACAATAATATCCAAACACCGCACCAAGGTGCATTATATATATATAATATAGGTAGGTAAAAAAAAACCCACATTATATATTCCAGATTGATGAGTAGGTTAGGTGAAGGGGAGTTCGACCCTTACGCTTCGCTCGAAAAAGCTATTATACAGCAGCACCTAAACGATATGACTTCAATGTATACAAATAATATCTTGAAAAAAAATCGCAAATACTTGTGGTCAAACCACGCAGTTGTAACCGCATTTACCACCGTACAAAATGTGTGTAAAAGTGTACCTAGAAAATGATCATTCCGTATGAGTATAAACATATCTGTAAATGTCTGTATATTATTATACGCATATGTATTTATTTATTAGCGGCCGCAATGGATAAGAGATGCTTTATCGTGAATGAAATACGTTTAAACGTTAGTATGTATATATTATTATGTATTATCGTTATACGTGTAAAGAGAAGATGTAGGCAAAGCCAAAATAAAAACCGCATTTTTTTCCTACGTGCGTATAGTACCTACCTAGCAGATAATATATATATATATATATTATCGTTTTACGTCCGATACGTGTTAACTGTACCAGTGAGGTAAAATCAAAAATACATATTTTTTTCATTACTAATAATATAAATATAAAGGTTTTGTATACGACAAGAGGGGTAGGGGGAGAGTTATAATATAACTATACGGGCGCGTATATTTCCATACTCTATTGGGCAAACGTTTTAATAGCCGTAACCAATAATGCGGTGTACAGTATTGTACCGCTATTGGCGTAACATTGATAATTGACAAGTATGACTGAGTTTCTTTTTTTATAGTGAAACCATTTTGGTATCCTTTTTTTCTTTTCTTCTCTTGCGCGCCTATCTATGCATATATATATATATAAACATGATGTATATAGAGTTCGGTTGCAGCAGTAGCTACGCAGGTACACCGTTCTCTCCTCTTCTGTTGTTATATATGTATTATACACTACTCGCGGCTTCGTATCAAAGTACGTTGATTCACAATACACCATGAAAATTCACGTAGACGAAGGAAAAAACCAAATATAATGAAAAAAGGAAAAAAAATGTACGAAAATGTAAATATACAGCGTGCGGTTATACATCACGGCATACCAAATGCGTGACGACGGTCGATTCAATATTCAACACCTTGCTATTTATTATGTATTCGCAGACGGAAGGGGGGGGGAGTGCGGGCTGCAGATATGGTTGAACGGGAGCGGAAAAAAATAAATAGTTTTCACGTTGAATTTGCGTCGGTTCGGCGTTTGTGGTTGTTTTTCCCGTTGAGCCCTTGTACTACACAACACCACACAATATATATAATATATGCCTGTATATGTACGCCTCCGAGCACGGAGTTGGTGTAACGAGATCAAACGGAAATTATTAATACGTGTTGTTACGTTACCATACATATTGTATACTAATTTGCTAGGCTGAGCAAATATTTTTAACTCGTTAAGTCCAGTTAATCTAGGAAGTGTAAGTTAAGCCCTAAGTTAAAAGTTATACGTAAGAAAAACAAGTAACTTATTTTCAATCATATTAAGATTCTTTTTTTTTTTTTGTGTAACAGAATAATGTTATAATATTTATGTAAAATTATCTTTGTATACGTTATTTTTATTCATCCCTATTAAAGTCCAGGAATAGTGGATTCAAAATTACTAAAACAAAATAATTTTTATCCAATTTTTTTTTTTATCGTTTGAGTTTTAGTTAAGAAATCGAACGTGACTAAAACAGTATACAACTAATTAGTGGCTGAACATCATTAATTCGTTAAGTACAATGATCGTGTAGTATCGTCTGTTGATTAATTGTTCGTGTATTTATAGATTTATTTGAAATATTTCCTGAAAGAAAAATCGTTTTGTTACACAGTTTTCCCGTTGAATCGCTACCATCATCGCTGCGTATACATTCACGAGTACAATAAACGCACACGCACACATTGTATTTAATATGAACGCGAACACAATCCATGTATAGAGACATGCAGCTACGGTATCCAAGACCAAGGGGGCTCATGGGAAAAACGTGTACCGATTATTCCGACGAATTTCACGGTCTCTTCCATTGAGTAAGTTTACATCGTTGTACCTGCGTACGTATACACGCATACACTTGTATACAGAATACACACAAAACGCGTACATTGTTCGGAACTTCACCCGACGCACCACACACACACACACGTACGCACATACAAATATAATACATGCGCGAACGCGGACAATGGACGTGCACATAGTTCTGGCCGTGTAAGTTGGCCCACACGTCGTCTTATCTAGTGCTCGTAAATCGAATTTCCGGCTCGCATCGGTTTAGACCGGAACACGTATTATACGCGTTACACACCACCGGTAGCAGGTACTTGCACGTTAAATACATCGAAACCGATCTCGTAGCTGCGTTCGTATCCGTCGTGTTGCTGCTAATGGTGATTATGCCGTGCGCAACTCTGCACAGCGCCATACGAACTTTTTGTCCGCATAAGACGTATACGCGCGCGGAACGTTGCGGAAAACAATACGATGCGGAATATTTCTTATCCGTATTATAATATCAATTTGAAATCGTATAACGTGAAATGTCTGTAAACCGTATTTATCTGCAGGTTTGAGAGGATCGTTGTCACGTGAAATTCTGATCAACCTGTACGGTACACGTACATTTTACAATTCTAACACTACAAGTTTCACGATCGAGTTTGCGGTTGGATTTCGCGTGATTCTCGTGAAAGGCCCCGTTGAAACGCCTTCGTCTCGTAACATTGACGAGCCTATGTTACACAGTGATCGCAGTTTTATATTTTAATAAACAAAATTGTGCGGAAAAAAAACCCACGGCTCTTACTGTTTTCGCCGTCTTTGTGCGTCGCAACGAAGGGACGCTTTAAATAATAATAAGTTTACGTTTTTTTTTTTCTCTTTTTGAAATCCACATTTTTTTCTCTTCTTTTCGTACACCGTCTCATTAGTGCGCGGTGTCAAAGAACGCAGCGCGTTTTCCGAGCTCCGGACGGGTAAAGTTTTTAATTGGTCCGCATGAAATACCAGAAATTAAAGGGGGATGTTTCATATTGCGCTATAAGAATCGCTAATTAGTGAGTTCGAGTCGGCCAGTGGAACTTTTCGATTTAGATTACAAAAATAACGCAACCAACTCATTTCTACGCGGCATTGAGACTCGCGCTTAGAATTCAGCCGAAGCCCGGCAAATTTCGTCGCCGACTTTTCAAAGGAAACACGTTTTTGTCGCTGCAGAACGTTACCCCGTGCGGCGCGCGAAACACGCGTGCAGACTCCGGATGACGAGTAGCGACGGTTATTGTCACTTGGGAACGCAGTAATTTTCGTTTCGTCGCATCGGTCCGTTTATCGGAAATGGCACCGCCCTCTCCCGAGAAGCGCGCACGCGAACTACCACACGGCTGGCTACTTGCGAATGATAAATACGCCCGAGTTACAGCCACGTCGTTGAACAAAGGGTGGACGTAAAGTGCAATCGACTTCCGCGGAGTGCACCTCGAGACAATTTAACGCGGCCTCGAGCACTATAAACTTTCCCATACATACATAATAAAGTACGCTCGTGTACATATATACGTATAATATTTAAAAAACGCCTACAGCGACAAAATGCTTTTACCACCGAGTGACGTTAAATTACACGGCAGTCGATGGATTTTTTTTTACTCTTTCTTTTCGCGGCGGCATTTCCGTTTCCACGTCGACGAGTACGTTTTCTTTACACGTTTATCTTTCGTAACCGCAACGACAAATTTTACGAAACGACGCACTCGGCAGGAACAACGCGTTTTTCGCGCGCTATAAATGCATTACATCGTACACGTATAATACGGTTTACTGCAGACGTCTGAACCCACGTCTCGTCGTTATTGCGTATCCTGGGACGTGCTCGTCTGTACCCACGGGGTTAATAGGATTTCCGTTCAGTTCCGTATGGTTGTTTCCTTGGAACGGAATGTGACCAAACATTGACGTACAGCACCTAATAACCGTCCGGTATGACGATAATGTGTTCGAATTTCATGTAAACGTGTCAACACTCGTACTAACATTCCCTGTTCGAGTATTACTTCTCTTTAAAAAAAGCTCAGTCCATCACGACGCCGTCGTTTTTTCGACGGCAATGCGAACAGTAATTATACCGGTACAGAAATCTTGCATTGGTACGTTGATCGTTTGGTACACTCGCTGAATTATGGTCACGTAAGCAGCAACAAAACGTTTTTTGTGCAACCAACTCGTGTATTTACATATATATATATATGTGTATACATATTTCTTCGGTGCGTTTTTCAAGCACGCGTAGCGTATACGTAATATTCGATTTACCATCAAATCAATTACAGTTATTACTTCTATTATTTATTCGTGTATATCCGGTCGTAAACGCGTCGTTAATAGACTTCATCGACGTCTTGTTTACATGCGTATGTACACACGTGTACATTATATTATGCTCACCTATACACGCGCGCGCGCACACACACACACACACACTTATGTATATAATACAAAGCATGGGTACAAATCGATAAACAACATATACACGAGTCAATTAACTGTGATAAATCGTTTTCTCGCGTCACCACCGCCGCCGCCGCGGCTGCAGTAACCCGAGACCACTCGAATGCGTCTATGCGCGTGCTCTCGTGTGTGTGAGTGTGTGTTGCGAGTGTTATTATAGCATTATTACACGAATTCTTACATTTGTACATTGTACGTATGTGTACCGAGTAGGCATACACACTCGTCATATCTCGCATCGAGTTACGGTTTGGACTGTCCAGCCGAATCGTTTAATACACACGCACGCACGTTTAAGTTCTCTCGTCGCTGCCTCACCGTCACAATTTCTTCGAAACAAAAACATTCCGTAGACTTCTATGCACAGGTATATCTACGTGAACGTTTTCACGTTCCATATCCACGCGACCGTGCACACATTGTGTACTATGCATACGCACTTTTCGTTTTCTCGCGATCTGCGCCCGTCGCCGATCGGCTCGATTTCGGGTTCGACGTTGAATACGATTACATACCATTTTTGATTACATAAATCTAACAGATATGTGTGTGTATGTTTAAATACTCGAGTATTTATACAAAAAAAAATAAAATCTTATACATTTTTCCTCTCCGCGATTTCCCTTTTACACCAGTATTTTCTTCTTCACTCGATTCGACCGGATACCCGCTAATTTCGTACAGATATCCGTTCGCGGATCGTGATTTGATTTCCTTTTTATATTTTTTCACGCAACGTTGCATAAAACTACCATTATTTTTATATCTATGTTCACTGCAGCGTGCGTGCACGTTAACCTTTAACCTTTCACGGGCGCACACGTGCGTATTACATTCGTTTATTGTTTAACATTTTTGTTTTGACTAAAGTTTTATCGTCGTCCCGCAATGACATATTACTCCACGTCGTCGCGTCTTGTTGGCCACATACGTAATATGCTCGTTGGGTAAGACGGAGAAACACACCCGGTCGTGATATGTAAAACATGATATTATAATATACGATTTGTGGTTTGTATCACACTCGATAGTAAACTTTTATCCGTACAGCCACCGGCAACTGCAGCTTATAAATATTCGTGTTCCACCGTAATTCCACCGTAGTTCGCAAACAGTTTTCTCACATTGTCCCTTATTTCTATAATTCCTTCGCCTATTCCGGCATAATATAATTATAAATTGTATATATAATTAATATCTGAATATTATTTAGTTTTCTTTGTTTCCGATCCATACAAATTACGATAAAAAGTCGGCAATTTTTAAAACGAAGGAAGCAATGAATCGATCTCCACGAAAAATGTTATTACCTACGTACATCTGTTGTAAAACCAACAACGTGTAAACAGAAAATGTTAGTGTTTAATGTAAAACTATCGAAGTGATACATTTTACGAATACCATACTATTACTTTACATGAACAACTGAGTGTCTCAAGATATCTGCATTTCGAATCCACGTATATCATAAAATATATATAATTTAACCCTTATCAGGACAACACGTGTTTCCGTTTCTACATTTTTTTTTTTTGCGTAATATCGCGTGACAGCACACATTTCGAATCGGAATAAACAGTGTATAAAATGCGAGTATGCGACGAAATAAAAGCATACGTTTCGTGTCACGCGTTCCGGTCGACGACGAAATGTAACACTCCGGCGTACAATAATAAAGATTATTAAAATATAGTATAGTAGCAACGATATAACGTAAGGATTACATTTAATGAAAATTCTATTATTATTGTCTGTATACGATAATCACGCGCGACCCGATGTACGAAATAATAACAATCGGAAAGAATTATTATTATTATTATTATTGCGCATGGGAAAACCATTTTCACGCCGACTTCGTCTGCTGTGTCTACACGGTTGATTATTGTTATTATTTCTCTTTGCGGTTTACCGGGGAGGCGCGCAGGACGAGTGCACAAAACCAAACCGCACACGCCCGCCGGACGAGTACGTACCTTACAGGATGGGCGGCGGCAGCCAGTGGTGTAATTAGACATATGGGCTGACAGGAAAAACGGCCGGCGGCGACCACCCTGTACATTATACGTTTTTTTTTTTTCTCATTTCAATTTTTTTCGCGCTAGTCGCTGAACATGTATTGGTTTTACAACCATCACCTGCGTCGGTGGCGGCGGTGTACAAAGCGACGGCACACGCCTATGTGTGTATACGCGTTTCATTGTCGACCGAAACGTGAAAGTCTAAGCAAAAACGGACCGAAAAATATAATAATTTGGCCGACCCTATATAAAACATGCGTGGCGCACGCGAATAATGAGAAAACAAAACAACGCATCATTCGCCTACCGAAAAGTTATTATATGCACCGCGAGCGCCGGACAACGCGCTTATATTAATTACCTGTAAAATATCTTTTTCGGGCGAGCGCGTATGCGTTCAAAACGGTACTACTACTTAAATAGGTCTTCGCAATATGTTACATATATGTATACAACTACTGACCGTTGGAAATATAAAACATGTATATATATATATATATATATATATATAATATCCTTTCTCTCTCTCTCTCAGACGCGCGAGAGCGCACAAACATAAAACGATTTTAATTAAACCACTCACGGCCGTAAAATCGACTTGTGTTTGAACTGTTTTTTTTCCAACATATTATATACCTATAAAGGTAAGTAATACGCTACTACGTGTGTATCTCCGTCGTCGTCGTCGTCGTCTCGTCCGGTGGTCGCGAAGTATACACAACGCATATACCTACATCGAATTTATCGATTTATCTTTGATTTCTATTCGGTATGCTCGTGTATTATTATTATGATGTATAACGCGCCGTATAAACTTGATCGATGAAACGCGGCAGTACAACGTGTCCTATCTAAAAACAGATTTACATGGTAAGAAAAAATAAAAAGTCCTTCGCGTTAATATTTACTAAATACAAGTTGCAGTAAAAATAATTCGTACTGTATCTACCCGTTTGTATATACGGTCGGCGGCCTATTACGGTTTTCGCGGCGCGGGGCGAGACGAATAATAATATATTATTACTATTACATTTCACGACGACGACCGAGGAACATTAACGCTGCCGCTGGATTTCCCGTTCGATTTCGTCGATTTACGTTTCGTTTCGGTATCAATTTAAAAAAATATAGAAGCATATCGAGCCGACGATACGCGCTTTTTCTCTTTTCCTTTTTTTTATTTTCTCACCCGCAACGGCGGAAATCGAACGACTGCGATACAAATATAAGTGCGTTCATAGCAGCGTGCAGTGTACTCGCGTACAATACACGCGGAATAGATCTGCGCGGGTTTCCACCGCGGCGGCGGCCCGTTCTGCGGAATGGTTTTGCCGACGGGGAAATGTTCTAAAAAAACCGATTTGTCTACACGCAGTGCAACAACCACGGTTCTCGCGCGGCAAACGAGAAATCGCATTTTTACGAAACGCTTTAACACCATTACGTATAATTAGTGTATACGCCCGATGTCTTTTGCGTTGCCGTGCGTTTTGCAACTTTTTGCGAAACACGCGGAAAAATATGACAATGATGAAAATAATAATAATAATAATAATAATAACAACAACACGCACAGCGCTACAACAATAAAAAGCGACCGGGGTGTAAAAAACTAAACCTACCGGCGCGGTACGGAACGGTAGGTAAATTGTTCTCGGCGAGACGCGGGGTGTTGCGAAGGTGCGACAATCGGACACAAGTGCGTTTGTGCTTCTGTCCACGGATCTGTTGCGAGTTCGTAGCAGCAGCGGCGCGACCGGGATTCGCTCTCTGTGCCGGAGGGGTAGATCACAGGCCACCCCTAGGTTCGACAGTGCAACGCGATGGCGTGATGCACCCGCAGTGTACCCCGAGAAAAAGTCATCGTCCGCAACGCCGCGGTTGTCGGAAGGGTCAGACGACGACGTCGGGTACGCTCACTGCGCCACGGCGTAAGTGCGCACGGTCCCGGGAAAGCGCAGCGCTCGTGCGCAAAAACCGTCGCGTGACGTCGAAACGTTTTGAAATGTTTGAAAAAGCGTTATACGCCGCACATTGCAAACAGTTGCACGTGCGTGCGGAACAATGCGCGTACGGTTGGTTATGAGTACATCACCGAGCTCAGCTCCACGAAACACGTTCGTATGATGTTAATATTGGAGATTCGACGATCGTCAAAAAATTAAATGAAATAAAGAACAACAACAAAGACACAGCACGTCGTCGGTGAACGGACAATAACGCGATAACGATGTATTAATAGTGGTGTGAACGAACGTGTGAGAGAGAGAGAAAGAGAGAGGAATATATTATAAAGCGGAGATGAAAGATACATGCGTGTACACATAATATGTACACGTATTGTACGGCGAGTATAATTCATTACGCGGCGATAAAAAAAGAAAAAAGCAGAACAAGCGCGGTGAGTAAACGGTAGCAGCGAAACGAGGTGTTATCGACAATTATATTATGATAATAAGCTCTGCGCGTACGTAGGACGATGCAGAAGCAATAATAATAATAATAATGATGAAAAAAACTTGACGCGTTTAATTCGATTGAAAACCTCAAGTTTTATGGGAGTTTTTTTTTTCGTTGGACGAGTTCAAACGAACTATAAAACATAATACTACAAACGCGGAATAGGCGTCATCATAATTATTACTACTATTATTATTATTATTACGAACACAAGGTTCTACGTATTAGATGCACGCGCTTCCGACGAACGCAAAGTTTTCCGCGCGCGTTCGTTTTCAAAACGATCCGCAACATTTAAACCCGTACGAACGAGCGAAACACAATTAATAATCAGCAAATGTCCGTACTCGTACGTAAAACTGGTTTGTCAATGGCACACACATGTGTATTTATTATACTCTTATCATGACGGGTCATGGCGCACACACACACACGCACACTCACAAACTCTCTTAATATATACGTCTGCGTATGTTTTAGACATTACTGGAGGGTAGATGAGAGAAAAAAGAAGAAGAAGAAGAATTATACATAATAATAATGATAATGATAAAAACTATAGCCAGTAGCCAGTGGAAACTTGTGGCTTTTATTTTTTTTATTTTTTTCATCTCCGCGTGAATACACCAATGTTCATGACTGAGCAGTATTATAATGCACTTGAAGTGCGCCTGCCTGCCGCCGCCGCGGCCGCTACACCAGTGTGCCTCTGGGCTGTCATTCTAAATATCTAGTCACTGCACCGTGGCTGTACACAACACTGCAGACATACACACACACACACGCGCGCGCGCTCACACACATGCAGGTACTACACGCGTATGTACCCACAAGGCGGCGGCTGCGTATAGGTATGAAAACGGTCCCGTCGCCGTCGTAATAACCCTCCGGAACTTCTTTGTGAGAGAGACTACACACACAAAACGTCATTGCCGGCAACACGCCTTGGCGCCTTCGTGTCCAAACCCTCACCACTCGACACACCTCCTCAGACCTTTCGGAGTCATCAAACAACAGAAACACACCACTATATTATTACTATTATTATTATTTTTATTATTATTATCATTATCATTATTATTTCGCTCGACTCGACAATATTTCGAGGGGAAAAATAGCGATGGTAACGGGAGTGACGTATCCGCGAAAAGATTTTAAACCCGCCGAGGATGGTTTTTTTTTTTTTCACTTCTGTGCGCACGTCTCGGATCGTCTATGTTTTCCATAAAATAGGATACGCACGCGTGTGCGTGTTGTGTACGACCAGAGTGCGTCGTACATTATACGTGTCGATCTTCAACGCGGACAAGCGCGACAGGTTTTCCGAAATCGAACTCTGAACTCCGACTGGTTCTTGTTCGAACACTCGTAATATTGAGCCGTAACAGTATTCCATAACAGAGACGGTTGCGCGTTGTCCTGGTAGATTTGTCGTGTATCTGGGCGTCATCGAAAACAACAACGCCTTTTGTACTCGAGAGATTACAATAATGTGCAGGTAATGAGACGTTTCCCGGCGCCGTCTAGAACTTAGCCTGAACACCGCACACATATTTTATACATGTACAGGGTTACGTAATAATAATAATAAAAATATAATAACCATTAAAAATATCAAAGAAGCGATAGGTATAACGTTAACGAGTAAAAAAACCCTGGCCGAAAGTCGCGTGCGTACGTATTATAGTTTAGACCACCTTCTCTGTCACTGTCCTGCACTGTATATATAAACGCATGTAATACAGGTAGTTTTTTTCTATACAAACGAGCGCATGGTTTAATAGTTGGATGCATTAACTGTATACATATATGTTTATGTATTATAATATAGTGTACACTACGTGCACGGTGTATACAGAGCGATGCGAACCGTTGGAAATCAAAAAAAAAGAATCTTTCAAATTGTACAAACACACACACACAAAAATTGATATTGTTATAGAATATGTATATAATATGCGTAAGTGAAGCTGCGCATATTACATATTATATTATTATTATTAGTTTTGCCGCCCGCTGTCGAGTATTCCCTATTATTGTCGATAATACGCGCGTCGATCGCGGACAATAAGTGCAATAACACGCGGCGTATGCCTGTCCGCTAGGGGAACCCAAGTCACGTGAATCGATCTCACACGAATATATGCGTTATCTGTTCGCCGTCACACCACACCACATAATACGATGCCTACACGATAACAATAATAGTTCGTATACAACACGTCAACGTCGGTGTAATTGGAGACCGCGGCCAGTGACGATAATCGATTTGTTTGAAATATCGTTTTTTTTTCTCTCTCTTACAGAATACCGTTATATAAAACGTTTGGATGTTTTAAATTGTAATACAGCGCAAAATAATCGATCCGAGTGATTTCATCTAGAAATTAATAAGATAGGGACGCAAGACCGTTAGTTGTGTTATGTGGTGGTTTTTTTACCGCCTCCAAATTTTGCGTTAAAAGTTCCAAAAAAGAGACCGTCAACGGAAATCAGTCGTAATTATAGAAAAACAACACACAAATCATCAATACGTCCGAATCCAGTCTCGACAAGAAAGATAAAATCGTAAGCGCGGACGAGACACAGAACGCACCGTCGGAATCACTCCGGGGCGTATAGGCTTTCGTGGTGCAAAAAGTCTGAATCCGCGACCGGGTAGCTGCGGCGCGGAAGAAGAGCGGATTTTTTCTAGTTCGCGTGATTATAGTTTTCCGCCGCGACGGATTTCGAGACGAGAAAAAAATGTAAAAAAAATATATCACAACACGTAACGGGTGTGTAAATGGCCGTCGGTACGATGTGACCCGCGAAGACGGTCCGTCGTGCGCGGTTACAGAAGAAGGTAGCCGGCCGACGAAACCGACCTGCCGGGAGGAAAGAGCGTGTAATGACACGCTTTTTTCTCTCTCGTTTACACGCCGCCGTCGACAATCATCGGTTTTAATTGGTCGGCGGCGGCGGCTGCGGCTGCGGCGTCGGTCACACGGTCGTCACCGATTTCGAATCGCGTAAGCTTCGGGACGACCGTCGCGCGGTTGGGCCCGACGGTGTTAACGGAAATCCGTGTGTAGGTGACCGCCGCACATCTCGCATACCACTATACCGTTGTTCACCGTTGCCGTGGCCGCGATGAACACGTATACGTATATGGCTGCAAAACACTTTTTCGCGAGAGCGTTGTGCGCGATCGCACAAAGGGGTTTGGACGTGAAGTTTTTGGAAGTCTCGTGGTCACGGAATCGATTATCAAACTTGCGAACGCGCTTCGCCCGGACCGGAACGAAAGCGTAGGGTCATCGCTGACGGGCCTCCCCGACGACCAGTTTTCGCGATTTTCGATCCGACCCACGAACGACGCACCGACTCTTCGACTAGCACGTCGTCCATCGCGGCTGTTCGCCAGCAAACGGGTTATTTCGTTTGCACGTCAAACATGATCGCGTATCATAAACAAGTTGGTCAACTTTTGGATCGGGAAAATAATCGAATCGACCGTTTATTGAACGACAACGGCTTGCGCATCGCCGGCACTATCCTCTCGACAAAAGTCTTCGATTCGCACGTGGTGGTCAGCTGGTCGTGCACGCCGCGCGTCACGAATGTTATGCACCGTCCGCGCGTACCGCGTGTTCGAGTCGCGGCGGCGCACGGGTTTGATGCCGCGGAGATGCCGTTTCGAGAGGGTCGCTGGTACGATGTTATCGATGTACCGCGGTCGATGCGCAGTCACCACACGCTCGTTACACCAACGTGTTTCGCGGTAACGGCTATTGCGTTATTGCGTTTGGGCCGAAAACGAGTATTAGCAACGTGTGTGTGTGTATGTGTGAGGTGTACAGAGAGAGAGACTGAGAGAGAGATCAAACAGTAAACGCCGCGCCGTGCCGCGTATACAACTCGATTTGCGCACTTTATGCAGATTGTTGTACGCTGCTGCTCTGTTTTACATACCTATCGTGTACATTTGTGTTACCTATTATAATTGGTACACGATGTTGATGAATGAATAACTCGTATTATTAATATTCATAAACGCTCTAGTCTGGTTTGTCCTGTACTTTTACATTGTCTACGGCTGTGTACTTGTTAAAATATAAGAGTTTTTCCCTTACCCGTACCCTCTCTCTCTCTCTCTCTTTCTCTCTCCCTCACACGCTCTCCGTTTTTCGAATCAATGTTTCGCTACTGTACCCGCATACGCACGGAATAATAAATAAATAAAATAAAAAAACCATCCTTCGCGTGTACACCGATGCAGTGTATGTTATACATGTATAAGATAATTAATAGTTGGATGCTGTATAATAATAAACGATAACAATCTTAAAAATACCGTACGACAACACTACGGATTTGCATTGGCGACTCGTTGGCGGAGAGGAACCGACTGATAAAGTTACTAAAAAAAAAAAAAAAAAATCGCAGTTTAATAACAGTATTTAAAACCATAACTTTGTAACGACTCGTGGAAATGGTGCGGCTTACTGCTGCAGCGATCTTTAACGCCAGTAAGCTAAATATTATTATATCGTAAAATCTAATCTCGTCGAATGTGGTACACTAGAGTAGTACACTATTCTACGTGCTCTCGTTAAAACACGGGTCTTGCTCATTGATTAATATTGGTCACAGAGTAGATCAGAAAACCGCAAGCTTTTACGTACGTGGATAAACGAGTCGATCGTTTGATGAATATTCAGACGATATGTTGTTAATGTTTGTATTTTCAAATAATTAAAAAAAAAAAAAAATTAGAAAAAAAATACATAATACGTCATATTGTAATAGAATAAAATCTTTATTCCAACGCGATAGTATAACACGATAAATATTTATGCCACTCGACTCTAGTGTTGTTTACCTTTACGGTTCGATGGGATAAAACAGCATTGGTGCTTGATGTAATATGATAATCGTCGGCGCGGCTGGACGCTACCCAATTATTTTCATTTAAACGTGATAAAATTAAGTTCATTATGGATTTAACATTTAGTGGCACTTTTCATGACATGTAATTAGGATAAGTCAAAAATTAATCTTTGAGTGTTGTTTTCACGCCAATTGGTTAAAAAAATATGTATACACCATAAGAAACAATCGCGTTATAATTTTACCAATGTGTAACGAATAAAAAAATAATAATAAAAAAAAACTAACAAGAAATAGTCGATTTTTTATTATACGTTTAATATACGTATTAATCTTTGGTCGGTTACAATTAATTACAGCGATTATATTAAGATCTCGAGAGTAAACAAGACAATGCGTCACAGAATAAATACCATCAGAGATCAATGGACTTACCACCGCCATACGGGTACATCTATGGCAAAAAATTATGTCAATAATTTCCTAAACCAAAAAGATGATCATTTTTATTGTTTTACTAGTCGGAATCCCTAACACGTCGGTAGAAGCAATATCGTCGAAGAAAAATATATTTTGTGATATTATTTTGTTATGGGTTTTTAAAAGACTTAAATTGTTTTTTTTTAAATTGATGTAATAATAATAACGTGCGATTGTTCAACAATTTCGTGACAAATAAAACATATCACATAAAAAAAAAAAAAAAAATGAAAAAGAAATAAAGGATTTCACTCGAACGATAAATGAAACTAATAAAAAATAGTCATAAAATCTATGAGGAAATCGTAAAAAATTAAAAATGATAAATTATATTGATAACACTTATTCACTGTTTTAAACGGAATCGTAAACAAATCGATCGTTTGTTCTCGAAACTTGGATAGTCGAATCTTTTCATCGAATTTTATTTAACAGATAAGTGCTTGAAAATTCCGAGAATGCAGTAAAATCCACCAGGTTTTTTCGTTTGCGTTACCGAGTGCATTTGTATCGAAATTCTCAGAAACAGATAGTACAACGTATAACATATATTATTAAGAAATTTTTACTTTAAAAATTAAAATGTAGTATATGAAAACCCTACAACTCGATTTTAACTTCTACTGTTCAATGTTGTAATGTGTTAATACGGAAAAAGAAACAGAAAATAAACAACATTCGGTTATTGCACTTACTGAACGTGCGGCTTGGGTGTGCGCACTTTATTATAGTAGGCGTAAATGAATATTTATTATTATTATTTTTTTTAATATTGTATGTACGAGCACACGAAAAAATCAATTTGAAAAGTCAATGCGGTTATAACGTGTATAATATAATATATATATAGACAAGAAATAATATTCTTAACAGGTGTCTCTAATGAACCGTAAATGATATTAATATATTATTACGTACGAAGGATCAATATTTTTTTTTTATATTCACGTCACCATCACGCCTAACCCAATTAGTCCGTTTCATGCCTAATCCGTGTACGTACCTCCTATACAGTTTTTTGAATACGAAGTCAAACACCACACACACACACACACACACACACAACCACGCGTGTGATGTGAAAAGGGTCCTCTTCTCCGCCACACGTAAATTTTCCATTTACGTGTTTTTTCCGTATTCTATTATCACATTATACATCATAGATAGTTCGTACGTACCCGTCGGTGTTATAATATTTTAATACCATACGTATTACGCGTACGTATTGGAGATTCGGAATGTTCGTGTTGTTTCCGTGTACAATGTAACAATAATAATAACAATTAGGCGGCTTCAGCCCACTGCAGCTATGTACATCTATAGATAACGGATCTTTTTCGCGATTGTAAAGCACGTGATACCCGAACGAAACCTGAACAATGTGCTCTTATCACGGTGACGTATTTTACATCGAATAAGATACCATCACTTCGTCAACGACCTAACGGCGAGGCGATCCATGGAATCTGCGGCGAACACTACGGCAGCTGCAGCAGGATGACGCGCGTTGTTACTCGGACGCACTTTGCGCGTACACATCACCTGCACGCGTAAATATATGTATATATTTACATATACCGTACATAGTACATTATATATTCCGTTCCAAGATGCCGACTTTTCCTGCCTACAATGTTCGAGGACCTACATACATACACATAGGTATAGCAGCTTGTGTATTTATATCAATCGTTATGTAAATCTCCCGTAAATGTTCTCCCTCATTTCTGTAGGCAAACCGCACACCACTGCTTTTACGTAGCGGTAATAGGCACTTAGGTGCGCGTTGGTACAGTTTTACTAAGGGTGTTCATGAAGTTTCCCCGATTACGATGTCGGCGACGATACGGTGTTCTGTACGCAGTTTCCGCACGGTGTCCGTGCACGGAATACGATAAACATCGCGTCTTTGTGAATGTAACGCATCGAAACGGTCGGTTCGGGAGCAATGAAATTATTGTCTGACAAACGTTATGAATATGTAAGAGAACCGCCGCGGCAGCGCGCATTATAATAGTATACACTTCGTTTACATAACGTAGTAATATAATATATTACATATCGAAACAAAGAAGTTCGTGCCGGGTGCGTGCGGGTACGCTGTCGGACATACCCGGTGTACCTATGCGCAACGGACGGTGTAAGAATATTTTTATTTTTCATAAACATGTTCTACGCTTTGCAAGAGAGCTATGGGAAATGTTGAAAATTAGAAATTTAGCACGACTGTCAACGTGAAAATGTGTTTATAATAATAAGGTTACGCGCGTGCATAGTACGAGAACGTCCTACGTCCGGTGCGCGTACCACGCGCGGACAAGACACGGCGGTTATAGTAGGTATACAGACGTCGGCGGGGCCGCCGGCGGCGGTTGATCGTTGCTTCCGATACGGTCGAGAAAGGGTCGCGCGCAACGTCTCGCGTTTATAAATTATTGATACGGAAAAATGAGAAAAAAAAAATCGCCGCCGGAGGATCGCCGTCGTCTGTGCGACACACGACACGCAATCAATTATAATCATACGTGCATGATCATTACTATAATTATTGCGTCGCTGCGAAATATACTGTAACGTCCGGATTAAGTCTGCAGAGTTCGGAGAGTGGCGAGGGGGTCAGAAAAATGCGGGCATCAAATTGTTTTAAATCAAATTACCCTATATAAGAGCGGTCGCCACGTAACGCAAATACGCACAATGATATATGTAAACGCGAATACAGTAGATACAGCAGTAGTTCCCATTTAGTAAGAAGCTCCTTGTTAAAACTTGGGCCGGGGATCCCCCTTATTATGTAGAAAAACGTTTTGTAGTGATGAGAATTCACATTTACTCAAAAATCAACAAGACCAAGAGATTTATTTGATTTCACCTGTTAGGTGCAACATGATTTACAATTTTTATTAGAAGCTATTAAATTTAATTATCGTACTGTCGTATCATCACTAAAATGTGGATGGTACCTAACATTTAATTTAGTTGGTCAGTAAACTCACACACACATACCACCTTCAGGAAATGCTGACCAGATCGATGGCAGTAGAACGAACCCCATCACGTCCTTCCGGCGGCGTTTTATTCTATGGCCATCTATCTGGTCAGCATTTCCTGAAGGTGGTATGTGTGTGTGAGTTTGCTGATCAACTAAATTAAATGTTAGGTACCATCCACATTTTAGTGATGATACAACAGTACTACGTTTCGAACTTTGGGAGACGAGCGAAACGTTGTACAGTTTTGTAAACTTTCATAAAAATTGGACTGTGATCTTGATATTTTCACTTTGAAACTGTTCTTTTTGGAACACCTTCGCGACGATCAAATGATCTACGGTGGATGCCCATTGACAAACGGTAATCATCGACGTGCGATTTTATGTAGACCGAGTGACATGCTCGCACGAAAAACACGAAGATGTTTAAACATATTATCAAGCATAAAGCGTGATCGAGAGAGAGGTAAGAGGAAGAAAGAGAAAGAGAGTGGTGGGTAACTAAACGCGTCGCAATAATCGTTCGAAAATGCAAACAAAAAATAATTTAATTCAGCTCAAGTTTGCGGTGCATAAGCCCGTTGTGAAAATATGACTTTTTATTCGATATTATAGATTCGCCGTACTTATTAACACGCGCGCAACGGGTAAACGTTTGAGAAGACGGGATAACACGTGTAGGCAGAAACTGCCAGCCGATCTTCCCGCCGCGCGGCAGCAGACGTCACGGCTGCTACTATACTATTATTGAATACGTTTGTAAAAAAATGTACGTGTGTGTGTGTGTGTTTATGTGTGCATATGTGTAGGTAGTTTTAGGTACGTGGTGGCAGCGGCTCCGATTATAATGTCACTTTCGTTTAAACGTCAAAACTAAACACTCGACGCTGTACTATATACTTCATATACGTATATAATCACACGATTACTGCAGCAGCACTCGTCCAGCGAGTCGGGCGATGCAGTTGCAGCAGCAGGTTGCTCGTAGGAAGAGGGATATATCGACCACCCGCTGCAGTAATGATTATGATTATTATAATTACGCGTATACATTAATTATACAGTCCGTAACGCGAATTAAATAACATATACGTATAACATATAAATGCACCTATTCATCGTTCATAAATTAAACTCGGCGGCGTGTTGGGGCATCGGCGGATGGAGACGAAAAGGTCCGGAGTGCGGGATAATTTCGAAAACTCAGCACCTACCTTTCAGAAGACATAAGAAGGGCTGGTAAAAACGGTTTTTTTTTTTTAACATCCGTCCAACTTCTTCATTGATATCTATTGCGTAATTATACCGTATACCGCGATATAGATCAGGAGTGCTAACGATTATTACACATGACATATCTAACCGATAGTACCGAGAGTAAAACGTTTCGTTTAAACTGGTTTGTTCGATGCAACAATATCTTTTAATACTACTCGAGTTAATAGTTTCGATTCAATTAGGTACAATCGTATATACCGTTGGTTTGAAAAATTTAAAATATCGATGCTGTTTGATTTTTCTCGTTGGTCGCGAGTCAAAATTGTGCACATGTTTTGTACGAAAAAAATGTATTGCGCTCGACCCGATGCAAATGAACTCCGCACGCAATACAATTTTACACACACGCACGCACACACACACACACACACACACATCGAGCTGTAATGTCTCCAAAACGGGGGATCGAACACACGGCATTTCGCAGTGATAATAAAACGACATACGTTTAACGGAGGTGTAATAAATTAACGATCACGTACGGGTAATAGATGTAATCGAATAACGCGCACACGTATTAATATACATGTGTGTGTGTGTGTGTGTGTGTTTCATGCGCATGGGTATGACTGAATAAAATAATAATAATCAGGTTTCTTTCCCCTTCGATCGCGCCGAGACGACGGGGTCAGCGTGGAAACGGCGAAGCGGGTCCCGGACTACGTAGGGGGCGGAGAGCTCGTAGGCATAGCGGTACCGTACTCGCGAGCGTGCAGCAGCAGCATCAGAAGACCTGAGAGCTCGGCTTGCATAATATTATACGTAGACACTCTTTGGTTTTTTAACCGTTTTTGACAGTGATTCCATTAAAAACGATTTTGAATTATTACATTTCGATGATATATTGCGACGTAACCGCCGTAGCGTACAGAGCGCGGTACTACCACCCCGCGTCCACTGAAACCATCGCGATCGAAACGATTGCTTTTCGGGTGTATTCCCGTCACACCACCGACCCTCGACAAACACAAACAATTAAAAAGGCTTTCAAACATTATCATGTCGTGTTTACAGTTATTTAGCAATCCTGACGCGACGCGTGACGGTAAAAATTATTATTACCATCATTTTCTTAAGCGAATACTCCGGCACACGCGAATAATTTGCATACAAACACACACACACGTACACATCGAGTTCGTTTTTAATTTAGCAGTTCAATAATGTACTATATTCATAAATATATACGCAGATTGGACGGACGAGAAGACATCGCGTGTACCACGAACGACCGCAGCCGTCGCGATTACGTATGTACCTTTTATATTTCGATAATATATCATTACACACTCCGGCGGAATACTTGCGACAGCGATATTATTACAACATATTACACATACGAGCCGAATTGATCACGCGTTGGAAGTTACAAAATTCGGGAAGCCCAAATCGGGATTTCGTGTTTGCGACGATGCTGCTGTACCTGTTTTTTTTACATTTTTTTTTTTATGCAACAACAAATGATCGTACACTCGTCACGGCATAGTAACTATAGGAATAATATAATATACGCGCGCATCAATAACATTACATTAATAATTCTATATGTATCGTATTATCGAAGCGGTTCCCTCGAAAATGGATGAGATAAGAAAGTCCAGAAAAGTATATTTTTTTGCTATCAAAATTTCCCCGACGAAAACAACGCACATGGCCGTCGAACGTCTTCTAAACAACACAACATGTACGTATTTACTATGTATACATATTCACGCGTAGATTGTTTCGATAAAAATGGTACTACGAACACACCGCCGACGGTTCGACGCGTGAAGATTTTATTATAACGAGTCGTGTTCGGAACACCGCAGCGGAGGACAACAGCAGCACCCGAACGCGATACAGCGCGGAGTTATGTTTTTTTTCAGACACAAGTGTTACAAATTATTATTATACGTTATTTGCATACACGCTTGTTGATTACGAAAATATGAACGAGTTATGTTAATTAAGCGAGGTTTTAATTATTAAAAACTGTGTTATTTAACTATCTCGTCCAGTTTAAATAAAAATAAAAAAAATAAAATTAAAAAAAATGATGATAAATAAATATGATACCACTTACTATAAATCATAGCACTTTTGCGTGCACCGCACATGCAAAATTAATTTATACGCGTGTCGACTGTTAACTGTGCTTTTCGCGTCCACGGAGCATGCAGTTCACGCGGTTCAGCTAACACATGCTGCACCTCGTGGACGTACCGAACAGTTAAAAACTAGGAAACCGTACGAATAATGTGACGCGATACGTGCAATGGTTTTTTACACGAACCATGTGCACAAACAACGCACGTGTGCATAATACACGTTGAGTGTCTGCCGCGGCGTCAGTCGAAGCGCAAAACGTTGCAGAAAAAACGAAACGACTAGAAAAGATGTATTGGGAATATGTCAACACGATTCTTTTTTGAAAAATCTAATCATTATGACGACTTAATACACCGACATGTAAACGGTTGATTTTTAGGTTTACTTTTTTTTTCGAACATCGGTCACCGCGTTCAGTAAATTGTTTACTACAGCAATTTCGTATTATTACCGCGGTCATACATTATACATACATTCGTCGTTAGACCTACGGAAACGCGCACGCACATAATGGGCATATCGTTTAAAACGAAAAAAAAAAAAAAAAACACAATATTTTAATGTCACAATTATACCAACGTATATACCGCATTATATATGTCTTATGAAACACCGGTAATTATCGACAAGTTATGGCTCTAGAACGCGCGTTTACTTACACACACACACACACACACACACACACCACTCGTATAAACACGCGCACACACAATGATTTTACACATAGTATGTGGACGGTAATGTATACAAGAGTTTTCTTAAGGTTGATGTGCGCTCGCACACACACACACACACATTCATGCGTATGGTTTTTATGGTAATATTTATACATATCGTGTCATTGGACGTACCATTTTTAGAATCAATATTATGTAGATACGTTCATGAAACAAATTGTTAAATTATACGGCGACACGACAAACGCCGTGATCGCGACAAATTAAACAGCACCCACAGAAATATGTTACTTAACTCGCATACTGTTGGTGTCAAATGCGTTGTCGTTGTTTGCGCGCGGGCACACACAATTTTCAACACGCTCGCGTCCATAACGCTTGCAGACATGTGCACGCGTAAGAATGCCGCGGTCAAGTTACGTTCGATTTGTACGTTGTACAATCACAAAAGCGGTCCTAAAAGCGTACGAATAATAAAATGCATATCCATATCGAGAGCGAATATAATTTTTTCAGTCCGAAAACCGTTTTGACGAGGGCGACGACGTGTATAATTAATATACAACACCTAATCCATCATATTGCGAAACTTTCGTTTTCGAACGCCGTTTCGCCGTTTTTATTCGAGGACAACACGCGAGTAATAATGTTCGTTCGTTATTAACGTTTTAATACAAAACTAAATGTAAAACGTACGTGTTAGATGTGTAATTTTTATGCGCGTACAATTTATAAAAAGGGGGGGGAAAAAAAAAAGCGAAATAATAATCATATCAGTAGTAGTGCGAACGGGACGAACGGCACGAGATACACAGATGATCAACGCTGCGCGTATAGAAATTACGGCCTGAAAGTGGAGCGGTGACGATACGCTAGATCATTACGCACTACTTTGATCGGTGTTCAAAGCATTCGGATTTTCATATTGGTTTCCGAAATCGGAATCACGAACCACAGTCACGGGCACGACGGCGACGGCGCTGCATGATGTGTACACGTCACATCTTGATTTGATGGATTCTGAAAACTGAATATAACGTCGTTTACACACACGCGCGCGCGCACACGTAGTATGTAAGTGCACGGCCTTGCTCGTGGATAACCTGTATATCTGTATGGCCAGGCGGTGCGTTACACTCGTAATGATCGTTGCAGCTCGGAGGAGGGACAGGTATACACACTCGCGCACGCACACTACACGGACGCGGTTAGAACATCGACGTTTTACTAATTATAAAAAATCCTAATTAGGACATCCCACAACATATTATATTATATATGTGGCCGGCTAAATGTGTGTGTGTGCGCTTACGTGCGTGTGCGTGTGCTTATGTGTGCGAGTATGCGTGTGCTCAATGAAATGGAATATATATATATATATATGTATTATCTGAATATTGGCGGTCTTTTCACACATACGCGCGGTCGCTCGCGATCGATATCCTCTTGGATCGCGCCTGCGAATCGTCATCCTATCCTTATTCCGTTTTTCGCACAAACGTTCTAAACGCGTTACAGATGCAGTGTGCATCTGATAAATATATGCGGGTTATATTATGCGGAAGGAACAATCAAGCACATTTCGCCCGAACCCCGAATGTCCATGAAAGCCGGTAGTTTTTATTATATTATTATTCGTCGGATAAGTATAATATATGTGTGCACTGTGCAGCGAGTGGGTACTGTTATTATTTTACATTTTTTTTTTTTTTTTTTTATCATTTTTTTTTTATTTTTTTTTTTTATTCATTTTATTTACCGAGAAGACAGTTCGGGTAAAAAACGCACGGATGTACTAGTAAGGCAAGGTTATACTACGGTCATTGGGGACTTGAGACCAAGCCGCAACGCAATGGTACTGGAGGCGGTTCTCTCCCGCGCACTTGTTGAAGTAAAATATTATGTTCGTGCGTTACGCCCCTTTTGGCCTAGAGTAAAAATTGTTTCAGTGACGCCTATAACACAACATCGTCTCTTTATGCTGCAGCGGATAGCGCAGCAAGGTTGCCAGATTTTTTTTTTTTTTTTCAAGCACGTTATGTGGTTTCCGACGAAATAATAATAATAATGATAAAAAAAAGTTGTACAGCACGGTACACAAGCACACGCACGCAGTTGAATATTATACGAGTGTACACGTTTCAATAACATTTGTACACGCCGTTTTTATCCAGTTTTTCACGTTTCGAACACATCGCGTTTTCAAGAATACAACATATATATATATATGTTTTTATATAAGCACACGCATATATATACACGCACGCATGGATTCAGAGATGTATACGTACACGCCATCGAGCGTCTGAGAAATCACGAGTGTTTCTAAAAATGATCGGAAAAAAATTTGAACGATTTTATTTATTTATTTTTTTATTTTCTTACAATTTCAAAACCATTGATCGAACCGAAAGCTTTGGAATGTTGTTTGAAAATATTTAACGGCGAAACGCTTGCGGCCTTAGCGAATGGATTTTTTTTTGATTTTTTTTTTTTTTATAGGAATTCGATTTTTAAGACGTAGGTACTCGTATAATATATTATTAGACGTGGCGTTAAACGACGTATACAACGTCGCGTATCTGCTCTCGATAACTCAACGCAATATGTGTTGAGGCTATATTATATGCGTACGACCGTAATTGCATGTTTATTGTTATTTTACACCGTAAACACGGGTAGCCGAAATATATGATGTTTAAGTATATATATTTTTTTTTTATTTCGTACACGTCTACCTCTACGCAACAACGCTTCGTCGTCGTAACAGCAACGTGTTTCGCGCGTAAACAGCCGCAACTGTCCGACTGTGTACGGATCTGCATTTTACCTACATGTACACGGGTAGTTCCTACGAGATAATGCGCGCTGCGCGACTGCAGCAGACGATGTGGTGTGTATTATTACAATGTACGCGTCGGGTTAGTCGTATACACGTACACGTTTATGTATATGATAATGCACGCCGTGGGGGGAGGGGCCGTGTAAATGAGTGTACGAGATTCGTTTTTGTGTTTACGTACACGTTTAGAAACAACAGCAGTTTCCGTTCCATTCTCCGAGTGATCTTTACAATAGAGAAAAAATATATATTTACAATATCGAAGGATCGTATGATGTGATGCGCTTTAGTGTCCAACGCGTACGTGATGTAAAAGCCAAAAGTAATAGCGGACATAAGAAAAAAAAAAAAAAAAAACATTGCACGCGAAGAAATTTTGAGTTTTTTAGAACCTATACGTTATAAAATATGTACATGTTACGTATACGCGTGCGTTTTAATAACAATAATATTGCGTATCGTTGTGATCGGTCGATGGATGGCGGCGAATGATCGCGTGCGATAAATCTCCGCGCGAGAAGATCTGAGATGTAACATATACAGAGCCTATATCATCTGTACACACACGTTAAATATATATATATACATAAACGTAGGTATACCAATTTGGATCGAAATATAGTCGCGCCGATAATAACAGGCTGCATCGAACTCAGCCGGCGCCCCCCGAATCCAGCCTATCCGGTGTCATGTCCCGCGGGCACGCACACGTAATGTATATAATTCTTGAATTTTTTTTTTCTTTTCCTTCCCCGAAATTTGCTACGTTACATTGTTACACGCGTAGACGACCGTCGCTAAGATATTATTTTTGTTTTTCCAGTGTACATGTGCGTGTATAATTATACAGTTATACCATACTTGTGTGTGCACCTACCTACTTCATTCGTCGCCGTACACATTCGATACGTCCAACAATCGTCTCCCAGGATAGTGTAACAGTATGGATGATAGTAATAACATACAAGTGCCCACCTAACAGTCCCGTCGATTAATATTAGACGTAATTGTGCACACTCGTTGTATGTATATAAATATATTAGATATGGGAACGTCGCGACGCGTCGAGTAGTGTTTTTAAAACTAGCAGTGTTGCATTTCAAACATTTCAGTTTATCGCACGTGGGGTTAGGCGGGTAACGAGTGAAATGTGATTGTTGTACTTTTGCGAACCGACCGGTGACTGCATAGGTTAAGTACGTGTAATGTTCAAAGTGAATACCACGTAGCCACTGCGTCAACAACGAAACCTAGATTGATCCTCTCATCGCAACGCAACAACATCATTGTAAACGTGTACCTGTACGTAGTGGTTCGTGCAGTTTTGGACACAAAAGGATCCAATCCGATCTTTCTGTCCACTGTAATCCCGCATTTCTCTGCGGGGAGGGTTTTTTTCTGCTCCTGGTCTAAAATCGAATGTAGGAAACGTTCGAGCTGTTTGTAGGCTGGGACTTTCTCGACAACCTTGTTTATGTTCGTAATAATATGCAACGATATATATTTACATACTTTGATATTATGCGGTCATACGTCTGTAATATTATCTCGCGGCGCAGTGTTTTTGTCGTGCCTATAATTTATTGTTATTTTACAGTATAGGTATTATACTATGGGTACGGTATTTTATTGTTATTAATGTACGGTCACCTACTCATCTGCGATAGATCGAAATTAAATGATTTATCGCAGCACGTAAAACGAAACGTGGGGAACGTACATTTGAAAAAAAAAAAACTAATACATTTTAATTGTAAAGTTGCGATTTCGAGGTACTTATTACCGGTGCACACTGCTATGTATATTTATATATTTGTAACGTGTCAAAGATTTCAGTCTGCATATTCGTATGTATAATCACGTCTGCAGGGGTACGTAAGTCTTATAATAAATATGACAAACTGGCAAATTAACGAAAACAAAAAAAAATAATCATTTATAAATTAATTTATATATTATAATATACGGGTACTTTTCACGCCACGTTATATAATATTATTGTCTTAGAAATTAACAACAGCCGTTGGTAAAGTAACAAACAATGAGACTGTGAAAATGTTCTCGTATATTCAACGGTAATTATAATAAATATACAAACATACTTGATACACGGTCGAGAGTTCATAAGTGTTAAATATTGGTAATTTATTTTTATTTTCCGATAGGTTTTAATTTTTTTTTGATTAAACGTTGAGAAAGGAAAAAATTAACCATATAAAGTGAAAAAAAAAAAACTATTAATCTATTAATGTGTTTGCAATCAACACAAATTTTAATTTTCATTGAACGGTTGACTGTTTTTTATGCGTACCAATTATGTTTTCGTATCATACATTTAATTAAAAACAAAACACGTAAATCGTGGTATTTATTAAACGTATAATTAATAATCATATCATAGATATTGAAATATAATAATGATCAATTTAAATAATATCAAGTTTTTTATTTTCTATAATTCTATGACAATAGGTTTACGCACGTGTAATTATTATTAAATTAATGGGTTTCGAGAATTGTGTTCTTTTAATTATAATTACACCACTAACGTTTAAACGTCAGCAAAAACTTAAGAGTAGGTTACCTCTATAAATATATACCTACTTAAAAATAATTAAACCTGTAGTTATATGTATATACGGTAGAAAAAATGTATGTTTTGTAAATAGTTAAAAGTGTAAAAATCTATATTGCCTATTATTCGTTAATTATTGTCCCGCGCAACAGCGGTAGTAATTAAATTTTCAACAAACGATAAAACGTTAATTTTTATACACATAAACATATATATTTATATAGTACAACATAACTATACGTATACAAACTCTTGAATAGAAGGGGGAAAAGCAATTAGCACCCACAATTACAACGCGACATGACACGACCGCAATTTCGTTTAAGTTTCGTAGTAAGCGCATTTTAATAAAACAAAAAATTTAAAAAAAAAAAAAAAAAATTAAAAATAATTGAATCGAAAACGTATAATTTTTCGTAGATGCTATTCCCCAATGAATGCCACCGTTTCGGATTTCGTGAGTCGTGCAAGTTGACAGTGGCGGGTGAAGCAGTTATATTTTTACAATGTATACGTAGCTCGTGTGTGTGTGTTGATTCACAATAAATATTTTAACAGTGAATTGGTAAACACCACGTGCGACGTATGCATTATATATAAAGGTAGGAGAACTATTTGATAACTCCGTAGAATAAAATATATTATATTTATTATTTGTCAATGACACGCGCGCGCGTACAGGGTTTGACGGGCAGAAATCAAGTGAAAATTTGTGAACATACAACACGCGTCACGCCGTTACCAAACAGTCGCCAAGGTAACCGGGACGTTTATGTGCTTGCGGAATATACATACATATATTTTTATTTTTTCATAAACGTACGTAAACCTATGCATGTCTATATATATATATATATATATATATATATTTTATACGTGTTTGTGGCATCATTTATTTATTAACTATTATTTTTTGGTGGCAAACACGTGTGCATGCAAAAAAGTTACAACACACGGATATATTATATCAATGTACAATCGCTCTAGCTCGCAGAGCGGCAAGCGCGCGCGCACGTACACGACCGGGTAAATCGGGGTTGGTCGATGGCAGTGACGGCGGGCGTGGCGCCTACGGTCAAAAATCGAACTTTCTACCCTCACGCGCCCTCCACCGCTACCCAGCTCACCGACCCCGAATTCGGTAGAACTTTTGCGGGTAACGCCTCTCACGCAACGTGCACAACACATTATGTATATCGACTTTTCCAACTAATACATACATATATATAGGTACATAGAGTCAATACTTATATAAATACATATATTTATACACACAGATAGTGTCACATAATTTACACCTTCATACACACATGTCGTCCCGTCACATTATTGTCGCGAATTACAATACGTACAAACGTACAAATCGATAAAACGCACGTCAATAAAATAAACAATAATATAAATATTTCGAATTTAAAAGTTTTTTAAAAAAAAAACCGTTTTGAACAATATTTTTACCACCCCATGCTTCATTTAATAATTCGTACAATTTCACACGAACACACACACATAGAAACCATGGTCTATATTAGTAATCATTTGACAGAATGCAATAGGAATATAATTTTGCTATACATTGTTATAATTATATTATGCTCTGATAATAAATAAAACGAGAAACATGGTTTCGAAAACTATTCGTATATATATAGTTTCGTTTAATCGACATGCGCATTTCAATTTCAAACCTATTTCACATACAATTCGTTTTAAATCCGAGGCATTGCACAAAATTATTGAAACGTCAAATAAAAATAATTTCGTATCTCCTAAAGAAATTCCAAGACAAAGCCCAGCAACTGATTTCACAAATTGATTTTCCGCCATATTAATTACCTATGCCGTGCAATGATCGATACATTTATTTGTCTACAAAATGTACAGTTATAGTAAGTGTAATAATATTGTAACTACAAGTTGAAAAAATAAGAAAACGTGTATGGAGTGATTGATCGCGCAAATGCTCAGTTGCTCGACGTACAAGTAATTAACATCGGGATTTTGATCAATACGGGCCTACACGTACCCGGTTCAATTAGCAATTGAATTCAAAACGATTAGCTAACGATTAGTTAACCAACGATTAGCTCTCCCACTTGTATAACTATTAGCATATACGCCATCCGTAGTGGTAATTAATACTTTGCTTTTTAAAGTGTAATGAGTAATAGAATGTGGAAAAATCGTGTAACGATGTTGAAATTCAGTAAATCCTCGAATGACCCGGCATCGCGTTCGCGTAAACGGAAAATCAAGTGTGTATACATCTCATACATAGTACGCATAATATAAATCCTATTCTTTGGTCTTCAAAGATTTCCGCGGGAGAAATTTTCTTTTTTTTTTATCAATTCCTCTTTTTTGTGCGACGATTGTTATTGTTATTATTAACTGTGTACGGTTAAACGCACGCAATGGGCGATTGGACTCGGAAAACGCGCGGAAGACGAGATAGCCGACAAAAAAAAAAAAAATCGTTCACACCACCAATGATGAGCCGAGGCGCTTTTTTTTTAGGTTTTATTTTGTTTTCTCGTTCATTTATCGGCGCGATATCAAAGACATAATTCGACACGTCTCTATTGTATCGGAACGGATCGGAAGGAAATTCTGATTTTTCCGTGTGTATATATATAAAGCGTACTGATTTCTCCTCTTCTCTATCTATCTGTACCTAGATACATACACACACAAATATATACATACGTACTCAGACGTGTCAATTTTCTCTCTCTCTCACTCACTCCCGCTACGTGCCTACTCGTCGGTACCTCTCTCTCTCACACACACACAGCCTCTTTAATCGCCGCGTATCGTTGGTTGAGCCATCTTTCTAAAATTATACGATATAAATATAAATATATATATATATATATATATATATATATATATATATATATATATATATATATATATATATATATATATATATATGGCACACTCGTTTCTTGCGTCAGAAATATCGGCATATCGAATTTGTATCCTTGAAATTCTCGTAGTCACGTAAGCGCGACGGTGGACACAATATATATAC
This sequence comes from Sipha maydis, assembly GCA_034509805.1. NCBI lineage: Eukaryota > Metazoa > Arthropoda > Insecta > Hemiptera > Aphididae > Sipha > Sipha maydis. The sequence goes on along the minus strand of JASXSY010000738.1, from coordinate 106,443 downwards.
TATGTACATGTATAATACACAACGTATAATCGTGCCACCGCTGTCTATATATATATATACGATTTTTTATCCTTTTTATTATTTCTTTTTCTTACTCGTGGTACCGCGAACCACGACGAACCCCACGCCTCGCCTACACCTCATCCGACACAGCCAACAGTACCTCAGGGAGGGAGTGAGAGGAATTCGGGTTCTATTTTCCTGAATTGAGACTAACCGTTTTCCGTTTATCTTCTTCCGTGACATTCTATTTTCCCCCGAAATATGTTTTCCGAGTACATTATAGTGTCGGAAGTATTTTCCAACTCAACATGTACCTCATACCCCACATTCATGTGAATCCGTTAAAACAGTCTACTTTCAATTGAACACCCTCTCAGGCTATCACCATCATTGCATATTGAATAAGGCAAAAACACATATATTTTTACAGTAGAATCTTTAAAAAATAAAAGTTTTGTGACTTTCGTTGTTTCGTGAACGCATAACCTTTATACAAATGCGAGCTTGCGGGAGAAAAAAAAATATGCGATACCAATGTTACACTACCACTATTACACAACCACATTACGCGAGGATCATAGAACGTTCATTATACTATGTGTGTGTGTGTGTGTGAATATAAGACATATAAATTTGATAAGTTTTTCACTTTTTTTTATTTAATTTAATGTTATGCGCCACCACTATCTTCGGAAAAACAATAAATTATATTTTATACATTTACCGGACACGCCACCGCCGTATGTGTACGAGATATAAAATAATAATAATATATTTATTTTTTTTATCTAGGTCTTTTATAATTTATCATTAACCAACTACCCACACGATGCGACGACGGCGTATAAATAGCCGAGTTGGTGATTCTTTCTTTTATATACTTATATATAAATATTTTTTTTTTGTTATTATTTCATTCTTCTGCAGTATTGCGATGGTGCGTTCGATAACTGCATCGTGTATCGTTTTATCTCATTTTGAAAGAGTTTAAAAATTTTAAGGCAGAAAATGGGCGTGTTTAATTTCAATATATACACGCGGAAGATATGATTTTGTAATCTAATATTATAATCGGTCTGTACATAATTTTGCCGCCGAATGTTTTATTATACTGCCTTATTCAACGCTGCATGTACAGGTGCTGGCTATTTATTGACTTAACATTTCTGTAGTGTACCTATATCATCATACCGCAAGCAGCGGTTCCCAAAGCGCATTCCGCGAACCACGTACCAATGGTCTGACAAGACTATGCAAATATTAAGAAATTTCTTAAAAAATTTACTCGCATTAAACACGGGTGTATACGTAACCGTTGTACAACGAGCATAAAATACGGGGAAGAAAATTCCATGCGTATTATTTTGGGCTGTGAAAATCTTTGAATACTAACAATTGAACTGAAAAGTGTGTACCTAGAATCAAATATATGTTACATTGTACTTTGGGCATCCCAGAAGATATAAACTACTTTCTAAGAACACCGTGGTCGTAACATTTTGGAAACCGCTGACTTGAAGCATATGAGGTTAGTGCGTTGTCTTTGCCAAAATACATATTTTCGATTTCCGGAGTGCATACATGTCAATGTTATTAAAATGAGTTTAAAACGATCTTAAGTATCTTAACTTCTAGTGAATATTAAACGGTGGTCAATTTGTTGAAACCTTTTTCATATTTTATTTTTATTAATACTTAAATACTTACACCGGATACATTTTAATTAAAAAAGAAGAAAGCACATAAACTTAAATTTATTGTATGAATATAAATTAATATAATATATACATTTATATATTAACAATACTTAATATTTAAACATTTCTTAAATGTATATACTTGTAATATACCTACACTTATTAATCATGCAACTTACTCTTGAACATTACTAATTAATGTATGATTTTTATTTTTTTTTTCATTATCTTTTGAACAGATATACCTTATATTTTACCTATATAACTATAAAACTAATGTAACTAGTGCCGTTTAAGTGAAAAATACTATTGCATAAAAGTGAAACCATAATCAACAACGTAAGTGACGGATAGCAGGTAATCATTGCTTGCAAATCAATTTAGATAATGGTCCGATGTCGTCTAATTGGTTAAATTCTAATAAAAATACTCCAAAGGTTTCGCCGATTATTGTACGCAGAAACAGTTAATTTATGAGCTCGACAGCGAACAAGTTCCCGTAACAAGATACCGATTACTTAAAAAACATGTTCTCTTAAGCCACTTCGAAATATCATCAGGGGTGATTTATGTTTAGAAATTATCAAGCGATTTTTATCATTAACGCTTAAATTCTTATTGTATAAAGAATATTTACATTTTTTGTTTTATTATTAAAACATTATTTAATGTTTTTAATATAACAAAAAAATAAATTTTCTTGCATAAATCCTAAAAGCGAATTATGTATTTAAACAAAAACGACGTTTTGTCTACATAAAGACCAACAGGTATGTTTTATAAACGAAGACGTATAAATAAATTATAACTATTAGTGTTAAGTGCAAAAATTATACATTGATGTTAATCAAGCATACAAAATTATAACTGTTTGATCGAATTGTTAGTAACGCTAAAGTTTCAAAAAGAATATTATACTAATATATACATAAGTATATATTTAGTTATGTATAAAGTATTATGTATCAATTAAAAAAATAAATATTTATATTTATATTTAACGAATATTTTTCTACTTTTGTGCGTTATCATGTCGTGCACTATACTTTAAGATTTATATCTATGATTGAGTATGTATTCTTAGTCGGTACCTATAAACTAAGCGTATGAATATCAATATGTAATATATACGTCTATAATTTATACAGGGTAATGGGAAGGGCAACGAAAACAATATTCTCCTCCGGCAAACCCTTGAGTACGCTTAGAAATCAAAGTTTTTAATTTAAAGTGTCCACCGGAAAACACTGAAAGATATAAGAAATTAAAAGTATGTATTACGAATTTAAAAATTATTATGACTCTTTGAAAAATATTAATCGATTTAATTCTTATGTTATTAATTTTATCTTTTTTTAAATATAGATACTATTTTTTTAAAACAATAATACTATTAATTATAACTTAAACTACATAATGATACTTTATGCTACATTATGCTAATACATTATACATTAATTGCATTCACAACTTAATACTAATAAGAACATGAAATAAAGCCTTACTTGAGTCTGAGTTAGTCCTAGGGATGCGGCAAGTTCAGCTCGTTCGGGTAGTGCTAGGTATTGAGTCCGTTGGAATCGTCTATTGAGCTGTTGTAATTGTAAGCTCGAATATATAGTTCTAGGTTTTCGCATTTTCTTTCCTTTGCCATTTACCCTGAGACTGCCATCTTCTGCGATACCGCATTTTTCTATAACATCGAAAAAAACGATAACATTTGTTAATGAATTTACATTTAATTTAAAATTCTCAGTGTGTATTGGGTATGCCATGTATCCGACGAACGCGTTTATAATATTTTACTTAAAAGAAGTGGTCGACATCTAATCGAAAACGGTCAAAATAGTTCTACATTTTTATTTTATTTTTGAACTAAAAAAATCTTATTTTAGTACACATTAACATAAATTTATTTTTGTTCCATTATAAATTCCATAAAATATAAATAAATTAAGTTTTCAATTTCAAGCACATTTTAATCTCATTGTAATTTCAACTGTAATTTAATAATGGTTTAAGTGGTGTGATAGAAAATTCAACAAAAAATGTATAACATTGAAGTCATGATAACTTTACATTAAGTTTGATTGGGAAATAATAAAATGTTAATAGTCTTAGATATTTTAATACGATCTGTGTACAATAATGTTTCCGGTTTCATGGCATATCACTTAAATTTAGATAATTTCTACTATATTTTATGAAGTATTTGTATTTCTATATTTTTAGGAAAAATGTATTTATTATATTTTATAGACGTTTCTTTAAACGTATTTAAAATATTCTTAAACTGCAATTTTGACGGTTTTATTAAAAACAAATAAAAATCTTAAATAATTCGAGTATTATTAAATTAATCAAATAAAGTCAATTTGTATAAAGAAATTCTAAATACTCGTATATTATGAATTTCATTATAAAAATTAATGTAATGCAGAAAATAGTTTTAATCATTTTTTTTTTTTTTTTTCTATTGTGTTTCAATTATTACCTTAATTTTTATTAAACTCGTAGAAATTAATATTGTTATACATATATGCTTAAATTATCAAAAAATCTTAATGTAGTATAAATGGAGGCATTAATATTTCCGTTAGGTATATTTTTTTATTATAAGCTCAATATTATTTTACAAATCAGAGATTAATGATTTTTTTAATTTAGTACAGTTTTAGGTATGATTAAGTTGAGGCATTATTTGGGATGTCTTTCAGCGTATCAGAAGAGTTGTCTTTCAAAAACAATTTAATAAAATAAAACGTACATGGAATACGGAAATTAATCGACTAAGACTGTAATGAAAACGTTTAAAAGTATATACAGTATTGAAAAATGTAATTGCTTTCACAATATTAAAATCGCTTTTACCCTTTCCCTTATGGTTTCGAACACCACCGCACGTTTCATACGCACATACGTACAGGACCAATGGCTGCCAAGGGAAAATGAAAAACACATCGGCTGTGTTTCACCTGGCCCACCCCTTATCGCCAGCAATTGCTCCCATAGCGTGTATTTCGTTTGTCCACGTAAAAACTGTAAGCATATCCCCTATGGTCAATATCCATAACAAATGCGTACGCATTATGGGAAATGCTATGGATGTACATTCGGAAATAGAAATGGCATCGAATGAACACGAAAAACGGACAATCTTTACTCCCGAAACGTACGCGTTCACATAAACCATTATGGACTGGGTCCATAATCGGTTAGTTATTATTGTTATAGTACGATTTTAACGGTTTTTCATTCACTAAATAATATTTTGATTGGTCGTGCATTATTCGTTTACTCGATCCCGGTGTAATATATAGTTTATACTTGTTAATGCTCGTAACAGTCGATTTTCCAACGTATATTTAAAAGCTGTTGGATTTAAAACGCACCTTAAAATCGCTCGAAACCCATTTGGATAAGCGAAATTAAAACGTTATTGTATCAAGACGTGTACCTTGTCACTTATTTAACCTAAGCGGGAAAACGATCGAAAATGTCAAAAAATGTCAAAACGAAATGGTCAATAGGCCGTAGGTTACACAATTTAATAGGTCTGTATAGTTCATGTATGCGTCGATCAAAAATAAGTGAAATATATGGTGCACATAATGTAATGTGAACTATGTGAATTCGTTCGACTATGATTTGTCGATTATTTGTGAATGACAGTAGATGAGTTCAATAATAATGTTCGTACGAGTAAACTAACCTTGTATCATGATCATCGATAAAAAAATCAGTAAAGTATAATATAACTGAACACATACATCGCGTACTGAATTATTAAGCTCTAATGAGACGGTTTAAACCTAGTAATAGTAGTTTGATTTATAATTATAATCGAGTAATTTAAAAAAACAATTGCACATGTATTATATGGTAATTAATGTTATGCATTTATTTTTAATGTATGAGAAATTATGTTACATATTTGATTTGATTAACCCAAATCACTCGTAATTTTATATACGTACAATCATAGAAAAATGTTAGAATAACGTAATAATAATTGTATTAGGTATACTCGTATTATATAACAGAGAAGAAAAATTGTTTTTCAATTTAAATTTTTCATACAGCGTTCATCGATGATTTCAACTAATTATCGCGTATTTTTATAGCATTTACTATATTATAAACACAGTAATAATGACTGCGGTTCTCCGATTTCAAACGAATTTTGTTTTTAAGTACTCGTGGAAAGTTTATCAACTATACACAAACGTTGGGAATACGATATTTCAACATTAAAAACCGAAGAACATAAGTCCATGCGGAATATATTCAAAACGTTCTTTTGAGTACCTAATCTCGGTCGGTTTTTGATTTGAATCAGAATTTAGACTCGTAAATCAAAGATAATGTCACACCAGCAACAAAATTATAATAAAATCATATTACATTGGGTATATTGTATATTGTATTTGAGTGCGTATAATATACAATGGTATAATTATCTGCAACTGCCGGCTAGCGATTGCGGATAATTAAAGCGTTACAGCGATGATGTAGCACGTCCACGAGTTTTGTAATCGTAAAACATTAAAGAGTCAAGAATAAAACGACAAAAACTTGCGGACATCACGTTGTACACGGTGTTACAATTAAAAATAAATGACGGTCGTCCGACGATGGAAAATTCAAATTATAATAATAATAAATGCTATCGTCGCGATATCATAGTGACCTTAACAGAGGATTTCTTGGGTTTTTATTATCAGCGGTTGTCATACACTCGTATGCAATATCATCACCACGAAAACATAAATATTTATCACGCATTTATGACCTGCGATTCGAGAGAGTATCGGTGATCTTTTACGAAAACGAATATTATCCTATATATATATATATATATAAACACACACTTTTACGAGAGTTGCTCATCGTATGTACGCAACGTGCGTTATCGAATGTGAAGTGATAATAATACATAATTGCCGAAGATGTTCGTCCGTCGGAGGAAAATTAATAATTAAACAGAAGTCAAGGTCGATTAAATGTAACGCAAACACGAGCAATTTATCGGATCTGAGACCAACCCTGCGCGTTTACTTTATAATACGTCTTTTATGGTTACACAATGTCTTATCATTTATATGTTTGTATAATATTTCTTTGGTGTCAATACTCAATTATGTGTAATTTAAATATAATGTGTGCGCGCGCGCGCGCGTATTTCTACAATCAAATATCCTATAAAACAGTACATAATATGTGTAATGTAGAAAAATCGGCTGTAATAGTATACATATGATATTAATACATTATAAACGTTTCCGTTATTGTTGGTTTTAATTTTATTGAACTATTACAACAACATTACCGCGATCATCATTATGAGCTAAGTATTGAAAACCGATACATTTAAAAATGTTCGACAAACGATAAATTTCACATTTATTACCAATATGTACGCATGCGTTTGGGTGTCTCTGTGCGATGCATATTTTGTTCCATGCGTCGAAAGCGTTCAGTTTGTACAGTTCGATTGTACGAAATTGTTACAGTAATTTTAATTGCAGTGAGAAATGTAGTCCCAAGACCAAAAGCCGATAACTACGTCGTACTCTTAACATAATTACACATGTAATAAATGAAATAACATTATTAGTATACACACAATGTAGATACGTCAGATTTGTGGAAATGAAAATTTACTTCTAAGTGTAAAACGCGCAAACTATTATTAAAATCGAGATTTTATACATCTTTGACAAATATTTATGTGCTCATTTTATTAAAATCGTAAATAAAAAATCTTTGGACCCCTTGCACATTTCCGAGGGCGTGCAACGATTTTATTTTATTATTATATTTTGAGGCATTTCAAACGACAATTATTTTCGATAGCGATTGAAAACGAGGTACAGTACATATCAAATACATATGGAACCTGTACGTAATTTGTGTTTTGAAAAATCATTTTAATGTGAAAATAATTTAATTAATTTCAATTAAAATTAAATATTAACGAAAACTGATGTGTGCGCTATACGTGATAACATGACATTTGTAAAAAACGTTCCTATTTATTCGTATTTTATTATTATAATTATTTTTTTTCCGGGACGATGAATACTTTTCGATAATCCATTGTTTTTTTTACACGTGAGCATAATTATTTTAACCGTATTTATATAGGTTTGAACCATACTCGGAAAAAAACCGTTCGCATATCATGCGAAACATGTATTATTATACATATAAATATGCGGTAATGGTCTTCGCATTATTTGGTGGTCATCATGGTATTGATCCGAATACTCGTGTTCACAATATTATTAAAGAGAACACGCTTTACATTAATTTTTCGACGAATGCACACGCACACATAAATACAGAGAGATTAAAAAGTTAGAGCACTATATGGCCACTGCATTTTTAACTTGAGCTGTATAATTCCTAGAATACTCTGTATACCACACACACGCGCGCGCGCGCGCGGTCTCAGATAGACGGGTGCGGCCATTTGTATTTAAAAAATCAATATAAGTTTCGATGTTTTGTAGTTAGTTTGTACACACGTTTACAATAATATAATACATCACGTGCTTGTGTGTGTGTGTGTGCGCGTACACTATGCATGTATAGATACGGGAGAAATAAAATACGTTTTTGCTCGCACGAAAGCAAAATAACCGAATGTACCACCGCGGCCATGGTACATCAACGACGTGCGAACGTAAGAAATAAAGTCAGATTTTTTTTCAATTTTTTTTTTTTTTACCAAGCCACCACAGTCGCCGCCGTTGCGGTTTTGACGGACGCGCCTTCAACTCTCCGCGTCGTCGTCATCGGCCCAATCTCGTCACGTACGTAGAGTGTGAAAAAAAAAACTATATGCACACACGCATTCACACACACTTACATACACGCATATATATATATATATATATATATATATATATATATACATGCACGCGCACACACACGCGAACACACGCACATATATAGATATACACACGCGCACACAAGCGCGCGAGAACACGTACGCACACAAATATAATAATAACAAGTAAAAATGTGACAAGGTCTCACACACGAAATAACATTGTTCAGTGCGCGCACAATGACTGTACACGAAATACCGTCAGTTTCTACGCGCGGATTTTGTATAATATTATGCTTGTATATTTTCATTTCTTTAAAGGGTGCAGGTTGAATAACGGATTTAAAAAAATTTATTATTATTCGCGTAAAACGCTATTCGTATACTCATGTGTGCCGTATTCGACGTGCTTTTTTATTTTTCAACGAAACAACCGTATTTCCTCGTGATACACATATAATTCGATCTAGTGACGTGCATAATATACATTTACGCATGTTACGATTTATTATGAACTTCACTCACTTCATTTGAAAAAGCATTAGTATATATATATATATATAATGCGTATTAAATGTTTGCATGTGCGTAGTTGAATGGAATCGCCGAACAATGGGTGTTGTACGCGATCGGAAAGTTGAGGTGTAGATTTGAATGCAAAGTGAAAAACAATTGACCAAAGAGTGTGTACGCTGCAATATATATGTATATACATGTGTCTACTCGTGTACACGGGCTGCAGAGAGAGAACAGAGAGAATGGAAAGCCCTGCGGTGTATCCGACAGCTGCCGCTGGGTCGGTTTAAAGTTTTCGGATGTAGAAAAAAATAAATAAAAAATGATAAGTGTTTCATTTTTCAATAATGGAACTGCGAGGGATGAAATATTGCAATAATACACTAATACGTACATCAAACGTATTTATTCGATAGGATTAGGTGTATACATGTTTAGAACTTGTACACACAGGTATACCTGTGCATTGTATGTGAGCCCGAAAAACAAACCGATTGCAACGATCGATATGCTGTTACAAAAAAATAATATTCTACTTTAAATAGCGCGATTTCGATTAACTAATTTATAACCCTAACATTGTTAACGGTTTTCGTTGAATGAAAAAAAAAAAAAATGTGTAGGTAAGTTTGGGAAAGTCGACTTGTGCTTTAATATACCGGCCATTTATATTTTTTTGTTCGTAAAAATAAAACACGCCGAACGTAATTAATTTCCAAACGTGTTTAAAGGACTCATTCCTCCATCCGTACAGCGATTATAGGATGACTTTAGACCCCATTTCAATAATATGTATGTTACACAAATAAGAACGATTTTTTGTTTCCCCCCCCCCCCCTATTTATCCGATAGATGAACATTTTTTTAAACAATAAGTGGTCCGTAAAATTGTTAAGTCGAAGAAGACTCGTCGGTGATTATCAGTTATTGATGGGTTAATTTTCAACAGTAATTCGTATTCTCGGTCGGTGTGTTTGTCACCCGTAGAACTAAACGCAAATAATGCGAACACGTAGTACAATACACAATGTAGTAAACCGAGTTTCCGAAATGCGCGCGTTAATGAGATTTTGAATAGTACAACAACGTAAATCGTGCGACAACTCGCGGATGAATTCGGTTTGTTCTTGCGTTATTCGCCGCAAATGTTTTCACCGCGGTACTTGTTCACGCTTGCGTTGCTCACGACACTTGAAGGTTGCACTCCACGCGCAGGGAAACGAACATACGTCCGTACGGGTTTACCAGAGACAACGTCGTTTTGTACACGTGTCCGGCACAACAGTTCGAACGTTTTGCAATCGCGCGATCCTCGTAACAATTAAAACAAAACGGAATCCTGCGCGTCCCGTACACGGTTGTGAACACTGCGAACGGGTTTCAGTTCGAATACGGTTGTGCATACGGTTACGTTCTAGAAACATATGTAATAATGCAACGTCCACTGGACGTACGCGTAACCACCGAGCAACGAACATTATGTTAGACGCGCGCGTTTAGTAACGCGTTCGAGGTGGCTAACCCGAAATCGAAACCACGGGAACGGTGTACCGAATTCGTTTTAGGGTTCCTAATGAGCGAAGGCCCCCGGGCACGTGCGACGTGACGCTTGTACCGCGGTATAATTTAATACGTCCACGTACCTAGGTGTATACGCGCGCAATAAAACTTAACCCACCCGTACGTACGCGAACACACAGTCGGACGTAAACGCTATATAATCCGTCGCCGCCACCGTGTGTGTGTGTGTGATGCGATAAAATACGAATTCGTTTTCTCCTCGGAACACGTTGCCGATTAAGTAATTAAAAAACATGTGTATATATATATATATGTGATACGCTCTCCCCCCCCCCCGAAAATACAAGTTAACGACGCTAGTAATTAAGACGACTGTCGTGGTCTTGTGTACACTATTCGTATTGTGTAACAGCAATTTTTACGTTATAGATAATTTTCCCGACAGTTAAGCACGCTGTCATTATGTGTAATTACTATTAGTTCGATTTTCGATAGTGTATTCAAACAAATTGAAATCAATGAATTATTTCCCCCCCACTCCACCCGAGGTTGGTACAGCATAGAAGATTATACGCATATCGTATTATTTTAGCAGTGGTACGGCTTTATATGTTAGATTTAATTATCTTATAAATGTCAAACACGCATCGAATGATTGTTTTGCGGTTTCATGGATTATTAGTTTTTGTTTCGAGCCGGATTCGTTAAGATTATCAAACAAATCGTAAAAATCGACATCACGAATTCTCGGTCTAGGACTGGAATTTAACGTGTGCTACCTATGTGTTTCATAGTATACAGAATAATTTACAATGCGTGTGCATGTTTTGGGCAAAAAATATGTAATACTTTTAAGCTCAGAAGTTGTATTTGTAAAACAAACGTGACAAGCATACTATTCTTAGCATGGTATAAGAATGTAAATACATTTTGTTTATTAACGTAACGTTATTTTTAAATGAACCATAAAAGGAATATTTTTCACTCACTTTATTTAAACCAAATAAGTCTAAGTAATGTATGCGAATTGCAAACAAATAAAATACAAAATTATATTATATACATAAAAAAAAAGAAAACGATAGTATTTAAGGATAATTTTCCTATTTTCTACGATTTTTTTTCGAAGAAAACATTTTATTGTAAATCATGTCTACGTGAAGCTACTACCCCGTGTGGAAACTATTAAAACGTTCAGGAAAATCTATAGAAACGTTATCCTTGACTGCGATCGAATAGCTTATTTTTGTTAAACCGAGTATCGCAAACTGCCGTTTGGCCGGCCTACATTTTATGGTTTTCGTGTTATAGTAAATTAACGTAATTTTACACAAACCATGGTGCGATATATACACATCGATTATTTATACGGATTCGTTCTGATTTCAAAAAAGTATGCCTTTATCTACTTTTTACAACGCTTACAGTTTCTCGAGGTGACCAGAGGAAATACTACATCAAAACAAAATGTTGTACACAACGTGTTTACTTTCAATACCATCGCGGGATTCAAATGTATTAATTCCTCAGAATATTATAAATAAATAATATGATATTTACTATGTATTAAATACATTATATAAGCCTCATCGTCATATGTCGTTATTGATCTTCAAAACGGATTCCGATTTACAATCGTTTAAGTAAAATCGGAAAAAAATACACGTCAAATTTCCAATGAAGTTTCCTTCATCAACATTTAAATTCAAAATCGATCTCGTATCGTCTTCTCTTCGTTTTCCGAATGCACAGAGCAATCCAATACTCAGAACTGCGTGATGATTTTACATTTATATTATTATTAATGTTTTGGAATTGAATAAATGTCGTCGACTGATAAAAACTAATAGAAAAACATGTATGGGTATACACTTGAAAACCATTATATTCTCATATATTATACATATATATACCATAGATTCTATACATTTTGATAATTTTATCGTGTTCAAAAGTAATTCGTGCTATATTTATAGCTTATTATAGGGTGTGTAGATTATTATTCTTTGGATTATCTTTATACACATTATTATCATATACAGTGTAATATAAGTGTGTAAATGAATACACTACTGACCACAACGATCGAAATGCATCTTTATAGTATTGTATGTACGATATTAAAACCATTATATAGTTATTATTTTATTATACTTATTACACAATGGTATTATATTATTATTTTAAATGTAAATATGGTTAACAACATATTTTGTAAGAGTGTATTAATTGACAATCTTTAAATGGTTTACGTACGGCATATATGTGATAAGTATTTTTATTCATATATAGTAGTGCATTATATTTTATCAACATATGTGTGCTTTATATAATATGATGTATAATAATTCTATAATGCACACCATAAGACATTTTAATCTCACTCGACGTTCGTTTTACATGGAACCGTAGTTCATTCGAAGTAATTCAAATCAATATCTCCGTATATGCGCAAACGTATTTATTATAAATATATTATTATTACTGTTATTTTTATAACTTTTACTATATCGATAATAATAGTTGATAATATTATTATTGTTATAATAATATGCGTTTAATAAAATTTCAATCGACACATTATAACATATCGATTAATTAGGTATTTTTATTTTTATTTTTTTAAACAATTGTGTAATTGTACACATACCTACCGGTAAAATTGCATGAAGAAATTCATGCATATTTCAAGAGAACACACGTTTGCAATAAGCCTTTCATATAAGCTACACCCCCCCCCCCCCGTGTGAATATATTAAATAGTATTTAATTCACGTATGTATATATTTATAAATTAATTTACATTACTACGTGTTTAGAGTGATGAGAAAAAAAGTTAATAAGACCTTATAATATTCTTCGTTATATACACACTATACAATATACATATATTGTGTAAAACAATATCGATTTTCAAAGTCTAAAAACTGAACTATTCTCTTTTGTTTTCGTCCAGGCAACATTATAAATACGCCTATCCGTTTTCACGTCGTTGCAGTTTTCCTCTTATTATTCTCTTTCGCAATACCGACTTTATTTATTATAGTCCGTACCTACCTACTTAAATTGTAAAATTCATATTTATCATACCGTCGACACATTTCCATTTTTGTAAGCACACGATTGTTTTATGATCGTGAAACTGTGCGCGCAAATTATAATTTCACGTAGAGTTCTCTACGATGACGGGAAGCGATCATACGACAGTGAAATATATTACGAGTTTATTACTAACACAAAAACTAAAAGATGAGACGACAATATTGATGATGGATCATATTTGTTGGAATTAAAGGTTCCCTCGTTCCTCGAAGCCGAACAGCCGAAACAACGCATAATTTTTATCGCAGTCGCCAATAGCAACATGGTGGTAGCTATACAATAACACGAGCAACGTATACGCACAGACAATTTTCCTCAAATACATAAATACCACTGCAAACGGTCGCGTATTTACGTTTTATTCGTAGGGCTATGGTTACGTCGAAAATGTAATGTATGTAAAACAATTCCTCGTGCCAATTGACGAATAAACGTAATAGCTTCTTAACTCTACGCACAGAGTATAAAATAATATTGAATTATAAACTGCAAAACAGTATAAGTTACATTATTACATAATTTCTATAAGTAAACACGCAGACATTGCAGCAAATCAATATTGGAGAGTATCAGAGGTTTAGCTTAGAGAAATACAAACATTGTAATATAAATATAATTTTAATGATTCATTTTAAATGTTTTTTAAATATTTGCAATATCATATAAGTACACACAGATTATATTATACGTACGAGAGATTCCAATTAAAACTATATGACAATACAATTAAACATATTGTTTTTGTCAATACAATTGCCACGCGTTACACAAACATTACAGTCAAACGATCTATCGATTACGATTTTTGTATCACTCTAATGAATCATAACACATATACTAGAAAAAGCAATAGTTTTCTATTGTTACATCATATACTCATACACGCGCGAACGTATACATGTCAAAATGTCACTGATGTATGAAAACTGAACAGATAATAAATGTTTGTTTAGAAACTGGTTGTTTCTTAAAAAAGATCTTAGAACATTACAGAGATAAATATTTTTTATTATTCTATAACTGTAGATAACACAAATGCAACTGTATGTAAATGTGTTTTTTTTTTATTATTTTTATAAAGTATAAATTGTAATTAACGACGATGACATAGATAGAAAAACTTGCCAAATATAATACACATCGTATAAAACGATACACTCTCGCGCGGGTGTATTTATTGTTCAGGGCTTGCCGCGCCTGATTTTGTAATATACTAATATCGTATTTCATATGGGAATTCGTTATAAAATATTTTTCTTGGAAACCGCGGTAGTGAATGGTTAATCGAGCGTTACAATATAGTATGGAAAATATGAAAAACTACATAATAGGTATGCATGTGAACGATATTGTATTATTTCTCGTGTTATTCACCTGCATTATTATCGTGCCTATATTTTGTCATTATTTATAATTATTAAAACTATTTTACGCACCCTTGGAAATCGGTACCTATATACTAACTACAGTAATGTTTTTCGTGAATAGAATCCTTTCAGAGATCATGTCACCCTGACGAAAAATTCAACAATTTATACAATTCTAACAAACGCGTATTTGGATTACCGATGTTTAAATTATAGTTCGCGTAAAATGCTTATACATCAGGTGTTGTTCAACACACTCAGTTATACTTTATAGTAACTGTTAAATTCATACGTACACAACATTAAAATGAATAAGTTTTGATTTTTTTGGAAAAATTATAAGAAAATTATCAGTAACTAATAGTTTAACAACCAATATTTATTGATAAATGTCTGTACATTTGTATACATTGAAATTGATTAAGTCATCTAATGAAAGAAGTACCTATATACCGTTCTGCATTAGCATATTTTACAGTTAAACTTGCAACTAATAAAAACTTAGTGGTGTATAAAATAAGTCGTCCAAGTATGGAAAAAAAAATGAATTGTTACAATACGCGTAACAGAATTCACAGTGAATAATGCTTACATTAAATGGTACGTATTGTGTAATAGAGCATTTTACTACGATCTAATCGAACATTATGGGATTGAAACGACATAATACAGTGAAACATTTGATTAGACACTATCAGACAATTCTATATTTTAGATATCAACTGTATACTGACCGCACTCGAATGATTTTTTTCGTGTGATGCCCTAAGCGTGAAACGTATATACTTAAATGCGCTTGTACACAGGCAATGAATTTGAAATCGCAGTTCTCAAGTACATAATATAATATACACGTCGGGGCGGACAAAGGCGTAGTACAAAAGAGGTTCCGGGGTGTTTTAGGTCTCCCACACCTCAGTCGGCGAAAACTACACACACGCGCCCGATTATGAAATAAAAAATATTTAATAAATAAAAACATGTACGTACGTTATATTATGTACGTATATATATTTATGTGTGTGTGTGTGTGCGTGTGTGTGTGTGTGTATTTTTTTAAACTGTGCGTACAACGTGTATTAAAAACGGTAATAAAAATTAGCTTGGGGTCGTTTTACGCGCACATGCCACCTGCACCCAGTGATGTATGTGTGTGATGTAGAGTGTGATCCTATTGTTATGCCTGTCTCGTTATTTATAGTTTAATCGAAAAGAAATGAAAAAAAATTAACAGAATATTCCGTCTTTTCTCCGATGCAGCTGAAAATCGCCGTGATTCGAAAATCGCAGCGGCGGTGCGCGTGCGCGTATATTTCCCCTTTTCGCCCGAAATTCGGTATTATCGAACGACGGTTCGTTTCGATTACATAAAATAAAATATAAATACGTCCAAGCGTACGTACAATAAACAGAATTTCCTCTAAGAGAGAAGTGAAAAAGAAAAATCGACGAAACACAACGTGTAGCAAAGGTGGGTTGACCATTATGGTCTACTTAATATCACGCACTTCACAAATCTGATAATCTGATAAATTAAACTCGATTAGTATTGAATTGAATAAAAATTGCATTTATGATCGAAAAATAATATGATTACATTGTTCGGCGTGATAGTGCATAAGTGGTTAATTGGTGTTGGGCTTGAGGATGATAAACGGAAACTTATTATTTATGATATCAAAAACTCTTATTTAAAAAGATAAAAAATAGGATGGTGATATATCATAAATATATGATAGTGTAAACGACGACACTTAATGTCTATAAATATTCAGAATGTGAATCTATTTTTATGTTTTTTTTAAACAACCATACTTTATGCACCGAAAAGAACGTATGAACCTATATTTGATTTGAACGGTTGAATAACAAATTTATAGGAAAAAGTTGTTGATCATGTGTCCTATGACTAGAAGACAGAAAGAATATCGTAAGCCACTGCATGCCTATAGTCGAAGGTTTTAGCGATCATATAGAACGTAATAAGACAATATATATTATAATATATGCATGAATTATTTCAGATGTTTCTTTCTGAAAATCTCGTAATGGTGCGTGGGTCAGAAAACAAAAATCGGAAAAATAAATATGCATACGATTCTATATTGGATATACGTGGAGTTGCATGTGTGTACATGAGCTGTGTACACCACCCGCGCGCCGACGCCCACACGTGACCGAGTTTTTTACTGTTAAATATTCCCGCTCAGAGTACCTCACAAGTACAAGTACACACACACACCAATATGCGCATATTATAACATTGTACACAAACCTCTAGATCTATTCGTATATATTATATGTTACAATATGCGCGTATTCGTTGTTATTGTGCGAACATTTTAAAAACACTTGTCATCAGACGCATATAATATTATAACCGATACACATGCCATGTACATGATGAATGATAACTATTATAATATATATGCACACGGGTATATATTTAGTGTTTCAAATTGTACGTGCGACATGCTAACTTTTTTAAGAAATATTTGAATCCTCAAAAAAAAATAACCATTTAAAAATGTATTGTGAATTACAGACGCTTTTTAAATACTCCGGATAAGATGATAGTTTTTCCTACAAATAAAAAAAAAATACAAAAAAATTACTTCAAATTAAAATATCTGAGGTATTATTTCGATTTTAAAGTATTAAGTAGAACGAAATTGAAATTTCGTCAAAACCAAATTGTTCATAAATATTAATATTTTAAATATACTACAACTTTTCCAATTTTGTAATTAGAAAAAAACTTTTTGTACAAAATTTGTTTAAAAAAAATATATTCGACTCGACTATTTAGAAGAAAAAAAATAGTGTTGCCATTTAAAAAAAAAAGTAATTGGTACTGTGTATGTGCGTACCGTCCGGATAAATAAATTTAAATTTATGTAATTCTGTATTTTGGTACCTACTCCCTTTTATTCTCCAAAAACCCTATATCAATATAATGTCGTCCAACTGAAATATTTAGTGGTATCCCTTAAAGTATGTACATTATATTTAAATATATGTACAGTGTACATATATATTTAAGATGGGCTTCGTAGTATAAATGTTTTAATGTCTAATATATTTATTTTAAATAAATCCGCGACGTATACCAATTTTCATGGAAAGAAAATCGTATAAAACGACAAAAACGTAAATAAATTTTACATATACACATATATTTTTTATTTCTCAAATGAGAAACATTCATAAACAGTAATTTAGAATTTAATTTGCAATAGTATGCGAGTTTCTCGAAAAGATCCACGAAAGGCATTAATTGATCATTTTGTTTTTACTTTTTTTTTATTCATTAGCAGCTCTAAAAAATTATTACAGAATACCTATGATCGAATCAAATTACCGTTACTGCTAATTATTAGAGAATTATAGTTTTCAGGCTCACCACGCAACCGGTATCAATTGCAACTTATTTACGTAAAATTCATTTTTAAACCATTGAAAATGTTTTTCGACTCCTGATTTCTTATTCGCGAATCCAAAGATAGTAAAATGTATTTACAAAATAATACATAGGTACCAGTATTGTCGTTGCGCAAAGAAAGAAGTCGATTACATTTATGAAAAAAAAATCTGTCTGTAATTTTCAATTTCCTCTGTATCCATATATATATTCGTATCTTGTTGTGTATATACTTGTTTACTTTCGTTCTCATAATTTTTAGTTATTCATAAAGTTTATCATACTAGTGTAAATAATCGAATATACGATGCGTTAATACGATATATTTAAAGCGTCTGTGTTAATATCATGCTGGTTTATTTTACAAAAAAAAAAAACATCAGTAAATCCGATACACATAGATATTGTTTTAATGCTATTAGAGATTTATCTTGCGAAACAAACACAATAAAAATACCGTTGAAACGATCAACGTGGAAATGACATATTATTCAGTCAATTCAATTCTCGACAGATACTCTGATTGGATATATGTACCTATAGTCATCGATCACGAATAAATTCGCTCATGACAGAGTTCATATTAATGTGAAGACATAGCAACGCGTAAAGGACTGAAATGTATTGGTGACACATTCACGAGATAAGCCAGAATATAGGCACAGATGAGTGTACACAAAAAAATCAGACAAATATGTGGCTGACAAAAAAAGTTATCTCTGTTTTTGACAATAGTTAATAAACACTTCAATTGACAATTTAAACTAACATTGTGTTTAATGGCAAAAAGCATTTTAATTAGGTTATACATAAAGGTTTTATTATTCTTCTGTTATTTTTTTCCTACATAATGATTTTTTCCGATATAAATGTGTGTGTGTGCGCGCATGTTAATCTGTACTAAATAATTGCAGAACATATTATCATATAATTATAAAACTATTTTTTAAACTACAGACATTTATTCGATCAATAAAAATGGTATATAGATTTAAATCACCCATGCCATTACTCAAATAAATTTATTTTCACCAAACTAAACGGGTATTTTTACTATTTGCTTTGGAAAATTTGATTTTTTTAATCATCTAATTCGTATAAAATATATACATAGTTCAGACATCCAAAAAATATCTAAAAGTGAATCATCAAATTCTATTTTATTGGTATATTCCTATTTGATATATTTTACTCTGGTACGTAGGCACATATAAAAACACAATCGAGAAACAATCAAGTGGCGAATTTAATAATTATGTTATCCCCATAGAAAAAAAAGCGCCCAACGAACTCTCACTGAAAATTGCCACACGCATTGAATTTCAATACTGATAAAATGTATGTGTAATATTTATGAACAATACGACTACCTGTGTGGTCTGATCTGGGTGTAGAAATTAATAAATGGAAAAACGGAACGACCAAATTAATCGATTGAAATAATGTATATAATATACATTTTATTGTGTATCATCGTTTTCGCTGCTCATCTTGTATACGATAATACCTATACGAGATTCGTTTGATTGAACAATTCTTTATTGAATACAATAATAATGGCATTGTATATGTATGAATCCAGAAGAGTTATCAGGATTTTTTAACGGGGGGGGGGAAGAGGAGGATATGAAAATGTATTAAAACGTGAGTCGTGGAAGCTAAACCCGCACCCTTTTCCTAATATAAAAACCTTCATATCTCTCTCTCTCTCCCCCTCCCCGTGAAAATTCCCATCTATGTATTTACCACGCACAAGAATTTATATCAGTTATAATATATGCGTTTCTGAACTTTTGATTTCGTCCATAAATCAACGGTTTTTGAAAATTATTAAATTTCACTGTATAACATTCGAAATAAATAATGAAGACTGATGGACGCCATGGAAAACTGCGCATGGAGTTTCATGTGGTGATAAATGAATAGCTGGAGTCTAATTGTCATCGGCATGAGAAGAATTGTCATGAAAACGATATGGCCCGTTCGGACGTGCTACTACGGAAAACGTGAAATCATCGGTTGTCTGATGTATTATTGGCTAAGTAATATTACAGAGCCGACGGAAAAGTCATAACGGTCACAAAAAAAAACCGATTGAACGGTTATTCATTTTTTCCGGGAACCCAGGGCGTCAATTTTAACCGATTTCGCGGTTACGTCGATGCTAACCTGACAAGACGACGATATATATATTTTGATCACGATTCATGCGTCATCAAGATTAAAAACAGTTTGATGGAGGAGGGGCGATAATGATGGTTTCGCGATTCCAAATATATTCCTAGAATTCGACTACGGTGTCCATTCGAGAATCGAGAATCGCTCCGGTTTTCCGGGTAAATGAATCCCATTACAGGATCGTCATACCATCGGCTGATATAATTATTAAATATTCCTGTCGACACGTTCTAATGATGCGATTTTAAACGTTGTATTATCATATATTTGTTTAGTATGGTCAGCAACATGCGATATAGATACTGTTGTGTTCGGAAACGGTATGAAATGTAATCCATCGAAATGAGAACGAATTTGTGTGCGACTTATTTGCATAGAACGGGCTAACCGTTCAGGGATCGACGGTTCTCGGTTAAAACACACAGGAACAAGATGGGTGGTTACGCTCTTAACGTGTAGACGCGTCGGGTTTTAAAACGTACGAGAATTTGAATTGTGAGCATTGTCATAGAAACCCAAAGCGACGTTTTAACGGTTCAGCGACGGGATCCGACCGTTTACCGGACGCTGGTGACCGCGGTCCGTGAACAGGTCGGACGCGGGGTCGGTACGTTCGAGGCGAGAATACATGTACAGGAGATACGTATCGAACGGCTCTTACCTTCTTTGGTGGGCGACGGACACTGCGGCGTGTACGATCCGATGTGGTAGCTCGAGTACGAGTTCTGGTGCATTGTCGGGAACGGGTACGCGGACATGGCGCCCCGGGGACTACCGAAACCACCGGCGGTGTCGTGGTGGTGCGGCTGCAGTGAGGCCGCGTTGCCGTGGTGCTGCGTGGGACTGCCGTGGTGCTGGTTGGCCGCGGCCGCTGCGGCCGCCGCGAAGTGCGGGTGGGCGTGCGGGTGCGGATGGTAGACGCCTCGCACGTTGTACGGGTTCTGCTGGAGCTCGATGAACGCCGACTTGGACGTGGGTATCGGCGTTATGCTGCCGCCACCGCCGCCGCCGCCTCCGCCGCCGCCGCCCGAGTCCTGGTTACCGCCGCCCGAGTTGTTGCCGCCCGGGCCGTTGGATCCGGCCGAGCCGCCACCGCCGGACGTCGGTCCGCCGGAGCTGAGCGCGGTCGCGTCCATCGCGTCACCGCCGGCCATCGACGACGGCGTCCCGGTGGACCGCTGCTGCTGCTGTTGCTGGTTGGCACCGCCACCACCGCCGCCCCCTCCGAACGGGCTCCCGATCTCCCCGTAATTCAGCGTGATGGCCGTCGGGTACAGCGGACGGGCGGAATAATCAATCTCGTCCCGCGTCGACGTGTCGGCGAAGCGGTCGCGTGTGGCGACCGCAAGACTCGCGTGCTGCTCGCGATGATACTGCCGTTGGGCTTGTCCACTGCACGTCGGGCTCCGCGTAGCGCGATGAAATCCGGCGGGCGGCACGCCGGTTGCGGAGAGCACTGGATGCACTGCACGGGACCGGTGAAACGATCGGTGGATCCGGTAAGTTACGTGGTAATGTATAAGTTCGTCGGTCGTGTCGCCGCGTCACGGTGAATCGATGGCGCGCGTGCAAACAGACGGACGGACGCGAAAAGTGGTAGAGACCGCGGAAACGAAAGCAGAAAAAAAAAAAACAGAAAAAATTCGAAATTAAATAAATTACGATGAACGGTAAAACGAGACTCGGCGGACCACGGTACGTGCGCACGGACGACACGCAACGTTCGACGGACGACCTCGCAATGAACCGACCGAGAGATGTCGCACGACGCGCCGGGGTGCAACCAGTCGGACCGGTCCGGTAAAGGAGGCGGTTACGGCGTGCGCCGACCCCGCCGCGTCCCCCGCCCATTGGCCGTCCGCCATCGTCACGTGCACCGGTGGTGGGAGTCGTCCCGGCCCAGCCGCCGTCCCGCGCCGCGACCGGGCGCCTCGGAAACGCTCTCCCACCACACCCGGATCGCTCGCTCGCTAGCCCGCGCACACGAGCGCTGCGCCGCCGTCCCGCCCGACGGTGTTCGCGTGCGTGCGTGCGTGCGTCGAGACGATAGCGAGCGTGCGCGCGCGGCCACAGCGACGGTCGATTCTTTCCGTTGCACCGCGACCGCCGCGCGCACCGCCGCGCCGTCATGGAAAAACCGATCTCCCTCCACTGCGCCGCGGCTTCCGCCACGTCGACGACCCGCGCACCCATCGTCTCCGACGGCTCGACCGCTCCCTCCCCCGCCACCTCTCGCCCATCCCCGTGCCGCGACCGACGACGCCGCCGCCATTTGTCCGTGCGCGCACACGTGTACACGCATTGATATTATTATTATTATTATTATTGTTGTTGTTGTAGACGGCGACTCGTAGAACTTCTCGATCTCCGTTCGCGGAAAACTGCTCTTGCCGGACGTACACACATGTACGTGTTCCCGCGCGTTCCGATCGGTTTCGATTTTTTTTCACATTTTCAACGACATCTCGTTAATGTTTTAATTTCTCATTCCCTCTCCCACTCTATCTCTCTGTCTCACCCATCACCGATCGCGTTCACGACCAAGCAGGGGTTATCCACCACGGTTGCGGCGCACACACGGTGTTGACCGTACGGTTCGAAAAAGACGCGCATGCACGTGAGGTGTGCTTTCGCAGTTTTTCGTTTCGTTCTCGGCGGAGAAATTTTCGTCCGAACAATTCGCGCTCCACGGGTTTACAATACGGTGTGTCTCCGGCGAGTCGCGATGATCATGTGTTACACTCGCGTTGACAGACCGATCGAAAGGCCGTCGCGACGTCGCTGCAGAGTTCGATCATCGTGTTCCGTTTAAATCGCGGCTATTGACTGCACGGCTTGCGAGACGACGCGAGTGAAAACCTAAACGTCCAATCGTTTAGTGCATACATATATGGGCGGCAACGCGTGTTGCGCGGGATCGAGACTAGCTTTCGATGGGAAAACGTCTAATTGTGCCCGGAACCATGGCGGTGTTTCCTCGCTCAACGCGCACGCCGGAAACCTTCACGGGCGGGTCAATTTTTTCGGGCAACATCAACAATAACGATGATCACGAGCCCGTCGCGCTTTTGGGTTTTCCGATTTACGCCCGATCTTATGCGCCGTACCGCGATCGTGTCCGAGTTCGCACGACACGGAGCACGGTTCAGTGTGAAGGTACAATCTACGATTCGTGTTACAATATTTACGAGGAGGCGTATTTGAGCAGTACATACGTAGACAATTCCTGGTCATTACTCGTACATTATTAGGGCATACATAATATTTGTTCGAAATCAAAGGTCAATGGAATGGACATGGTTTTACTTATATATATACATGTTATGTTTACATTTATTTTAATAGACTTCATTTTATGATACATTTAAAGTCTATAGTTAATAGTTATTCGTGTAAACGTAATTAGACATAACGATGTTCATTTATTTTTAATTTATTTAAATTTATTTTTGATTTTTTTTATCCGTTTTTCTTGCTATAATCGTTTATTATCTGTTTAGTATTACATGTGTTGGATGTAAATAATATTAGTAAAATATGACTAAATCATTGTAATAACTCTATACCTTCAACTCAAGCTTTGCTTAAATTAGTAATAAATATAAATATAATGTGCGTGTACCTATATTTAATTGTATGTATGAGGTAGGTACGACGTAAAGACGTATTGTGAGTGTGTGGGTGCGTGTTTAAGTCATCGACGGAACTACTAAGGTGTATCGGTCTCCAATATCAAAATCTTTAATTGAAAATTCTCTCTGATATCTGATTTTGTCGAAAACCGATGTTTCGTAAATTTTATAATTCCCCTCCCCCCCCCATACATTTTTGTCAGTTCGTTGCAATTATTAAGAATACTGTTTGGAAATCCATTAAATGACCCCGCTTAAAAATATAAATTAAATAACATTTTCTATCAAAAAAATGTTATGATTATTACGATCGGAACCGAAGAACTACTGGTCGAAATTACGTGTGCAGACGCAAAAAAAAAAGGAAAAAAAGAACGCGACATGGTAAAACCAATACAATCCTCGATTCGGCCGGAATCTGTAAAATGTATGAAGCTTATGTTGGAATTAGTGATTCCATTATTTCATACATATAGTATGATAGCTAGTCATCGCATATATGTATACAGTTCACTATGCAATTGATAGAGTAAACTTGTTCTCTAATTAGTATATTCATACGTATCAGATCACGGCGATTTTTTTTTTTTAGTTAAAATACGAGAAATGTACCTATTAATTACTGTTGTAATAGAATGATTAGGTAAAAGAAAATTGGAAGCCTCAAAATAAATCCTTGCACACGGACCTCAGAGCTCATAATTGCAGCACTGGCGTGTGGGCATGCATGAGTGTGCGTATTATACATGGCTGTGTTTATGAAAAGACACAAATAATAATGAGTTCAGGATAAGGTTATGGTAGAAATCACACGCGTTTAAATGATGTTTAAATTCCACGTGGTTTCTCGTTTTTACATGATATCATTACTAATTATAATTATTATGTATTACCGCACAGAAAGAAAAAAAAAAAAAGGAAACCTTCAAACCTTATAGAAGTAGGACGGAAAATTCTCAAGGACAAGACTGATGTGTACTTCTTTTACCACGTCTTTAAACATATTTTTACAGGAAACGACGTTATATGTGTATAATATATATGTATACTTAAAAACATGTGACAAACAATAAACAATGACATATTTTTTATTTAAATTTCTGAAAAAAAAAGAATAATATATACGAGTATATAGCTGTGTGTAATTATGTAAATATATATGTTATTGTGTGTGTGTGTTTCTGTGTGTGTGCGTGTGTATGAATGTGTGCATTATATGTAATCAGATTTTTATTTCCTATAATGGCACAATTCGCAGTATAAAAGTTAAATACGTAAATATAAGTACATGTGTCTTAAGTATTACATGCTAAAGTATGCTTCCGATTTTGGCTGTACAAATTTAAAAATTTCACCAACAATATTAATCGAATTGTTTTACAACGGCGTACTTATACATAGGTACCTATGATCTATACCTTCAAACAATATTTATATTGTCATTATTCGTTCATAGCGTATAATTATATAGGTGCATATATAATATATTTACGTCATCCACTAACACGGTATGTACATAAATGTATAGGTACGCGTCGTAATTGTATGGGTAATTTTCATAACTTTGATTATGTGTATTCAATGTATTTATCAAAACACGACGTTACTGTTTAATTTAACTCTAAAATTTGGCTTTAAATTGACGTACAAACAATAGTGCTCAAATCCACTAAAATATAGGTAGGTGTGTATTGTAACCATACACTATGTCGAAGTGAAATATAAATTAAATTAAGTGTAACTATTAATTTAAAAGCGATGATCTATACAAAGAGACAACAAATTTTATTTAATCGTATATTATTCAGACCATTATACTAATACATTTCAGAATTAATATAAACATTCATCACCATGTATATATATATAATTTATTAGCTTACTAACTACTAATTATTTAATAGTTGTAATTTCATAACATTAAAATGATATAATTCAAATAATTCAAGATCCTAAATTATAAGGTTAAAAGTATAATAGAGGAGTAGGTGTTATATGATTAAAAAAATGTGCTTCATACTATGCGTATACATATTACGACTATATTATTTAGTATAATTATTATATTATGTTATTATATATAGCCAATATAGAATAAGTATTCCTTGTAACGGAAAATTACATTGACGACGTATTGATTCATAAGTTATCAAAACAATTGTTTTATAGATCTTTTTCGGTATTTATGAACAATTTCAACTTCAGTATTATTTATTTAAACAGTTAAATGTAAATATTCATTAATTGTATTATATTATACTTTCTCTGTGCTCTTACACCCGTAGTATACTATGTTTGTGCAGATCGTATAATTTTTCTCGTTTGAAAACCAAACAAATTTAAGTGCATGGCACAAACCTTCCAGTCGATTTTCTAACAATCGCGGTGAGATGTAAAATATGTTAGACGCATATGTTTGTCAAGTATGTAATATTATGTTATCGAAAACATAAATTTCTGCAACGATATGCTCACCATCCATTATTAGTACATTATATGTTGAATATTATGCGCACACTTATTGCGGTTCGTCTAACCGCCTCTTGGCTTCTCACTCTATTATACGAGTATATATATAATTGCTGTTATACATACGTGTGCGTTTATTTTGTTGAGTTATAAAATTTTAAAATTATAATCACTGTCTTAGCGTTCACTGTCGCCCATACCGCTTACCAAGTGGAGCAATTGCACGGGTGCTCAATGGTGACGAGTGGGTCTTTGGATCATAAATGGCCAAGTTTACGATTTAGGTTTTTGTGAAACTATTATTATAGACTTATATTTGTGAGATGGTTACTCTTGGAAGGCGATGGCGGATGGTTAAAATAATCAACTGCACGGGTTAGTGGGAAATGTTTGGACGCTACTGATGGCGTTTTTAAAATGTATTGATCATACGTCATGTGTATTGTACGTGTTACGTTTCGAACATGCATTCTCGGATATCAATCGAAACTTTTGATTGATATCCAAGAGTGCTCAGTGCAAAACAGCAACTGTTGTACCTACGTGTCACAGCAAGCGTGTTACATTTTAGTTAAATTATTTTTAATCAAACGCGTAAGAATCACAGGCGATGGCGTTCGTACTCCGACCGTCTGCACGTTAGTGATGGGAATGAAATCCGGATTCTTCTAAAATCCGCCAAATCCGGATTTCGGGTTTTGAAATTCGAAATTCGGTTTATCGGATTTCAAAATTCGAAATATGGATTTTCGGATTTCAAAATCCGAGATTTGGGTATATCATTGCAAATTTCTGTATTCTTATCGTATTCTCATTCAATGCTTTCAAATCCAAAATCCGGATTCAATGCAAAATCCGGATTTCGAACTTCAAACATCCGGATTTTAAAACTTCAGCAAATCCGGATTTTTCCCATCACTACTGCACGTACATCGCGTACCTCTCTACTGCGGTTTGGATATTGAAATCAATCCCCGGCTGTAATGTGGCCACGTACGCGTACCCGTGCGTTTTTGTTGTTCGTGCCCGGACAGGTATGCACGTGCGTGTGTTACCTACGCATGATGTAACGTTTGACTGCACGACACGGTCTATGGTAGAACGAGCGATTGTTGTGTACACATTGCGCTGGCAGTTGACAGTGTTGGAAACAACTGCGAACGACAATACGTCACACGTATCAAAAACAAGTAACGTGCGTGTAAATTGCACCGTGCACATACGTGTGTTCGCGTGATGATAATACCGCAGTATCTCCTCTTGTGCATTTTTTGTTCGCGAGAACGGAAAACGTGCGTACGCGCAGCGATTAGGATTCCATGTCAAAGCTGCAACTTTTTCTTGCGTATAAAGGTGCGAGATAGAGATTAGCGTATCGTGTTCAACAGCTGAATAAACGGTATAATCCAAAACCATCTGTGCGTGCGAGATTTTGATTTGCACGTGTAATTTTAATCCCGGTGGTAAAGATTTATAATTTAAAAACATTCGTTTTCAACGCTTACCCCGAGTTGGCTACGAACAAGTAAATAATGAATAACGATTTACGATAATGATGTTTTATATCTTATAATTATATAAAATGTTATGTATCTCAATGAACGCATCGTATTGATTTATTGTTAAATGTTTCACATTTACTGCGAATCGTATAGTATATTATACAGTATTGTTACAAGATAATAATCGATTTCGTTATCAAACCACTTGGGGATTTTACTGATAATCACACATGCCGGTTTCAAAGTTTAAATTTTATAACGATAATGTTAATCATATGTCATGCACATACCTATAGGCAATTAATATTAACTATATTTATCAGTTTTGTTCCATACATTTTTTTCAACATCATCTAAATTATTTAATTATCAAATTATTATACATTCATATTAACAGATATAAATAAGGAATTAAGTTATGAATACAATTTTTCGTCACGTATTCAATTTTCAAGCTTTGTCTCAGCCCTAAACTATTTCTCGACAGTTTCGAAAAAAAACTAAGAAAACATGAAATTGTTGACTATCTTAAAATAGCTTAAACAACTGTACTATCAGTAGCAAACGGTGATTAAAGAATCTAGTGAACACATTTTTGGTATCAACGATTATTTTATTTTGAGCTAACTATGTAAAATAAATTATGTAAGAAAACCAAAATTTGGTTTTTCAAAATCCGACATGCTGTACATTTCGCAGTTTTATTATACACAATATAATTGTTGAAAAAAAACTGTTGAAAATTTGTAAAATTACTCTTTTTAATGTATCAAGTAGACAACATGGTAAAATTGTTACTTATTCCACTCAGATTCTAAAAGTGACATAAAATAATATATTATATATTTAATATCACTGAGTTGTATTGACGCGGTGTTCGATACCTTGTACAAGCTACTTATATATTTTATTTTATATGTAATGCTCGTGTAGTATTGCTAGTTATTGCCTACACAACCCGGTTAACGTACACAAGCGAAAAAAAACGAAAGAAGGTCGGATGGTAAAAAAAAGTCAACCAACCTGCCGTCAGCATGGAAAAAAAAATGAATTCATCGCATTGACCGAGGGCAATGAGATGTGCGACCACGTATCCTTGGAAACGGTACGTAGGTATATATCACAAGAAATAGAAATTTCCTTTCGTTCGTGTATCAAAAATTAAAAATATAAAAACGTAGCCGTGCACCGTATACCTACTTGCGTTACATTTTCCAGAAGCCTTTCTATATTTTTTTTTTTTTACGTTCTACATTACTATTATCATTATTTTTATTACTATTCTATCGAGTGCGCTTAAGCTTTTCGCAATCTCCGTTCCATTACAAAAAAATTACAGACGTAAAGCGAAACATTCCGTACACGCGTACAACGTACAACGCGCACACGAGCGCATGCAGCAGTGCGAGGTTGAGATAATTATAGTTTATTTTTAATCATCGTCTATAATATAGTTATTAAACCATTGATGATGTGAGTGGTAATAATAAATACTTATTAAGATACAACTTTTACCTAAATATTGCATCTATGTACGATTGACAGGCTATTTGTGTGTTTGTGTACATATATGTATATATACGTATGTGTGTTAACTGGTCGTGTACGTATGTATATTTAAAACGCGAGCGATAGGATTTTGATAATAACTAATAATACGTACTTTCAAAACATTCGATCCTATTTGAAAGAGTATATAACACACAATCCATGTACATCATGTGTACATGTATATAACATGTACATTATACATATGTTTATACATAGGTATATATTAAAGTATACCTGCAGCCATATTTACATGCATGTGATCTTGCAATGCACACCCTACAAGTATTAACATATTGTATGTTATACGTCCATTTTGCTTTATTAACATATATGCAATGAAATCCAATTGTAATCGCGATACAGTTTCACGAGCTTCAGTTCGAGTAATGACATTTAAGTTGAGCGCAGATCACGAAAACGGTTGTGGTAACCACATCGGTCAAGACGTGACAAAGCGGTTAGTATACATAGATATATTCACCTAAGCAGTGACACCTACAGATCGATATGATTATACATACTGGTGCGTATATAAACATAATAATATAGTACCGTTTAATAATTATCGAATCGGACCGAAGTCATTGTACAGACTGCATAGTCCATACACTTAATGAATGCATTATTGATGTCTATATAGCTGTATACTAAACAATTTAAGTATAAATAATAAAATTTATACATAGACGTGCACGGGATCAAAATGTGAAACGGGTCCAGTTATATTTATTTTAATTTATATGGGTACACGTTACTTTTTTTCTGTAAACATATTCACGACATTTTCAAATTTAATTAGAAAAAAATGAACATACAATAACATAATTCTTCCTGTTTGACTTGTTAATAATATTTAAAGGTATTAATAAGTAAATAATAATAATGTAAAAGATATTAAAAATACAATAGGATTTAAAGAAAATGAAAAACACAAAACGTCTGCATTGAGAGTATTAGATTTTACTATTATTATATGTATGAAAGTAATACGAAAAACCATGTGTCAGGAAAATCAGAATAGTTAACATTATTTTATCTGCATATTATACTATCTCAGTAAATTTAGTAAACATGATGGTTATAAGATTTATTATGAAAATTTTTAGAATTAATAGAATAAGGTTCGCCTCATAACAAGCGACTGTCAGTGTGTGTAGAAAAAACAATGCTGAACACTATACACATCCATACATATTTTTCCACAGTTATAGACCGATTTATACGAATATAAGTGTTGATAAATATGTGTGCTATTGATCTTCGGCCTATTTAACCGATTTCAATATTTAACCACTACAAATACGAATGTTCGATTTGAACTAACATTTTGTAATCGTTTCGGTAATAGAACAATTAAATACTGTGTATAGCTGGCCGACGAAAGCTACACGTTCATATTAAGTCACGAATACGAGTATTACCATATTATTATCGTCTTCAGCCAGACAGACCGTCTACGCGTCAGAGAAATTGCATCTATTATAAACTACAGTTTTTTTTTAGTTTTTTTTTTAACATTTACACGTGATAGTATAACTTATCAAAGTCATATTTTAAGTTTTTATACTGTTCACGACAAACAAATAAATAAATAGGTCCTCTTAATATTGTTCGAACGTTTTCTCGTCCATAATTTAATTCATAAATTAATAAATTAAATTCATATATCCGATGGTTATCATCAAAATGTTAAAATAGATATTCTTCCGACCAAATCCTAGGTAATCATCAACCGTGAAGTCTACATTTAAACCTGTTTAACTATGTGTAAAAAAATAAAAATAAATGTATACGTTAAAATACATGATCGCCTAGTCGTCCGAATTTCGCGTGCATTCCGTGGGTCGATATATTATATATATTATATTTAGGTATATATGTATATAAACATCACAAAATGGCGTTTATATTGTTATTGCACGGAATCGCTGTGAAATGTCGACGAGTGAGCCCTGGTTATGTACTATGTACAGGGGGGGGGGGGGGTCGATGTAAACAGTTTCCCCCCACGACCAGTCAGGGGCGGATCCAGAGTTAGTTCCAGCTGGAGGGGAGGGATTTCACTGAACTAATCTCATATGTTGAGCGAATTATAAAAATCTATAGCGTAGTCGAAAAGTTGGTGCACAATAGGCATTTAACGTGATTTTTATTGTAATGTATACAATTTAATTGACAGTAATTTACCGAAAAAAACGTTGGTTAACAGGTTGAAAAAGTACGTGCACTATATTGTAACGCAATTATAACATCAATATTAAATTGTGAAAAAAATAATAAATCTATAAACTCTAATGCGTACATTAAAATTAATATAAGTAGAGAAACCAAAGGACGTCAAACTTATTATACTTAGATCGTTTTATACGTGATATAATACTTCCAATATCGTTTATTACATAAATAATCGATATTAGAAGTATTTATAACATGCATTTCCTAAACATTATTATCTTAAAATATTTATAAATGTATATGTTATTTTAGTTCGTTTAAACATTTTATGTTTTTCAATTCAAATTACAAACCTTTCATAGTTAAAAAATATAACTTTTGTACATTATTGTATTGTATTAGTTTATTTTTTTTTCAAATTTATACTTCAATTTATCATTAATACCTTTCGTATACGATGTACATCACATATCGTTATTGCATTTTTCAATTTTTTATTATTTTATTGTGTGAGGAGAACAAAAAAAAAAAAAACTGTATTATTATTTTGGCTTTTAAAAACTTAAGCATTACGCAATTACCAGAATAATGTTTCATACAATTGTATGAAATACTTAATTTCTACCCTAACGTTTGTGTCGATAAATTATTATCAACTTATTGCCTGATAAATATTATGAAATCCGTTAAAGCAACAATCACATTTGTATAGTTTTTTTAGTAAACTCTATTGATCTGAGATATTTTATGTATTTCAAAATTGGTGAAATTGTTTTATATACACAACAATAGTTTTTAAGCAATGATTTAAAAAATAGCTATATTTGGGCCGAAAGGGATAGATAAAACCCATCACTTCATGATCATCTCGATGATAAAATAATTTATTGTAATAATATAATACAACCATGTGTACACATATATTATAATCAACCCATAAAATATTATCGTTTTCCATACACGTATATACCGAATTATAGTTTAATTATAAAAGCTAGTTTTATAAACGATTTCGAATTTCCTTTATACAGATTATTATTATTATTATTATTATTATTATTATCATCATCAGGTTATAATATTATATTTAGTATCTATCCACTTCATAAAAATATAATTATCCCAACGATCGCTACAGTGCGTATGTACGTCCAAAGTACGTAACACAAAAACTCACACATATTATATTATGGATTTATTAGAACATCATAAGTTTTATTTTGTGTTTATAAATAATATGCATAAAAATCGGGTGATATTTTAAATTTAAATAAACCAATATAATACAGTTATTTTTTTATGTTTTCGTAATTTATTGACCTAATTAGATCACATTTATCTTCTACTTGATCAAAACCAAAAATAACACATTTCCATTGAACAATATTAATCATACGAGCGATTTTTACACTACTAACGTCAATTCTCAATTGAATTTTTTTAATTATATAATATATATATATATATATATATAAATAAAACCAAAACTGAAAACAAATTCGGAAAGTGGGTTCATCGTTTGGACAGTTCTACGGTTTCAATTTTCCATGTTTAAAAAATAAAATGTGTTACATTATATTTTGAAAGACAATATACTCTTAGTAAAATATTTTAACTATTTAACTGTAAAAAAGGTTATCTGCTTTATCAGCGTTTTTTAGGTAACGTATACATTTGGTAGGTATATAATAGTATACATTTGTGATTTAAAAGGTCAATAAAAAGTAATAGCCAGAACCATTTTTTAACCGGTTGGCTGGTTTGTCGTTGGGTGTGCATAAACGACTATACGAGAATGAATAATTTCTAGAAAAGACCGATTTGGAATCTATGTACAGTGAAACCTCTATATAGTGGACAGCCATGGGGAATTAAAAATTGTCCACTATAGAGAGTTGTCCACTATTGAGAAAACCTATTACGCATACATTTATATGCGCATACATTTTTGCCGGGAATTTAGAAGTGTCCATTATTGGGAAGGGTCCACTATTGAGAGGTGTCCATTAATAGAGGTTTCACTGTATTTCGATCTTATGGAAATTATTGTATTATACTAGCCTTTGCCTGTTAATCAGATAAAATATATGAATAGGTAAAATAAAATAATATAATAAAATAAAATAATATAATAAATATTACTATTTTTACCGATTCGTGTTCAATGATTTATTTTATTTTACTTGGAATGATGCATAACGATAACTGAATACATATTATGTCTTTACTCGTTTTGTAATGTAGATGTTTTTCATGTATAATTTTCAAAACGTCAAAGGCATTCCGTGCATAGGGATAAAGACAGCTTGTCGCACGTTGTTTTTCAAACCGATGGCAAAATAAATTATATGAAATATGTTTTATCTAAGTTGATATTAATATACAGTACATGAATATACAACAATGTAGTGTAGCAGATCATAAAATATATATGTATACTTATCTATAAGTTAGTCGCCTTTCGACCTACACTGAATGGTATGCGATTATCCACAATACACTAATTATAATAAAAAAAAAAAAAAAATTATAACAATAATAAGAATACGGAATGTTATACGTATATATTTGTGTGTAGATTATGATTTTGTTTTTCATTAATTATAAATTTCAAAACTTTTATATACATATATATATATATATGTGATTAATGTTATGTTTTATCGTTTTTATAATATCGCCTGTGTGTCAATAAGTTGTTCACGTAACGGTTCTCAATGTAATAATATATTCTCGTTTTTTAGGTAAATGCGAAGTATGAGGAGTACGACCCAGTGCAAAGCAGTCCTTTGTGACGGGTACATAACAGTATTGTAATAACACATCTATTCGTACCCATGTAAGTATACTTATGTGTACAGAACGTTTCATAATGTAAACGGTAATCGATATTAATGTGAACGTTGTACATGTATTCGTAAATGTAAAATAACGTTAATTCGATTCCACGGGATTTTACGTACATTTTGCTCTTTCGAGCGAGAAAAATAGTGATAGTTTTCTAAGTTGCCAGGTTTTTCGTAGAGCGCATTTATTTTCCATCGTATGTGTCCGAGTTACTCTTTAGTATTGATGTATCCAATTCGAAAGATCCTGATGGTACGTAAAATCCGAATATGAAAATCCGTTTCATTTTTTTTTTTTTTTTTTTTAAATTGGAACATTTCAGTTTTATGCCACATCATATTATTCGGTCGTCGAGTTCAAACGATGTATTATCTAGTATTGTTATTATCATACGTTCGACGCGCAGATAATGTTTTCGGTAAATTTTGTGATAGTCAACGACGACTGAATTTTACCAACTATGTGCGGTAAACGCTTCGCGATAGCAGCAGGTACGCTTATACTCGTATTTGTATAACTGTTTAGTTGCTATGGTAAGCAAGAAGAAAAAAAAATGATTTCATCCGAAAAAACGAGACTTGTAGAAGTACAATACATATTAATAGGATACCGTAATAAAATGTGGAAAGCTCCCTGTGCACGCAGACTTCACGTAGACATTATTATTATTGTACGGAATACATTTTAATAAATGAATAAATAAACGTATAAACGTATAAAAAAACCGCTCGTTTGGGTAATATGAAATATTATAATGTAGATCGACCGGTGTGCATCCGCAGACAGCGTGTAAATACTGCGCACGAAAACTATACAAACCGCAAAACGTGGTTCACCAAGTTTTCTTTTAGTTTTCCCGCGGGATATTCAATTAACTTGTAACAAATATTTGTTACTTATAAAACGCTATACTCGGAATGAACAGAAAAAAAAAATCAAAAAAAAAATCCGTTCGTTCTCAATGCACGCGTTCTTTTTTCTTTTTCGTATCATACGAAATCGATACACAATACAATATTTAACAGGATTTTCGTTGCGTGGGAATGTCGTATCATTGTAACGTCATAATATTATTGTGAGCTGCGTGATGTTCCGCGTCGATTTCCGACCCTTTTTTCTCAAACGGACGAGAACAGACAACTATCGTTATTACACATTCGTATTTTCAGTAGTAAAAC
The DNA here is from genome assembly GCA_034509805.1 of Sipha maydis. NCBI lineage: Eukaryota > Metazoa > Arthropoda > Insecta > Hemiptera > Aphididae > Sipha > Sipha maydis. The sequence goes on along the minus strand of JASXSY010000738.1, from coordinate 70,449 downwards.
ATACCAAACCCGTACACAGGGATTTAAGGGTTCAAACCACCCTTGACATTTTTAAGACAGGTATACAAGACACAATTTCATTATTTTTGGCTTGCGAAATTTGCAACCAAGTGTTCTGATTAAATTAATTTTAAGCGGTAATGACTTTAAAAAGTGCATTGATTTTTGCAGAAGCTTTTTACTGATTCGTGACGGTTTTGGGTCAAAATCGATCGTGAGGATGAAAAAATGGAAATCGGTACCAGATAAAAAACTTTTGAAATGTGCAATCGATACTACTGGTGTTACGTCGAAGGACCAGCATACAAACATTTGGAGTTTAATATCCATACTCGGAACAATCGTAGTGTTGACTTTATCAGCAGAACGTTCATTTTAAACTTTAAGACGATCGTAAAGCTATTTGAGGTGAAATTTGAGCTGCAGTGAAAATCGTCTAACAGGTTTAGGTTTATCGTGATTCAACCGAAGTGTTCCAATAAGTATCGAAGAAATACGTATTTCAGAGCGCCACGCAACACTGACTTGGTTTTATGGTTTAAAATTGTATTTAACCATTTTTTTTTTTTTTATTTATCTATCTTTTTTTCATTATTATTAATTATAGTTTGTGTACAATATTGTGTATCGTAAGCTGTATAATATTATCATTAAAATAACAATATCATGTATTTTTATTCACGTTTAAAAATATTGTAAGCCCCCCCCCCCCACCGAAAATCGATAAATCGATTATCCGAATACGTGCTTGAGACGTACCGCGAGTAGGCGCGGGAACGCGCACGCGTGTGTGTGAGCACGATGTATTTAGTATTTAACGCACGTGTTAACGGCGCAAATGCACAAGTCTAGTGCACTCGGCGTATAATAAAATATATTTTACGTGTGTACGCGCGCGTACATTGCTCATTTACATAAAATAACTACTACTGCTAGTAATACACCGTCGACGCGCGCGCGCGCGTACACATAATAATGCGAGTAATAATATATTTATATCGAACGGCTCCGCGACGTAGCTTCTCGGATTATTCCTGTTTCTACGCGCGCGACGGGTCGGCCATCGCTGGAACGGCTCACGTATGTACCGCGGTAGGTATGCCTCTCTGTAATAACGTTGTGCCGCACGTGCACCTATAGGCGTACGGTAATAGTATTACAAATGAATACCTTCGGCGTGATGATACGCGATTATTATTCGGATCGGTCGGCGTGGTGCTTTCGACGCACACGGACGTTAACGCGTTTCGAAATATTTTCCCGAACCCGGTGCGCGATGCACACGTACGCGTGTGTTTGCACGTAAGAATCGCCGGCGGTATTAGAAACTCTTGTCACTTTAAATAAATTAATAAACGAATGGTGCGCCCCCACGTTTCAGCCCCGGAACGGTTACGTTTTACGCGCACCGACATCGTTCGCGTGCGAACGGGTTTCCGTTTCGAAACCGAAAACCCGATACCGCGTATTGATTTCGAGAGGGCTACAGAGGGTTTTCGAACGGCTTCAATAACGATATAGCCGTTCGTAACGATTGACGAACAAAGGCGGATAATTCGACTCGGAGACCGTTGCCCTTGCGTTTAATACGTCTTACACGGACAATAATTATACGAACTGGTGTCTTCTTACGATATCGTCGGTTAGGGCTTGGACCATTGGCGCAACTAGGGGGGTGCACAGGGGACTTGTGCACTCCCAAGTTTAAAATGTGTACCCTCAAAAAATATAAGCCTTTTTCCAAAAAAATGTGTAGGTACCATATGTGGCTGAAACCCGATTGAGCACCGTTTACCTTTTCCACTACCCAATCGAGCACAGTTACAGTTAAACAATAGAACTACGAAATATAACGCGATTGAGCATAAAAATACGTACCGCATAGCTAAATAATAATTTTAAAAAAAATTGAAATATTTATAGGAATTATTTTATAATAATCATCAAAGTAATAATTGGTGTATAAAAGTATAAAATTAAATTACGTTACAAATATAGGTGTTAATTAATATAGATACTTATTTTATGTTATACAAATTTTATTATTTGTCAAAGTTTTGAAGTGGCATCCCTAAATACTTATTTCCCAATTTTAATGAATATTTTAGTAAATCTTTAGAATTTTTATTTCTTAAGTATTCATCGTAAGCCATTATAGTTGAATTGATTTTTTGCATTTCAATAAAACTCATATTTTTATGACAGTCGGTCATACGACTTGTAAAGCACAAAAATTACGAGTACACGAGTATTTCAAAAGGCGCATGTATAGCCTGGTTGTAGTCGGACAGAAAAATTGGCATCGTTGCATTCATTTGACTGTGCTTGATCCGCGGATTGTTAAAAAATATGGACAGTGCTCAATCAGGTTGTTCCGAAATAGGGACCGTGCTCAATCGGGTTCCACCGCCATGCGTTGCCCCCACGGGTCCGTGGGTTCTTCACTATTTGTGCACCCCCAAAATTATTGGTCTAGTTGCGCCTATGGTTTGAACATCTAAAACATCCCTTTGTTTACGCGCGTGTTCGAACGCATCGTGCGTGCATGTACGATGATACCGAGAATCATGTTGAACGCATGTCAACAATCACGTAGCATAATATTTATTCTGCGAACAAAAGAAAATCCATTTTTTTTTTCTCTCCCTTCGTGTGTGCCCGAATCGTGAAAAAGGAACGTACAGCACGGTGCGGTGTTCTACGCGCGCAAACGCGTGCTCGAACAAGTACGATATAAATAACTAAAACAATATACACTGCAGATCGGTGGCGATAACGTACATTTACCGTGCGCACGGAAAAACAGAATCGTCCTTTTTTTACCGGGTGTGCATATTTCGCGATGGTATAACCGGACCCGTGGGAAAATCGTTTCGAATTAAACTTTCGTTACTCGCACCTCCATCGCGCGTCATGCGCGTAGCAACCACAACCGTAAACGGCTGGGATTAAAAACGGGTAAGCTGAATGCTTCATTCATCTCTTCGTGGCGCTCACCCCTGATCTGCTCGTGTATTTGCCCTTCGGCAGTCGAGCGCGTGGTCTTCTAACGACCCTAATTGTCCGAGTGCGGACATTATGTGTATAATGTGCAATTAGGGACAAAACGTCTCCTGCTGACTGATTTATTATAATATTATTGTTGTCGCATACACGGTAATCGCTCGGCTCGCGCAACACGAGTGTTGTGTGCAGTACGTACATACGTTCGTATGTTGTACCGTAGTGGCGTGGCATTATCAACTTGTGAACAATTACAATAATTGTCGTTCAATAGTTTACGGGAATGTTAAGAAAAAAAAATCTAAATCGGCGAGCGTGCAGAACATAAAATAGTTAACCTTTAGAGCGATACATGTACGCACATATTTTCAAGGATACGGTTGTACAGATATCACCGTGAATACTGCAATATAAGATATTATATTAAACCCGATGCGACTTATATTCCGCTTTCGATTTATTAAGTCTTCGGGTGTATAACGTGTGGAAACATTATGTTTTTACGATGATTTCAAGTCCATTCATCAAATGTGATAATAAAACGATCAAAGAATAATATTAACAACATCAAGAAATATTCATGCGATTATTACAAGACTAACAAATCGCGAATGCACATAATATGTTATACATTATATAGTTTGAATCGTATCAGAAAATTTAAATTGTACGCTAATAATATAGGTAGTAGGTTTGTAAATGTATAAGATACACGCGTATGAATCGATTAATTTTGATTCGTTTCATTTTCACGTTGCATTTCTCAAAATAAAATATCCGTCCGTGACGTTGATTTTCACGATGTGATACGGTTTCACGTATAATTTAGTTTGTTTTCCGCGTAAGTCGATATTTTTTACTTTATTATTATTATTATTATTATTTTTTTTTTCCGTAAAACGCCCATATTTTTTTGATCGGGGTTCGTTTCACTGACATTCGGCATTGATGGATTTTTTTTTAAGGAAACTACACGAAAATGTAATAATAATAACAACAACTCTTGTACACGAAACGCCTATAAACGACCTACAAATGATTATGCTCAAATGCGGTCTATATATGTAACTGTATACGTGTGTGTATATTACACATGATAAGAAGTATATGTAATACGGTACCACGAAAACAATAATTACGTCAGAGTACTAAACCATACCGACTTTACCTACACTAAGTCACTAACACCTTAGTATACGTATACCTATAGACCAGGGACCATAAGTTACAGTCCCTGGTCTATAGGTGCATATAGGTTACAGTCTATAACCTTTTGCACGTGTTCAATACAAGTTAACATTTCCCTATCTGTAACGTATCGTCCGTATTTATTATTTATGTTTAACGTTGAAAATCATTTATCAAATTTGAACTATTGCGTAACGCACCGACATCTGTTTACAGTTGAAAAACGCATTAGAAACTAGTTTTACGATCATTCCTGCAACACGCTATCCGTGTACCTTAAGATTTGACTACTGATCCCGATAGACTACTGACTCCTGATAGATAATACACGCGATTGCAAATATTTTTATAATTCGTACAACATGTATGTGCACACTATGGATACGTAGATGAGGGTATTCATTTCGGTCGTATACACGTTACATAATAGTAGTAAGCAATTAAACAAATGAAATACCGAAAGGCCGTAGTATCTAGTCTATAGTATCTGTATTATATCATTTGCTGCGCAGTGCACACGTGTGTATACATGTATAAACATAAAATACGTACAACAAAACGTACGTACACGTCTATACGTATCTAGGCGTATTCGTACATATATAACGTATGTAGTGGTTTTGCGGAATACTAATTAATTAAATGAAAATAGATATTTTACGCGTGCCTATTATGCGATTAACGTTTAGTTAGATATTAGTCTGTTGACCGTCGGTAATTTTTTCGCTATTAATTGAAACTCAAAATTACAGGTGCGTGATGTGAAAGTGTGAAAATAATTGCATGTATTCCGTCCGTGTTTGCAAACAATATTTTATAATGTACTATATGCGCATACCGCTGCACAGTGTATGAGCATGCAAATACATTAACATTTTTATGATACATACTGCAGTACATAATTTACCGTCGTGAGTACATGCGTACAACAATACTTATTTAATATGCTATGTACATGATCAACAAAATACTCGGTTTAGATTAGATGATATAAAAATTGCGTGCATAATAAATGCGATAGTCTATACCGCTCGATTTAGAATTCGAGAAAAGCTGAAAAACTAAAGTACGGTTTTGGATCGGAGGCGAATTGGATTCGTTTGTGGAGTAAGAAAAAGCTCTGTAGAAAATACTGCTCGGGCAAGAACATTCGGAGTATCCACGTGGAGGTCCACGTAATAAATTATAAACTAAACTCATTTCATAATTGATCTACTTCGATATTACGAAATAGAATGGTGGGAATTTGAGGCAACTGCAGGCACAGGTATACTTATATTATTGTATTATATTACACTGGATGGTGCTAGTGAATAAATATCAAAAGCGGTAATACACGAACTGTACATAATATGTAGTAGGTTTGTAATTTACACATCGTGGGCATTCGATTGAAATAGGTGTACAATAAATGTATGCTATATTTTATACATGTTATTATAATGAGATTAAAAATAGTGACATCCGTTGACGTATTTTAAAATTTTTTGTGGCTAGGGTTTAAAATGTTTTTAAAAAATAAGTGATATCATAGTATTATAAAGGATTAATAATTGTATTATTATATTATTATTTATGATGAAAAAGATAGATGTCTTTTTTTTTTTTGCTACTTCTTCAATAATGTCTTCAGTAGTTATTAAATAGGTTGGAATTCCCCTTACCCCCTGTCCAAAAATATTTCACTGATGAAACCTAATAAGACGTTGATCTCCTTAAGTTTAACCTAATTTTTAATGTGAATTTGAATAAAAAATATTGAAATTTATATGCATTATATACAACAATTAAAATAGGTTCATACACGTACAGTTTTTTTTAACCCAATGACTACCTACATCTAACGATCATTAATGCTTCAAAAAGTTTCGTACATTCGCTTTAAGTAATATATTAATATATATCTTGTGGTTTTTAAAAAAATCCCACTGATATTTTATGTTTTTTTAGTGTGTTTACCGTGTTCTCAATTATTTTTAGCAATCATAATAAATGGCATATCTATGTATTCATTGTTTTAATAGTTATTTAATTTTTTTTTCGCTGCAGCGTGAAATAATTACGAAAATATACTATAGGTTACTCTAGGTATGAATAAACTGACCTAAGCGCTTTATACACATTTTATCATAAACCTAATTTAATTTTATGTTTTTAGGATGTATGCATATCATGACGTCGAATCGGTTTATAAAATGGCAATCATAATTATACATAATACATAATATTATAATTAACCGACGGTATATAATAGGGTAAGGAAACTTTTACCTATACACAGTGCACGGTAAAACGTGAGCTAAAAAATAAAAATGGCTGACTTCTATTAACAATATAAACGGGATTAAGGCGTGTGACCACGGGTCGCGAGTGGGTGAGGTGACCTTAATTATTATGCATTATTCATATTTTGGCGAAAAAATGTATAAACCCCTAATATAAATATCACATTTGTACGTTATATTAATGTAAACAAACACGAGAAAGACGCTTCGTATACAAAGCGTAATAATATTTAAATGGGCGCAGAACAATGTACAAATTTAACGTACGAAAGGTGTGTTCTAATATATTATTTGTAACGCAGTTGTTGCAGCAACGTCCAACATTTGAGTGTGCACAAACCGCAAACCAAAAATTTATCTTTTTGTCATACACAAACCAAAAACATATAATATATTTGTATCGTGTAAAATATGTAATTGACGTATCGAGACGCATAAACGACTAAGATATTATTAAAGGTTAAGTTAGTAAGTCGGGTTAGCGTTGGTAAAGTTATTATAGGTATTAAATTAATGTTATAATGAAATTTGAATTTAAGAAAATAATACACGAGTGTAGAACTTATAACGTATAGGATCCGTATAGACTTATTAAAATAATTGACTGGATTATATTTATTACTTATAATAACAATAAAAAGGTTTAGGCGCCATGAATATTATGTTGACCTTTTTTTTTTTATTTTTTTATTTTTATCAAATTGATCGACTTTGGGTTTTTTTTGTTGTTTTTGTAATAAAAATAATTTTTCTTCAACCGACTTTCATTTTTTCTAGCCATATTATTATATATTTATAGGCATATAGGTGTATGCGATGGGTATGTTTAGCGGAGCACACTACAAAATTGTGTATTCCCAAACGTCGATTCCGGAACAACACAACATTCGTAAGTATTCTGTTACGTGCCGAACGGTTCGGAGAAAATGTAATAATATTAATAATAATAATAATAATAATAATAATGCAGTGCGTATTGGTACCACCTACTATTTCTCGGAAGTGATGTCGTTCAATATTTGAACGCCGTGCATATTTAACGCGGAATCATATATTATTCAGACGCGTCTTTACAGTTTTTTATTTACATTTTTCTCTCATGAATATACAATTCACGTGTATCGCCAGCGTACGATTGTATCAACCTGTACGTGCGATCGATTAACTTTTACACGCGACGCCGGTGGTGGCCGAACTGCCTGACCAGGGGTGGTGTAGGCGACCGTTCGGGTGTTTGGGATACGCCGCGGCGGTACGTAATCCAATCCATCGCGAACCATATCATCCGTATCGAGCCCATTCCATTAGTTTTTTTTTCTCGCCAACGCATTTTTCTCCCCGGGAATACGTCGTTGGTCGGCGTCGGTGCACCGTGCGGATAAATGTTTACTCGGCCCACACGGATTCGCGTCGGCAAAACAACGCATGTACTCGTGTTGCGCTCGCGATGCGTAGGCCCTCCGGGAAGAGGTAACAAGAACAATGTTGTTTGAAGGGTGCAGAAAAATTGAACTGTACACAAAGCGACGCGCTGAAAAGAGACCAGTAAATCGTGGACCACAGACCAAGTTCAACAGCGTAAACACCGGTTCGGTATCACATCGGCATGGTCCAATAGTTACTATCCCAGCAGACGTCCACGCGTTGTAGTTTCATCATTTACGATGGTTTGTAGATCTTTTCCGTGTACACGTGTTTTGCGCGCCCGTCTGTTTTCATCGGGTACTCGATTTTCGTTCAACCGCAACGATGCGATGTATTTTATTTCCATTGCATATTTTTCGCCGCAAGACATTTAAACTGTCGGCTGAAACGTACGGCGATACGACGAGCTTTGTGCATTACGTGATCCGTTCGTGTTCGCTAAAGGTGATCAGCGTACGATCCATTCGACTCGTTCGGTTATCTCTTCCCGAGCGTTATCCGTGATCGGCCGATTTCTGATGCAGCGGACCGGTCACGTCCCATTTGGCCGCGATTTCCACGAGTTTTTCGTTTTCGACGGCGGCCCGAAGTACCTTCGACATAACATAACGATAAAACAATACGAACGCGCGAAGCGACTGCGCCTGCACCAGTCAAAACTGTTTTAGCCAAACGTGTCCAAACCCGTAAGCGTTGCGCTAGTCGCTCGCGTCCGTCGCGTCATGGGAATCGTGTACGTTTAAGTCACCTCGAGCACGGTCTGCGCGAACGACGTGCGACGACTTCTCGCGTCCTGCTGCGTAACCACGCGTTACTGGGCCGCCAACGGACTGCGCGGAAAACGCTTAACGCTCTGTCCGTGTCGCGGTGTTGGATTTCGCAGCGAGCAGCGGAAAACACGGCGTAAAAAACGAATCGATCGACGCGATGAAAACGGCAAAACCGCGCTACGGTACAGTTGCGGTGTGCACGCTTTAAACGAGTGCTGTAGTCGTGTACGTTGGACATGCCTCGGTACACATAGCCGGGTGCAAATACGTAATACGGCATGTCGACGAGACGCGTGAAAAGTGATTGGCAATCCACCGTCGCGTTCAGCGTCGGAACAACAACATTTGGAAAAAACAAACGTTCAGCTGGAAACTCGCGAGAACGATTGTGTTGTCTCGAACGAGTACGTACCACACGTCGTGCACGCATTCGGCGTGTCTTACAGTCGGTCATTGGAAAAAAATCGGTAATTTTCTTTTTGTAAGGTGAAGCTTTTTGACGCGGGGGACGATGCGCGTAATCGTCATACGATGAAGCGCGTGAAAACGAACGCTCGTCCATTTGTCCCTACGAAATATGTGTCAACAATCACGTTTTTTTATTATAAGTTTTTATTTTCCTACGACGACGTTGACGAATGAAAAAAAGATGAAAGTTAAGTGCAATCGGTAGTGAACGTTGCATGTTGATCCGATTGATCGATTTATAGGAACGTAAAAATATGATTGATTCGTTTTAACATCACGTCATGTAATAGGTATACGAAACATTGGTAACATAATGAAACACGATCGACAGTATTACATGATAATAAAAATATGGCAATGATGTTGTAGAAAAAAAAAAAACTATGAGGTGCACTGAAAGACTAGCGAGCATTATAACGCGTAAGCCAAAAATATTATACCGTCGTGAATGAATAGATTAAATTAAACTGTTCGTAAACAATAACAACAGTACTGCTTAGCAGTTATGATACACGTGACATTGAGCTGTACATGTATCGCAGGGATTTCAAAATTTAGTTCATCACCGGTTATAATTTTGTCGTTATCAGCTGTACATACCTACTTACCAAATTAACTTTATTCAACGATATCCCGTGGTTCTACAACGAATGAAAAACGTAAATCGTCGACGAAAACTGATTTATCGTTGTGGTATAATGTATAACAAATGCAAAATAATAAATATTTTTAATTTTAGTCCAACCTACGGCCGTTCGCCTTTTTTTACTTGCCCTTAGTTGCTTGGTTACATTTTTGAAATCGATTTTTCAAACTCAAAATATATATAATGTATGTTAACGCCGCGACGTTTACGTATATTATATATACGACGCGTCGCACAGCTTAAAACGAAGAGAAATATTTTTTGAATCCAGAAAATATATTGGTTTCCATGAACTGGACTTTTGTATCGTTTATCGTATGGTTATTACTAATACGAGTAAAAAACTAATAAATTATTAGTAACATTTTAAATCAATGATTAATCGTTCAATTCGAATGAATATTATTAACGAAGACTGATGTAATGTATTCGATTAATATATATTAGTAAAATAATACACTGTATTGCAAAGAAAAGCTTTACAATAACAACAATAATAACGCTAGTTTGAAGGTATTTCACATTGTTCCGAAGTTTCTTGTCAGAGTTTTGTTAATATCTGCAGATAACGTAATCAAAATAATAAAAGTATAATCAATAAAGTAATAGTATTTTATTAAATACGATGCATATGTATAATACGTTAATATGTAATATCTGTGTCAAGTTTTGATTTGTGATGTGATGTTAGTTTAGCTTTGATTCGAATGAGCAAAAAATGTATGAAAACAAAGTGTAATTAATTAGTAATCAACGGATGGAAACGTTAACAAGAATGCGAACGATCAAAACGCGAATTATGTTTTCGAAATTCAGATATGATGCTGTTCATTATTATTTCGAATGATCCAAGTCAGTTTTGTTGGACACATTTTCAACATTACGATCGCAACGGCAGCGATAGCGTAAACAAGAGTTGTAACGTCAACACTATGACGGCGGCCACACGCTGGATCGGAACGGGAAAAAAATAATGAACATAACATTTCGAATGAGGTCTCGCGCACTGGATCGGATCGGAACGGAATCGAATTGCTTGTCGACAATATTCTGACGAATTCCGATGGGTTCGGAACGTAAGCGCGTGCGTGTTAGCACGTAAAATGCGCGTACTAGGCACTAGTCCACTCTAGTCACTTGTTTACTTGGTTCGTACCGATCTGCTTTTGTTTCTTCCCCCTCCCCCTTCAATTAACCTTTTAAAATGTTAAAAGTTATGCGTGAAGCTCAAAAATATCTGTACTTATATAGTTCAATATTGAAGTGTTGGAAAAACATTTTTATCGTCCCTTTTTTTTTTTTTTTCTTTAAAAAAAAAAATGCTGAAACAATGACTGAAATGTCTCTACTTCGTTTTAGTTATTGTCAGATCGATGTTACGCGCCCGCAGTGTTCTCTTTTTCTTCCTCTTCCGCGTCGAAATCGTATTTTCGTCATCGCCACTCGTTTCATTCACTACGAACGCCCGTAACAAATAGGAAATGAAATATGAACGTGGTTCGGCCGAATGCTAAAGATTATTAAATATTGACGTAACGCGTCAGGTTCACATCTGTTGACAAGTGGTCGGGGAAAATTGCGCGCAAAGTTGATATGGCGCTCGGAGTTCCTATTTGTTCCGACGCAACGTGCGGGCAAAGTTCGTTCCCGTTCCGGCAGTAGGAATTCGATTGCGTTCCGTTTCGATTCGGTGTGCGGTGAACTTAACACGTTTTAAGTGTACAAGATGAACACTAATACACCATTATTACAGAATTGTAGCATTAAAAATCGGTTTATTTTTATTTTTTTTTATCGTTTAATGTGTGTGTGCACGTATAAATTCATTATTATTGTTATTATTATTTTTAATAGAGTAAACCACTAACCGTTACAAACCGTTAATAATTTAAGAAAATTGTAATATTATTAATTCGTACTTAAGTGCGGCTCATATAATTTAGTTCTACGAGTGGCGGCGAATGACTGTAATTACTCGCAACTGTATAAATAAAGTTATATATAATATGTAAAACAATTATTTCTGTAATACAACAATCAGGGACAGAACCGCGAATAGTAAATTAGGTCTAAAATGACCTTTTCTCGATAAAATGGTCCTGGACAAAAACAAAAAAACTAATACTTAATCAAATGGAGTCCCAGTAAAACCAAAGTACAAAAAAATATTGTTTTATTTATTTAATATCAAATAATCTTTATTAGAAGTCAAATTGTTTAACTATGGTATAAATTGTGTACAAAAAAAAACGAATATCATTTGAATTATTATGATTAAATTAAATATTTGGGTTTTTGGAATATTATATTTTTGGTAAAAACTTAAATAATACGAATTTATCGTAAAACTCGAATCCGGTCATCGTATTATTTGAGTATTTTATTATTTGTTCTCTTAAACGCTGTTCTCTACCGTACTCTATTCTTTGTTCGGTTTGTGCTTCGTAATTTTACTTGCGTTTCTGTCTTCATTGATAAGACCAGACAGGAATCGGCAACCGATAAGTGTACAGTGTGATTCTAGCCTCAATCTTCCTTTTTTAATACGATACACAGAAAACTACGTTACATTTCACTAAATATTTTAATATACTACGCTAGGTAAGTGGGTTAATAGCCGGGACTCAACTTATCTATTACTTTGTTTTTTTCCCGGGACTCAATTGACTGTTTATAAAAGGCGCACAAATTATTGCGGACCCAATTTACTTAGCTCTGCCGGGTTTTGGTCATAATATAATAGGGAGGAGGCTAATACTTTTGGTGAAACACTTTGCAAGTCGAACGTGACAGTTCTACTGTAGCAACCTAATCCGATGTATTGATAAGCGTTTATTTTCACTGGTGAAGTGGAGTAATTTCATTTAGCATAATATAATTTTGAAATTCAAAACAATGTTTTATTTATTGGCTGACATTTTTATAAAAAAAAACAAATGAGTCAACACATTGTGGCCCCTTTCAACTTAAGGCCCGGAACTATACCTTCTCTGATTGATTTAATCCTAATTACAATAATAATTATCATTTTTAGATTCTGAACAAAAACGAAAAGCTGACAAAAAGTTATGTTATGAAAAACTGCAAAATTTAGTGGTTTTTGTTAAAATCGAATTGATGTTTTCGTAAAGACTTGAAATTCTCACTGAATGCTTACCTTCTTCTATAGATGGTAAAATGGTCTAAAAATATTATTTTTTGACCTATTGATAGATATTTGAAAATATCACATTTTCAAAAATATCTAACTTTATTTTTCAAAAAAGTCTTAAAAATGTAATACAATAGTTCTTCTTGCTTATCTATTATAGATTAATGAAAAAAAATGAGCTTAATTCCAACAAAAAATATTTATGGTGATTTAATTATTAATTAATTGATAGAATGATACTTTTTATAGACATTTGAAATTTTCGATTTTCCCAAACCTCAGATGCATTATTTTTTTGCAAGTTAGAACATTAGAAGTTCATCTTATCTTGTTAAGAAATGTTGTTCTATTACTATATTAAACATTTTTAAAAATATTAACTGATCCAACCCGATCTCTTTCTCTGAAATTTATTTATTTTTTTGAAATCAATTGGTTTCAAGTTTAAAAGACGAATATAGCTATATCATTCACCCGTCCATGTATTTCACTTAATATATGAGTTTCGCCCTTTTTTAATTATTATTATTGTGATGTTAAGACCACGCCGATATTAAACGATGACCAATAGCCAATTGTATTTCATAGTCCAGAATTACAGTAGATTAATAACGTGTGATTCATACTATTTGTATTACAATAGGTATCTAATATCTGCTTTTATTTCATACATTTGAACGGTGCCATTAATACGTATTCATTTAATATAATACATTTTAGTGTTATCATAAATGCACACTCGATCAATATATATTTTGTCGAATATAAATGTTCGTGTTGGATGAAATTCGCATTATGTAGGATAATCATCGAACAATAATTTCAACTCGAGTAATATCTTGTCTACATTTGAATATACAGGACTTCATAGGCTTGCTCGGTAAGGCCCATTATTATATATTATATATTTTTACGGTAAATTAATAATAATAGTAATAGTTGTATTTAGTCAACATTAGTACCTCATGTCAGATTTTAATTTTGACGATAAAACTAAAAACAACAACACAACATAGCAGTAACCAGTTATATTTCCTAATTTGATAACAATACGAAACAACAAAAAAGTAATTTTCATTTAATTATCATTTTTTTAAATTAATTTTTAAATTATAAAAAAAAAAAAAATATTAAAAATTAAATTAAATTAATAAATATATTGTGTTATTTTGGTACGGGCATTTACAATGCATCGGCAAACATAAAATAAAACTGTGATTATTAATAATGGTAACGATTCTATCAGTAATTTTCAATTCCGATCTCAAGCATTACATGATATACATTATAATATTAGTACCTTTTTGTAAAATATAATCTAGTATCTCAAGAATGTAAATAAATCATATACTTCTGCAGATCTGTAAATTTATTTATCGGTAATGAGAACAAAAAATAATTTATGAACTCAAAATGAAGAATGAATGGTAAGAAAAATACAATTTTTTGGTTGCAAACGGTGTGTGTGTGTGTGTGTGTGTGTGTGTGTGTGTGTGTGTGTGTGTGTGCGTGTAAAACATCTAAATACATCAGTAATTAGTAGGTGCACATCGTACATTGTTATTAAAATAGTATTAAACTGTCGAGGAAATTAGCTAGAATTAATTGCAAAATGGTAGATTACAATCAGAGCCTAAATGTTCCTGAATTAGGGTGACTAAATTATAAAAAAAAAAGGAATAAAAGCCATTGTATATTTGTTGTTGTTGCTATGGGTGTAAATTATTTTTGGGATTGTAAAAGCTAAACCGATGTTTAGTGTTGCTTTAATTAATTTTCAGTGACGACTACTTTATGTTGTATAAGTACTATAGGCATATGTATACTGCATTGTCTTAAATAGTCATAACTCGCGGTGATTTCTTAATTTATTTAATGCATACAATGTCTAACGATGTTGTTCTATGAACATAATTGTTTTCAGTGCGACAAAGTTATGGAATTATACCATACACATTATTTAGCGGTATAACAACGATTTCACCTCAACACCGTATTTATATATATATATAGAATGAGTGCATTAATATTACTACAATAACCCGCGCAAAAAAACGTTTTTTTGGAGTTGGTCCAGTAAATTATCGAAAACTAATGAACCATAACTATTATGCATGTATAAAACTGAATATAAAATGTATGAACGTATACAGTCGATGAGTGCACGGAAAAAAGAAATACGTCGTAGGCTGAGAGGATGCGTAAAAAATGTAATAATAATAACTAAAAAAAAAAAAAAGCGATGTTTCGAAATGGTATAAATACCCGTGAAATTATCGGAAGAAAAATTGTTTGAGCCCCATAATCGCTCTTTGTCTTGTTCACGATATGATGAATTAATAAAAATGTATAATTATACGTACAAACCGAACAACGTCATCAAATATTGATAAATTAATGCATATCATATTCATATTCATAACGCAGCACTGCTTCGTGTACTTAAAAATCCATCATACGGTCATAATAAGTTACGGAGGTAAGTACAACGCGTAGGAAGTATTAACTACAAATTCCTCACAAATTACCTAGCAGTGTAGTAGTGGGTAAAAAATGCACATTTATTTTTTCAATCGTTCGAAATCGATTTGGATTACATTATGCAAATATACGTAAACATATTATAAATAATAAACGATTAAAAACGACGAGATAATATTTACAAGCCCGTCTGCAGTTCTCGTAGGACGGTTAAAAGCGTACCTACGTGTTGCGCATTGAATAATATGATGTTAATATGTATGTATAACACTAATAACAGTTAACGATGTTTAATTATTTTTAGAATATTTTGTTAAATGTAAAAATAATAACTCTAGTTTTAGTTTTCGTAAAATTCTCATACGAATCGAGGGTGTCGCGTACCGTTCTTGGGCTTCGACGTTCGACAAAAAAAAAAAAAGTGTTATACTTCTGTTCGTGTGAAAACTCTACAAGAACTAACGGTGATGGCAGTTGTTTGTTGTCAATTATCATGCATGATGAAAGAGCACAGTTTTTTTTTTTTTTTGGCAAACAATTTGGATAAATCATGATTTTGAAGAGGGAAAAAAATTTTCAAAAATATCTTCCGTTGGATCATCGCAGTGAGCACACATGTACAGGCCAGTGAAAGCTCGTCCATTTCAGAAACACTCTGTATGTAGTGATGCGAAAACACAAACGCGCGTGAGAATAATAATTTGTACGTCGTACGACGTATTTAATAGCTGTCGACACGAATTACGACTACTTCGGTAATATTGTTTTACAATGGTTGCGTAATATATATATATATATATATATATATATATATATATATATATATATATATATATATATATATATATATAATATGTATATATATACCTTAGCAGTGCAAGCCTACAGCGAAACGCAACCGGTTGATAACCGTTAGAATTATTTCTCTATTAACTGGGAGATCGCGGTGACGGCGTGTATGAGACGTGAAGCAATGAAAATAAAAAATAAAATAAACTGTATTTGTAATAATGTGCATAAATAAACCGTCGGATGACGTTGGTTTTCGCACACACGCTCTTTTCAACGATTTCGAACGTTCGACGAAAACCACGTCGACTTTGTCGTCGATTCATATATTTGTTTTTATTTTTTCACAATTGTTTCGATCCGTCGGAGATGCACTTGTGCGACAATCGCGCGCCGCGTGTAACACCGGTCTTACGTATGTGCGCGGACAACGGTAACAGAATCGTCTCTCGAACGCACTGTCGAAACCCGGTGTGCAGTTTTCCGATTTCCCCTGCCGGACCCCGGACGCTGTGCATCATGAACGCCGATCTGTCTGTGAACGATCTCAAAACAACATTGTCACCGGAAAATGTTGGCGTGTATCGGTTACTATCGACGAAAATCAAGTCTGTACCGAGAAGACTCTTACGGATCGCGCAAAAATAAAGCGAATAAAATCATCGTACGCGGAGCCCCGCGAAATCCTGCCGACGCTGCAGATGTCCGTTACGTATTTACTCGTTCAACGTCGACAAGCACTTCGTACGCACTGATGGAAAACGCGCGTGCGCGGATCAGTTACAATATATTCATACACATGATCGTAGTACACACGGGGTCATGGGGACTACGGTCCCCAGAGAACTTTTGTAGCCCCCTCGTGGTGTTCACAATCATTTAAAACATTTTTTCTGAAATTTTCGTTTCAAATGTTTTTGTAATTTTACAACAATTACATCACGAGAAGTACAAACATCTAAGTGCGATTCGACAATTTAATTTTGATTGTTTTATCTGTTTTGCAGTGTAAAATAAAATGCAGGTTAAGAACGAGTCAAATGTAAATTGTTTTTGTCTAGAAAATGGTTCTCTCCCTTTGGTTCAAGTTAAACGTGAAGAGTGTTCGGAATAAATTGTTCTGGTCCCGTATGGTCCCCACGGATGATTATACCAAACTACACCCATGTATGTATACGCGTGTATTTGTCGATACGCGTATTTGTGCGGTAATCTATGTGTGTACATTTCAACGCGAAAACGAAATAATTAAGACGAGTACACGATATTTAATTTACACTGGCCGCATTAATTGGTTCGCGCGACGTCGTTTTTTGTCCGTAAACGTAATAATGACGTGAAAACCCGCAGGACACGTGCGTTCGTCGTCCACGACATTATGATTGCCGATCGAACGAAACATGAAATAGTTTCATTGTCGTTCCACCGGAACGGCGAAAAAAGTCTCAGCAAAAATGGAATCGTAGCGAAAAATCGAGAAAACCACAAATGATTACCAATAAGATTATACGTATGTACGGAATACCGGTCTATACGGTTCGGTCCCTTACTTATTGGTTAGTCGTTTCAACAGTATTGATTAATAACATTTCCTTTTCGAGACGTGTATCGTCCAAATCGATGGAGATTTATCGACACGTTCAACGAGCAACAGCATTAAGAAAAATTATGCAGGAATAGTTTATTACCGGCACGATTTGCCTTAATGAAAATTAAATAAAAAAAAACAAATTACAAAAATCGTTCAGTAAAAAAGTTCGATACTTCGGCGTCAGATAAATCAACATTCCTATTTAACGGCCTGACTGTTGAAATGTTTATTCTTAGTGAAAAATAATAATAAATAATAATTATGTATATTATACAATTATGTGTTCGCTTAATTAGCTTAATTGTTCTTCCTCTTCAAGTCGTTCACATTCAACGTATGCATAATGTATAGAAGAAAATATGAATCTCATTGGGCTTATATTTTTTCTCGTAAACGACATATCATAATTGTACTCGTCTTGTGACGTAACATACGAGTTAGAAAGTCTTAATTTTTAACTATATGCAATTCGAGAAAATGTAAAGTAAATTTTCTGTACAATGAACTTTGTTTATTCCTCGGGGTTGAGGTCATAGGCGGTACTACGGGGGTGGCAGAGTAGGCAACTGCCCCTTCTGCGAACCGTACCTGTATTAAGACATAATTTCTTAAATCTCCGTTTCCTAACTCTAAAAAAATAGATTTTTTTTTTCAATATGAAATTTGTTCCAAAATATCTATGAATGATAAAACACACTTATAAAATATTCTATTATTTAATATATTCTGTGATTTTATTATCAACGAATCCTGATGCCAGAGCGACACATGGAGCTATAAAATAATAAAATTTATTGTTCAAAAATTCATGTTATTTTTTTTAATATAAGGTATTACTAGCCTAAAAATTTGGACTAATATAGTAAAATATATATGGTTTTTTTTAATTTAAATGTTTTTATTATTTATATTTATAATTTGTATTTACAAAACTATACAATGGGTAAATTGGAAGAGGATTTATTGAGGCGAAGGGGAAGTCACACATTAACGACCCCCCCCGTATATATAGTTAGATAGTTAAAATATTTTCTCCCCCCCCCCTGCCAAGAGGGTCTAGTACCGCCAATGGTTGAGGTGGCATGTTGTTTTCGCGTAATAATGTTGTCGGAATGTAGAACGTATAATTACATATTTTATGGAGCGTAAACGTTAAATTTCGAATTTTCTTCTCGACCTTTATGATCTCTTATGATAGTAATACGGCACGTATAATTTATTGATGTACATCAGTATGATAGGTGACATTTCAGGGGTGTCCAATCCGTGCATAGGTTTATGGGAGACAAGAGACTGTTATTGTGTGGACTTTTTCGTAAAACTTATAACATTCTATGTTCAACACTTTTAATACAATTATGGATGGATAGAATTAAAAAGGCCACTAGTAATTATAATACTATGATAATGCGTCTAACTACCATGTCAGTTGTTGTAGATTTATCTATTTATTTGTTACAAAATATTTGATATGAAAAAAAATTACGTTATCTAAAGACGTTCGTCTAATGCGTGTTTTAAATAATATTAATTACCGACGAGATAAACCATAACGAAATTACATTGTTTTATCGATGTCTTAAATAGGACTGCGAACAAAAGAAAAATAATCGTGTAATTATTGATTGTACACAAAAAAAAAAAAAAAAAAAACCGTTAGTAAATCTTACATCTGAATGTCAATACATATTATCGTATATTTATCTCTTTCAATAAAACTAATTGGGTCATATTTGTAATGACAGAATATTTGATAAAAATGTTGACTGTTGTAAATTTGTCGAAAATTACCATGATGGAGTGCATATTTTATACACATATTTTACTGGACTATGGGAAAAAAAAGGCATTTGGTCAAAATCGGACATTATAAACCGTATACTATCGATTTCCGTATGCGTTTTGGTGTATTTTTGCTATTTTCTAATACAGCTTCTAATCATAAGATTAATACTAAAATAAATAATCCACTGTTTAAAGTTTTAATACACGACACCGAAGCAGCAAGTAACAGACAAGTCAGTAAACTGCAAATTATAACGCGTTCGCGAATCTTGCACATCTGTACATAACCGTATGTGTTCAAACACAATGTTAGATACGTTATTTAAACATCTTAATCTTAATTAACATCGTTAAACATTGTTCATGACAAATCAATATAGATTATGTAAATCGTGCACGTAATATTGGTTCGCATGATGCGCTTTGGTTAACATAAATCAATAATTAAAATTATTTGTTCTCGGTATTTGCGTATATATTTGAGTATTTCGGTAATTATTTTAACATTACAACCGGATAGAACTCTGCAATTACAGTGAAAAAAAACTGTTGTCGTTAATTATTGGAATATTTTGTCAGGTTTTTCTCATCACTTATTGGGAAAACTGTTGTGAAATTAAAAAAAAAACCGCAATAGCATTCCTATCGAAAACCATCCCCGCTCTTTGTGATAGGAGCATAATAAACTAAGTAGTCGAAGTCTTGTAGACAAAGTGAAAAGTTACACATTTCGTGTTGTATAAAACAATTCAATTACTTTCCGTGTTTAATTGAAAATGTATCGATTTTTTTTTTTCAGTCGACTAATGCATAGTTTTTCAGTTCTTGTATTCTTGTACGATTATATCCTAACTATTTTAAAATATATTTTTTCTTAAGTAATCTTCTCACGACACCTCTAGCAGTGATGAATGGTATCTATGCAAATACAGAGATATACAGCCGATACGAACACGAAATGGATACATGCATACATGTGTATGCGGTACATAACCGTGTATGACTTGTTTGTGTACAAATTCAAGTCTTATTACTCGCGTTCAATACGCGAGGTCATCATACACCGCGGTTTCGTACATAAAATATGCATATATAATATATGTATGTATATATGAGTACGGACGTCCTTGAGAGAACCAGCCGCAGTATAAATGTACGTAGGTACTATCCGTCTATAAATGTCTACGAATATTATATACAAGTTTCATGCACACACACACAAACACACACACACACACACACACACACACACACACATCCTACACGGTGGCATGGAGTGCCGAGTAAATCCAGTTACCCGGTGAATTGACGGATTGGTCGTCGTAACGCAAAATCTAATACATTTCAACGTAATTTCGTGTACACGATCGTAAACTGCGATATACAATGAAATCACATAGTTTGTATACCAAACAGATAAATTGTTATCAGATAATTGTTTGTAGACATTTGAGCTTATCCGGTACAATATTAGTTGGATGCGTATTAAAGTCACGTTTAAGAAGAGTGTAAGTGATTTCTCCGCTTTAACATTATCGACAAAAAAACGTAAAAACGTCCCCTTAAATATTTACGTATCGGTGTATGTGCGTAACTAGGTCCTTAATTCCGAATACAATTTGTTTGTGTACTGATGACATTATAGTCTATGTATGGATTTAACGTTTCAGATGATAAACGTACAAATTATTAAATGCGAAATTTTCCTAATGTATACATATATTTTTTAAATCGTTTCTTTTTTTTTCGATCAAATTCGATTATTTAACCGTTCCGGTCCATTCGAACGCAAGGAATTCGATGTATTCTCGTTTGCTCTTGTTGTTAAAGTGGTTTGGTTAGTTTGGTTAGTTTGGCAGTTTGGTTTCAAAACGGAAAAATAAGTTTCATACGTGTAACTATTGTAAAACATACGTATGGATGAATAGGTGCTGTCTCATTAGCGCGCACTTATGTCTACAATTATATTTTAAGCTAATCCACACGTATTTTGTTAAACAATAATTACGTGGACAAAAAAAAAAAAAAGTCGAATTTCTCATAAAATTATAAATAATTTACGTTGTTACTACCGTTCCTCGACGAGAATCACCAAGGATTTATTTTTCTATTGCGCACATAAGCACATAAGTACGAATTAAATAATTATATGGTTTCGAAACATTCCTCCGTAGGTTTTTTTTTTTTACCCGGTAAAAACACAACTCTTAATGTAATAATATACATTTCATAAGAAATCAATAATATCGTTGTCGACTCGCAAACCATTAATAACATAGCGGCGCAAAGATTTTCTTACAAACTATTTTTAATTGTTCGAATTTTTTCACGGACAAAATGTTCAATGGGTACGCGATGTAATATACTATACATCCGTACGCACCGCGCTCGGTTCTTCCTTTTCATATCATGCGAATATAATCAAA
Organism: Sipha maydis; assembly: GCA_034509805.1. Taxonomy (NCBI): domain Eukaryota; kingdom Metazoa; phylum Arthropoda; class Insecta; order Hemiptera; family Aphididae; genus Sipha; species Sipha maydis. The sequence continues at coordinate 48,441 of JASXSY010000738.1, read as the reverse complement.
CGTATAAATATCTCGTGTCACGACGTCGCACTCCTCCGAAACGGCTCGACCGAATTTAACGAAATTATCTCGTAAATTTGGCATGTACGTACGAGAACAGGTCGCGAAGTATTTTTCATTTTCCTACTATTATCCCTCCACCACCATTTTTTAATCAGGATTTAAGTATTTTTCTATAAAGTCACGCGGCATCGTGCAAAACATTTCCCTAAAGGTTCCACTAACGACACGACCGTAAACGTCGATCCGGACATCGGATACATCGTCGAAAAAGTACTGACGATGGTAGACAATCGTCGACGATAAATATCAACAACGGAGACGTTGACAATCATTGGCCGGTACCATATTTGCTTCCGCTGAGTAAAATATTCAACGCTTATATTGATGTTGAACTGTTAACGGTGAAAAGTGAGTTTACAAACATATGATGGGGCCAGAAAAATTCCTAGAACAGAACCGCGCGGACTTTCAGTTTCAGATTTAATATCTCACTTTCGATTTATACTTGCGTTCGATCTACTTGATGATTTACACGGCACGACAACGCGTGCCGGGTCAGCCAGTTAATCATAAAACATTTGTTCTGAAACAAACGATTTTCAGGAGTTCCGCAACACGTTCGAGGTAAACCGACGGCGTGAATATAAATATATTGTGGAATAGCGTTTTATTACGCATGGTCGGTTAATTTCGATTGGCAAGTTCCTCGCAGACCTGCGCAGTCGCGAGAAGAATTTAAATCTTACAAAGTTCACAAAACAAACTTTCGTATACATCGGTGGTTCCGGGGCACGAGACGAAAATAAATTCAAAGTGGACCGGCCACTCCGTGCGCGAGAAAAAGCATGTATAACTGACGGTAAAAACGAAAACCTCGCCATCAAGTTTTTTATCCTTCGTGGTATTGTATAATGCTAGAAAATTATCGCACGATTTCGGTTCAACCCATAGGTTCTGTTCCGCGTTACGCACCATCGTCTGCAAGCTAAAACGGTGTGCGAATCATTCGATCAGTGATAATAATCGAATGCACTGAGAACAAACCACGAAAAATGCATGCACTTGTGCGATGACAATCAGTGAAATATCTCAAGATACGCGCTTTAAGTAATGAAATCTGAAGAAATTTTGTTTGCGACAAATTGAAAGTTACAGAAAGTAAACAATGATAAATACCTTTTGCAATCAGTATTATGATTTCGAACGCACGTTGGACCGAACTCGGTAATCATAAGGGCTGCAATATGAACCGAATTTATATCTCGATAACTTTTTACTATTGAATCGAATGCGGCTGATTTATGTAGATTCGTGCTGGAACGGAATCAAATCAAAATAATAATAATAAAAGAAAAAAAAAACGTTACGTTTTCTACGCGATTAGAATCCGTTTACAATAATTGTACGGACCTAGAACGACTTCCGTCTCGAATACGTTTCACCGTAAAGTATTGTGCATGCGAATCGAAAACGTAACGGTAGTGAGATCAGCCCAATACGAACAAAAATCTGTATTCTAACGCGAATCGTCGATTGAGGGAGGGAGGAGGGGGACGGGAAGGAATAGAAAAATAGTGTTCGATCAACATTGAACGCTTCGTCCCGAGCCCTCGGTCTCTGCTCGTCTTAGCCGTGTCGCAGCATCATAGATCTCTGCGAGGCGGATAAAAACGTGTCGAACTCGATCCCCGTAACCCATCCGCGGTCGGTGCACCCGTTGCGTTGCGCGAAAACATACGTTCACGAGTACGGTATATGTATATTATAATAATAATAATAATAATAATTGAAATATATCGGCTGCGCCATATTCGAATACTGCACAGAGAGGGTGTTCGAATTGAAAACATATTCTTACGGTATCCATATGTATCGACATAATATATGGTAATAGCCATGCGTTAACCACCAGTTGTGCACATCACCTCGGGGTGTTCGCGGGACCTCCGGTGAAGGGGAACAGTTGTTATTCATAGTCGGGTTGAAATTACGGTTTTCGTGGACCGAATCGTCGACGGGCCGCCGCGAGTTTCGACCGTTATGACTTATTAGCTTGTAAGTGCACCGCGGACGTTTTCTTTCGGTTACCGATGATTTAGTGCGACGCGCGGTAACGATTTATGTTTGCAGACGCGCCTCGGGGACGAACGGCCGTATAGTTTCGATGACACCCTCGCGCGGCTAATAACGTAATAAACAAATCAAAAGTCCGGTCCGGACGAAGTTCAAAACACGCGTATTACTTTACGCGTGCACATGTAAAGTACGGCCGATCTCGAAGACTGCGGAGCACAGCACGATGTTCGTAACGTGCGTACGTGATGTGTGGGTGTTGTGTTAGTTTTTTTTTTGGTTTTTCGCTAGATCCTGAGAGTCTTTTTTTTTTTTCTCATCGTTATTCTTACTATTATTTTCGATGTGTACACCGAAGTAACGCCGATGTACGTGGTAGAATGTAGAACACGAATGTCTCAGGAATAATGTGCGACGTGGTAGTAGGGAGAACGTGATAGAGATAGGTTATATTGCTTTTATGGATAAAAATTAAGTTTTATAGAAAATCAATTGTACTACATCGACGATGAACTATTGATAAGCTGGACTGTGATATCAACGTTGTCGCACATGTCTGTCGGTTTACAAATGTAATTTTATACTCTATGCGTTGTATTTCACACGGGCCTGTCGCACTTAAACATAATATAATGTTGTCGTTGTTTATCATATTAGAAAATTGACGGAGAAAAAGACAATTGGACTCGGGCTACACGACGCGTTTCTTCCGCGTCCGGTAAAAACGAATGGGGGGCGATTTCCCAAAAACCGAGTACGACGTTACAATTCGCCGCATACGACGAATACAATTCGTTTATCCGTTAATTATTGCAAAAATATAATAACCATTTGTGAACCGATATCACACGCAATAAAATTTTTGCTTACGCCAGATAAGTAGAGTTAAATTTTGAAAGTGATGTTCTTTCAAATATTATTTGTGCCGCGGGAGCCACTGGTGAGTAAGATTCGCAAACTCATTTAACTCCTCAAACAACAACAAGAAATTCGGTGCATCCAACTCGACTCTAAAAAAGAAAAAGAAAATTTGTTTAGCAAGTTTTACGAGGTTTAATTAGAAAATATTTGGGAAATATTTTCGAATGCCTCGTATTTTATATTACTCAACATTTGAATTCGGAGTAATCTTTAATGATTTTATTTCAGAAACGTGTTCTTTTTATCTAGTTTTAAAATCTCAATTTTTTAACAAATAAGTATAAAATCTGATACAACTACATGTACCTATATATTTATTCACCAACATTATCAAAGGAATTTTTCGAATTTTAAAGTCCTGTACAATTTATTTATTACATTTTAAATCAAAACCGATCGTAGATATTCACATATTATACAATTAATACTCCAGGAAAGAATTATATTTATTTTTTATTCTATTAATTCATCGATTTTCATTCCAAATTGTTGGAATTCGTTAAGCCGTTTATATGTTATAATGTCATGTTTGATTACATCATCTGATGATTGGTTTGATGACACGGTTGGAAAAAAAATCGGTACCGAAAACTTCGTCCAGAAAATGATATAATCAATACTTATAAACGGATCTTTGTAAAACTATCGTTATCTAAAAATAAAATAACTATTATCTATGTGTATATGTTTTATTCTATATCGAACCTAATAAAAAATATTTTAAAAAATGCCATCGGATTTCTCGCAAAATGATTTTTTTTTTTTTTTTTTGATTCATCGCCAAAGACGGAAAGTAAACCGTATATACTTGTGTATAACGTTTGATGACGAAAAAAAAGTAAAAGACAAAAAAACCGATGACAATTCGCGTCGGTATCTACGACAATCAATTTAAAGACATATTCCCAGAAAATCAAATTAACGATCACGGTGCATATCATATAGATCGATTTTTTTTTTCTTTCGATTTTATTACAGCGTGACATCAGTGGTGCATAAAATTTGTAATACTCCTTTTTTTTTTTATTATTATTATTGAATATATTTTTCATTGAACTACCGTGGGGAGAATACGTTTGTGGCAAGAACGTATTTACTCAATATTATAATAACTTTTTTTTTACACTTATTATGTTTTTGTAATACCTATTGATCTCAGAAAAAAAAAAAACTTTTTAGTTTTTATACAACTGACCATTGATAAAAATATGAAAAGAGAAGCGTATCAATCGAGTTCCTGTCATATACTATGTCATGTCTATCCATTTTATACGTATAAATGTTTTATACAGTACCTACTATAGTAAACGTAAAATATCATTTTCGTCAATGAAAATAATTTATAAGACGCATTGACAAGACGACTATAGGACAAATTCGTCGAATTCAATGTTCCCTAAAGACATGAATATATAAATGTATAATTATTTTGAAGAACAATGGATTTAAAAAAACTTACAAAATTATCAAAAGTCAGTAAGATGTGTCGTGTTTTTAATATGGAGCGTAAATACGTACAGTTAACAAGTTATTGTGAAAACTCAATTTTAAAATAATAAGTAACTGATCCGAATGGATGAAAAATAAGCAGTTATATATAGCATCAATTACTCAGCTGGTGTATAATTTAAAAATCTTAGTTGATAGTGATCTTATTTACTATTAATAAAATATAATTTATAACGAAAAACTGTAAATCTAACAACAACAATTGATAACAATTATTAATAATCCTGGGACTTGTGAGTTGTGTAATGCACTATTTTATTTTGTTCATAATTTATACTTATTATTTTATGGTCAAGAAGATGATAACAAAATAGCAAATTTCGAACAATATTATTATGACATTCATTCCAATACTCGACTGTTAAAAATAATCAAATATGATTTTAATATAAGAGGATACTTTTGTATAATCTATACTCTACACTTTTATGTAAAACAAAACCAATAAATTAGTAATTTATTACATCCTACATAACATAGTATATGGAATTATGAAGTAAAACAATTTATTAGGCAAACAATTAATTAATTAATTTAAAATTGAAACTCTTGATTTTAGTTCAGAATAAGTTACAAAATCCATTATGTCATTTACTCTCGTCCCCTAAATAAATAAACAAATATAAATATTACAATTTACTACCAAGAAATTGATTAAAAAATTAATAATTTAATAATTTAATGAACCCGTAGCAAATTGTTTCAACAAATTACTATTTAGGTTTATTCAGTAACCTATTGTATTGTTAGAATTGAATTTAACTGAAGTTATATAAAAAATTACGTGAATATACTCTGTTGATTTTTGTTATTTGATCAAGTGCGTAAATCAATCAAATTGAAGAAATATGCACAGATAGAAATTAAATAGAATAATATCTTGTCTTAAACCTAATACTCGAGTTACATTTATGCCACACAATTCCATGGTCAACGGAAGTACAGCTATTGTTTATACCTTATGTAAATTGCACACGATAAGTATGTGTTTTATTATAAGGCATATTTGATTACACTAGTACAAAATCTAAAAATTGTAAAATTAAAAATGTATTTTAAATAAGGATCTGGTAACATGCATGGATATACCACAAATTTGAAAAATGCTTAAAATACTAATAAAACCTAACCAACTGAAAATAAAAAACATTTTTTTGTCATCTATTTTAAAACAAAAAATTATAATGATATTTTTGATATTAGCAATCAGAGCCAGTATTATTTTAATGTACGCCGAGTGTAATACTTGAAAAAATATCATAAAACATGCAAGCAACTTATTTATTTAAAAAAACAACTTGTAGTAACTTATTTTATTTAGAACTTATTCCATAATCAAAGCGTATAAGATAAAACGAATTGAAGAATTTTCGGTAAGTTACGAATTTTAACAACAATTATTATTAAAGCTGTGGTTTGTGGTTCATCAAATGGTATGCGGTTTATGCAATGTCTGTGGTCTATTCTATTCAATGTTTATGAATTTAAATTTAAATTATAATTAGGAAAAAAAAAGTTGGTCCACACTAAAATTAAATTACTTTAAAGAGTTTGAACAACTAACGTATAATTGTAAAATTAATTAAAAAAAAATAAAAAAAAAATAGATTCAATTATATGTAGGGGAGAGCAAGTTTAGTTATTGCTGTATTAAATATTTATAAACATTTTTGTTGTAGTCCATCGTCTGAAGTTCTATTTATTATAGATAATCGTATTTACCATTTTTCCGTCACTGTGCTTGATTTTTATTAGGAAAATGGCATAGAATTATTATCATTTCCGTCACATCATGGTACTGCAAATCATTTACATCAATTAGATGTATTAGTCTATGGTCTTTTAGATATTTTTATAATAATTCAGAAAGTAGATGGATGGACACGCACTCTGGTACCCCTATATCTAACTATAATGTACCGTTATTAGTGAAAGAGTCTGTACCATTAACAACTCCAAAAATATATCATCCAGATTTACTTAAGTACTAGGCCCTTAAATAGAATTTTTTTTTTTTCAGGTGAAGATTATTTGTGCTCTGAAGTTACCGATAGACCATTTAACGTAACAATTAATCCACCACAATCAACCAACACAGATAATATAAATAATCATACGTTATTCAACAATTGCAATATAATACACCACAATGTGTACAAGTACTAGTGGTCATATTATAATATCCCCTGAAAACATAAGGCTTCCGCCAAAAGCAGGTGAAATAAGTAACAATCGTGCAAGTTAGAAAATTAAGTCAATACTATCAAAAGTTTCGCACCAAAAAAAAAAATATAAAGATTAGAACAAGAGGCTCGTGATGAAAAATAAAAAATAAAAGTTATGGTTTAACAATAAATTAGATTTTAATAATACCAACGAAAAATCTAGTCAAAAACTAATAAATTTAAGTACGACACAGATTAACCTAACCGTGAATATAAAAAAAAAGGACAAGAAAAAAATAATCACAACTAAGAATTTTAGAACAGTGGCGTCCACGGGTATTTATAACTGGGTAAATTTTTATTAAAATTAAAATAATTTAGGTACATAGACATTTTTTAATTCCAATAAAATCGCTTTGGAAAAATCCTAAAGAAACATTACTCTTACGTTCTGTTATATCGTTGATTGTTGATACTAAATGTAGCCGTTCAGTATATAAGTCCAGTGATAAATAATAATTTAGATATTTAATAGGTAATCGATTCATTTATACTAATGCTTTGCATGGACCGGTTTATATCAGTCCGTTCCGACTTGGAAAGTCTATGCAGTTGCTAAGCCGAGTCGAAATTTGTATTTATAATCAACGGTAGTAAATATTTCTATGTACTGCATATTATCAGTTGTATACCGCCTTGTAATAATTTGCAAGTAGTTTGAATTATTAACTACCAATTACCAATTATGTGGTACAATTCAAAACTTTCACTGTCCGAAATTTTTTTTTTTTTTAGTTCGAATGGTTTGTCCGCTCTATCAAATTATATTATGTTTTCGGTCCGGTACGGTAGAAAAAGAATTATCCGGTCCGTAAATTATTTTAGTCCAAAATTTGGTCCATTCTAAAAAAAATATTTTTAATTTTCAATACGATCCGGTTTAAAAATAAACGTAACAATCGGTTCGGTCCGACTTCCGTTCTTAGTTAAGATTTTCAGTCCTGCCCGGTGCCTAAAATTTCGGAACGCGCAGAGTCAGTGAATCTATACGTAGGTATTGCAAGGGATTTAATTAATCATGATCGATTGAAACCGAGCGTGACAAATGTCGAGGAAAACGTACGAAACCGAAAACGACGAATATAATATTAATCGCAATCATAGCGAAGCGACGTAACACTGTGTGTTATGACGGACAATGGTTTTTTTCCCCCGTTGATTCTACAACCCTGAGCTCACGCAACGAAATGTATCATACCTATAGAGGCACACCGAAGTTCGTTTTTACTATCTATTATTCCTTACGGTTCGTTTCTCTTTTTGCCGCCGTACAATTCCTGATGAAAACACGGCACTGCGATCGGGCCCGCTGTAAGACGACTAATGGCTTATGACGAACGGATCGTTTCAATGTTTGGAAAAACACTAGGTACATTATCGACACGTGTCCCGTCCCCGTCCGCGCGCGCGAAAACGACACAATTATAACCGTTGCGTACGTTTCTCGAGAAACGTTGTCGGAAAAAAATAGATCAAATGCTTTCCATGGAGTCGATCCCGTCGCAGAACGCGATTATTGTATGTTGCTGACGGCATCATCACGAGATTTCGCGACCGTTACCGTTTTCGATTCGAACGTGAAAACGTATTCGGTGCAAAAGTTTCGGGCCAGCGCGCGTTTGAAATGAGTAGAGACGAGTTTCTCGCGTCGGAGATGGCTCGTCGCCGCGCGGAACCTGACCTCGCAGAGGACACGAAAAAATGAACAAATAAAAAAATTCGTCGTGATCTATGTGTAACAACGTGTACGTTCACGTCACGCGCACACGCGCTGTTGACGCACCTCGGTTGTTTTTGTATAAACAATAAATAATACGCGTAAGCAAGGTCTCGTCGTGCACATAATATCCGTCTTCGCCGGTACAACATACGCGTACGCTCGACGTGCACTCGTGCCGAATGCGTTTTCACGACTTGTGCTGCGGTCGGGGATCCGTGTGTGCGTACGGTCGTCGGTCGACACTTGTCCAAGAATGCAAAAACAAATGGTTTTTTTTTTTTATTTCGCCGCGATCCATCACCTCGGCGCGGTCTTCTTGACTTTTCGAACGGCAACAACGTTCTCCGTTGCCAAACGCAAGTTATTTTTCTCTCGCGCGTACCGGGATTCGACGCGTGGGCGCTGCTTGACCATTCGGGATATTATCCGGCGGTAGGACGCATTCGCCAAAACCCACTGGCCGGAGACGAGGACGTTCGTGATCGCTGTAACACAACGATCGAGTGCCGAAACGGCGCGATACGTTACTGGCGCGACATTACAACACGTACGAGCCGAGCATTTTGAAGCTCTTCGAACCGAGCGCCCAACAAGCCGGTAATCATTGTATTGTTGTACGGCGACGTGCGAGTCGTCGTATTGCTCGTGACCTCCCTTACCAGATTTGTCGAACGCCCGGGCCACATGGTATCGCAGATATTGACGAAACGTACTGCTGTTCAAACACGACCTATTAGAGTCGGGACGGACTTGGTCGACCGCATCAGTCGTATTTTCGTAACTTCTTCATTAATCGTCTTCTTCTTCTTCTTGTTCTACTTCGCCTTCCTCCCAACTATTTGGGGTCGGCCACCCTTGTCCTACACCTCCACTTTACTCGGTCAATCACATCTCCTCTGCAACACACCGACAGCCCTCATGTCATTCTCCAAAGTCTCCAACCATCTCTTTTTTGGTCTTCCTCTTCCTCTTTTCCCTTCAACGTCATCTTCATAACCACTCTTACTGCATTCGTTTCCTCTCGCCTCATCACATGCCCAAACCATCTCAGCCTATTTTCTCTCATCTTGTCCACAATTGGCGCTATACCAACACTACCTCTCACGTATTCATTCCTTATTCTATCTTCTCTTGTCACTCCACTCAACCATCTAAGCATTCTCATTTCCGCGACACTCATACTTTGTTCTATTCTCCTGTTAACCGCCCAACACTCTGAACCATACAGCATAGTTGGTCTCACTACACTTTTATAAAATTTACCTTTCAGCCTAATTGGAATTCTCTTATCGCATAACACGCCCGATGCTTCTCTCCATTTCATCCACCCGCACTTAATCCTATGTTTTACATCATTAATTATTTTTTTATTTTTTCATTATTTTTCATTAATCGTCTCGTTTCAACATTTTAAGACCATCATAATTTTAAGGATTACATTTTATTCAAGGAAATCGTGGCTTAGAAAAAAAAATAAACGCATTATCAGAAGCGATGATAACAATTGATTTTGCATATTGGTTTTTACCACTGTGATAGAAACATTATACGTTTGTGGTTTTACCGTCAATTTATTCGTAATAAGAAGATGCACATGATTTATAAACGTATTGTGCATAAACCGATTAAAGTGTTCTCTATTAAATGTTTACTTTTTATTTGTAAATTTCAGCTTTTCTTCCTTCCGAAATTGCCAAACAAAAGTTCTAGATAAACTTTCAATTTCATTTATAGGAGTTCTTCAATATATGTAACATAGGTGATAAATTATAATTTATAAGATAGGTATGTTTTTAAGAAAAAGGGGCTTAATATAATTATTAAGATATAACAATACGGCAAAAGTATGCTTTCAACATTCAGATGCTCCTACTTTAACATACATAAACATATCGATTAATAAGAATTTTATCTTTTTGACAATGAATTTCTCCAGTTATTTCATGGGGCGTATCTCGAATATGCGATGACTGTAAGATTAAAATTTTTATTGTGATGACGTCATAGTTTTAGATAAATTTGACATAATATATATAATAATAATATCTTTGACAAAGATATTTAATATATTAAATAATTGTAACAGTATTATTATGAATGTTTTAAATTATTATAGCTATATTTTAAACAATTCATTATTATTAATGGTTATTTCTACAAATGAAAAATAACTATTCGTGTGCAACATGATTTAATTCAAAGATGAATATTTAGAGAAATTCATTAAACATACGACTAAAATGGTTGTTTTAAATATCTAAAATATTTAATGTTTATTTAGTCAATTTCACTATAAGTAATAGCAAAAGCTATATTCTACCAAACTTAACATAATCAAACATAACTACATTTTTCACTAAACAAGCATAGTTATAACCAATAAATGATGTAATGTCGAACAATAATTATTTTTAACCATCTACTATTGCAAAATTTTTTTTTTTTTCGTGTACGCACATTGTGTATATAATGTATCACGGTTAATGATTAAACTGTTTCATCTAAAACAACTGGAATAAATCTAGTCACCGATGACGATTGTTATTTTCAAACGTTTTTTTCATTTATAAAATCCGGGTACAGTGTGAATAGCATTTGGTCGTTTCGGTTTATAACTGACATATTTCATATACTATAGTTACAGTTTTCGGATTTAAACGCTACTGACCACAATTATTTCGCTCGGATATCCTCATTATTAATATTTAAGAAGTCGTACACATCTACATTATTGCATAATGTCGTTCGGTCGTGCACTTTTTTTCTTCTTTTTTTTGCGTATTTTGATTCTGCAAGTGACCGAGTTCGCGCGAACGCCGAGCTATACGTTACACGTTTACAATTTTATGTATTATGTACTACACGTTCTCGTGACTACCGAGTTGACTACAATCACCGCGTACCTAACGTGGCTAACACATGCATTTATTTTTTTTTTTACTGACATGCATTTTTTAACATTTAACTCGTACCCATCGTGTTCAGAACGATTTCGTAAACTCTTTTCGGGCACAAACTACCTTGGACCGCGAGAGTGGATATTTCCAGTGGATCTCATTTCGGAACCCTGCTGGTTTTGTCAGGGCGCCGTAGTGCGCACATCGTTGATAATACGTGTACGATCGGGCCGCTTAAAAAATCCGGAAACAGTAATATATATATATATATATATATATATATATATATATATATATATATATATATATATACATATATATATAATTTCGTATGACTTCAAGTCTATCACAAGTCACAAGCTCTCAGATGTACATACTCGTAAATATGTTATACGCAAAAGCATACTTGCGGTCTTTCGTTAATGATTTCGGAAAATGAATCGGAAGTGAATTTGCAAATTTTGCATTTTGTATCATGAAGACGAATATTTAGTCAACTTTTGGTTTAAATTTAAAAGCTATCACTGCTTATTGTTTCAAAAAATTATAGAATTTTAATCACCGAAGTCCATGTTAAGGTCAGGCCACGGCCTGACCTCTTTTTTGAAAAATATGGCTGGTAGTTCAAAATGTTGCTGGTACGTCAAAATGTGGCTAGTAAGCCACATTATACTCATATCATAATTGTGTTATAAGTAAATGTATAGTGTTATGAAAATATTTAAGATATTGAGACCGCGAAGTTTTGAAATTGCCCGACCACATTTTATAAACTTCGGCGCCACTGATAGTAACATGCACACTGGGGTCAATTCTCTAAGATTTTGTTTAATATATGTAACTAAATGAGAAAAAAAACTAAAAACTAACAAACAAGGCTTCGCGATTCTATTATCTTGCAGTTCAGCTTGAATCGATTAGCTTTGAACTTAAGAGTATTATAAACCTAACCAAAATCCATAATTGTAGAAGAAATAATATACATTTTCTGCAAAGTGTTAATAATAACAGCAATAATTATCACGAACCTAATTTTATTATTTCTCGATATTTCATTCTACGATATTTTTCATGGTAAAGTCCGATTGTTATAAAATGTAGGAAATAAACGAACGTTTCATAATAATGTATTCCTAATTATACTTCCTTTCAAACTTTTTCGATGAATTGTTTTCTGTTTTGTTATTGATTATAATATTTAATTATGCGTCATTCGTTATAAATGTAAATCAATTATGGTTTGCGGAAAGTCGTTCAATATAATTCCCAATCGGTTATCGTTGCAAAACGTTATTAATCGTCTATTTCAATAGTTTTCGCGAAAAGTTAAACGTTATTGTGATAACGTTATAAAAACGTTTTGAAGCACTAGTCGTGGACGATCTGAGCGTAAATGTTGTGCGGGTACGTACGAGAAAACTCGCTCCGCGCAGACCCGAGAAATCGATCGGCCGAACTTCGACCCGTTTGCCGAGCTCTCTGCGGGACGCGTTGGCGAACGACGACGATCGTCGCGAACGGTAAAGCCCGGTGTTCCAAAAACGGGTGCGCACGTTTCGATTTCGTTCCGGACAACCGTAGGTCCGCGCGTGCATCAGGATCGGCCGGTGGTCACGTGGAGAGCGTTAAACGCGCGTTAGCCAAACGCTCGTTTTCAGTCAGTGTTCACACACGAATTACCGATTAAGCGCTTAAGCGCGAGCATCAACTATAGTAATAACTATAACTTACTAGCTGATCCCGTGCACTTCGTTGCTCGTAAAATATACCAACTCTATATGACTCAAACTTTGTTCAATTCGTTATTTAATATTCGATGGATGATGTTCTGGATTTATCTTAAGTTTTCTGTTGCCCGGAATAAAAATTCTGATTTGCAGCAGTATATTATCTGGTAGGCAATCTACCTGCGGTAGATCGCGGACCTAGTGCTGTTTGTACGTAAGTGTATGATTTAACTCTAATAAAGTATCAAAGTTATACCAAGTTTGACGTAATACGGTGGATTAATATAATCAATTAATACATAATCCTAACCTTGACGTACTAAAATCCGATGAATAAAAAAAACCAAATTTCACCTTTTTTAAATTAGCCTATCTTCTTCCCACAGATCTGCACACAAACATTCGTTTATATATAATACAACTAATCCTGTGCACTTCGTGGCCCGAAAAAATTCACAAAAAAATTATGATTGTTCAACTCCTTTTTGGTGTAACTCACTGCAGTAAGTGCAACTCAGCCATAGGAGCCAAGATCATGGGAGCCAAGTAATCATGAGAGCCAATTAACAAATAACAAAACACCAAATAATTATTATATTAATTTTATATATTGCCAATGGCAACCACTAATAAACAAATATTATTCTCAAATCTTATAACCCCATAGCAACCATTTAGAAAACAAAAATTTCTCTCGTAAATCTCAAAATTCCTTTGTGTAGCACCTCCCGGGGGTGGTCAATCCCCTTTTTAAATTAGCCTTTAACGTATTCTCAGACCTACACAGAATATACACAGAAAATTTCATGAAAATCGGACAAATTGTTTCGGAGGAATTAGATAACCAACACGATTCATTTTTATATTATAGAAGATAACCATAGTCGGTCGTGTTTTAAATTCCGACGAGGATGGACGTAGCAGAAGCTGTATGCTCATGGACCTTATTTAGACGAATGCAGCGTAGTAGGCAGGGAAATAGGAACTAACTGGGTTCATCCTATTTTAAAAAAAAAACGGACCAAGTACAAGCTTGTACACCACGCCGTACCCAAGTTTTCAGAAATAAAGTTATACACACCAAGAACTCAATTTTTTTCCTCCGTATGACCTTCTTCGGGAAAAAATGATCGCCTACTATTTCTTCCCGAACGGTTCTTTTTATTATTTCATTTGAGTAATCACGACTGCACGGGTCCCGCCGAATCGAGGGCCTTTTTTCGATTTCATCGATGAAAAATTGAATTCTTCCGTCGTCGTCGAGCAAAGAACGAAACGCCTTTGAATACGCGTTGCAACCGAACACGTCCGATGCAAACCTGTACAATGTTCAAACGCGCGTTTACAGATGTTCTGCGTTATCGTAGCGTTGAACGCGCGTTACCATGTGTGTGTACAGTTAACGGCAATCAATGGTAATTGTAAACGAGCGTTTGGCTAACGCGCGTTCAACGCTCTCCATGTGAACCTAGCCTCGAACTCGGCCCCGCGACCACGTGCCGGACGGGCGACGGAATCGGGAACGCCATCGCAGCGCGTAGTGGGTGTTGCGCACGGCGGCACCGACGACGGGACTCTCACGAAGGGGACGCGCGCGCGACGGCACGTGCGCGAGGACCCGCTCCCCGCGCAGGGCGCGCCCGCCTCCGCACAAAATGAATGGACGCGATTATTATATTAATTGTACAAAGGAATTCGCGCGCCGGTGTTCGTCGGCGTGGAAAATCCCGTCGCAACTTTCGACGTCGGTCGGCCGAACGGCCACAGTTACATCGCATTGTACAAGCTGACGTGTGTGTGAGTGTGTGTGTGTGTGTGTGTGAGTGTGTGTGTGTGTGTGTGTGTGTGTGTGTGTGTGTGTGTGTGCGGGTGACGGGAGAACTGTACGGAGGCCGAGCGATGTGGATTTTACGGGCCAGTACGTTTCGGAGAATGGGTAAATTAAGACAAAATAAAAAAAAAAAAAGCAAGCGTGAACAGTTCGACGTATAAAACACTCGTCTGAATATTTACGAATCAATATTATCGTACGCCATTCATCGATCGTTCAACCGAGGATCATGTAACAACGGGTTGATCAGTAGCGGAGAAATTGAATTAAGAATACGATTGTCTATTCTTTATTTTTTTTATAAACAATATCCATTTGTTCCTAATACAAAACAATCTAAAATGAAATCAGCTGACTTATATTACAACGGATCTTATATTACAACCGTCTCAGCTCGGTGTAGCCGATATTTTTGAAAACCGCGATGAACTAGTAACGATGTAGTTAAAATTTTTGGTTTCGTGTAACTGTTACGCTTCTCAGTAGTCTCACAACCGATACATGAGCCGTATGGCGAAAACCCGTTCTGATCCGGTGCCGGGTGTGCCTGAGCACTTCCCGAAATGTCGTAAAGGGGACCCTACAACTCAGTCTAAGAATAATGGGTCCGTATTTTAACTACTGTTGCTCAAATGATATGTTATTTATTCTGAAATGTTTGGTAGAAATTAAATGATGTTTCGTAATGGAA
The DNA here is from genome assembly GCA_034509805.1 of Sipha maydis. NCBI lineage: Eukaryota > Metazoa > Arthropoda > Insecta > Hemiptera > Aphididae > Sipha > Sipha maydis. The sequence goes on along the minus strand of JASXSY010000738.1, from coordinate 32,844 downwards.
AAAATTCAATTAAATTAAAGTGAACGGCAAGTACCCTCGAGTGTAATAAAGTCTACCCGTATTATCTGCGATCACTTGATAAGTCGAGTACGATGTCTACGCGGTATGGATATTTATCCTACGGACAATACTAGTCGTCGCACGAGAAACATTTAACAAGCCTTGTTTCACTCGGAATCTAAAAATCATTAAATGGTTTTCGGTAGTGCTGTGTTTGCATCGAATGTTTGTCAAAGCAAAAATTTCTAGCCTGCGACGCTGCAAATTATGTTTCAGCAGTTGGTTACGCGTGTTTCCTTTAAATTGTTAACGTAACGGGTCGTTTTGTGTCTCGGTATTAATTTCATGGCCGTTTCAATGAGTTTAAATGTCCTTTACTATGTCGCCTTACTACCGTATGCTGTTGAAATGTTTACTGCACACATACACATAGTTAGATAAACTAATTATTCATAAATAATACTATACAGTTGCGAACTGAGTTTACATTTTGAACGACGTATTTTCATACTTAACTAATTACCACCACCATCACCGCTACCATCACCACCCTCTAATGTCTAACCTCACTCTATTCTCCACCACTTCGGTTCCAAATTTACTCGTATTATGATAAAAATAATATTACACTATTTGACAATTTTTCAAGTACCAATCATAGCAATAAACATCGAAATTTGAAATTAAAACTTCAGTGTAAGTATAACACATACATATTAATACAAAAAATAAATTATTTATAAAAGTATCCATAATTGATAAAAAAAAAAAATAATACAATTATCCCCTTTGAAAAATTGACAAAGTTACGTCAAAATGTAATCCATAACTGATACTATAAGCTTTGCTAAGAATTTGTAGTATTTTTTCCAAATTATATTTTAACGGTATAAGTTGTACCTGTACCACTCTTAATTGTACCAACTGTCTAATCCATGATCGTGGTATGTTTCAACGTACACACTATGCGTAGTTTCTAAATCGATAAAACTGTTCCACGACCGAAAGTCCCCATCACTACTACTCAAAAGTGTACACAGAAATACGACGGAAAAAAACCGAACATTGATGGCTATTATAAATTTTTTAATACATGTACAATAAATATGCACTATAAAGTAAAGGAAGTTTAGTCCCACTGGAATTATTCAACGACCTTGTCCTGAAAACGAAAACGATGACATTTTTAAATCACTGTTTTTATTTATTTTTTTGCCACTTAGAATCCACGTACATCTGACGATTATTGACGACTAACATAAACTAACACAATAATAATTACATAGGTTATGGATATTTAGTTGCCCTAAACGGAACATTTATTTGATAACTCACAGTTCCGTTTCTCATGATCGTCAGTGATCTATATAAGTTATTTTTTTTTTTTTTTTTTATTAGAAATAAGCCTCGGCAGCGTTGGCCACTGGCTGACATTTGACATATAGTTATTTTACATTAGGAAATGCATTTTTTTTTTTTTTTTTTTTTTACATATTATGTTTGTTTACAATAAATTTTCAATTTCAATTTCTTTAATAAATTTAACTGTTTGCTTGATAGTAGACATGTTCTGGCCTAGGGATTCGTAGAGAGATTCAGGAATGTTGTGTTTGGATCTTGCTGCTTCTGTTTGATTGCATTCGATGAGTATGTGTTTGATAGTCAGGCGAACTCCGCATGTTGCGCAACTGGGTTGATCTTCTCTACTCATTAGGAAACCGTGTGTATAGCGAGTATGTCCTATTCTTAGACGTGTTAATAATACTTCTTCTTTTCTGTTAAGATTTGCTATGTTTTTCCAACGCTCTGTTGTTCTTTTTATTTCGCTGAGTTTGGTTTCTTTTTTTCTCCATTTAAGTGACCATTTTTCTTCAATCGCAGTATTAATACATCTTAGAGTGTCTTCATAAGTACAGTATTTATCGTTTATTTCTAAGTTATCATTGTTGGCTGCTTCCTTTGCTAGACAATCTACTTTTTCATTTCCTTCTATGTTACTGTGGCCAGGTATCCAGACAATAGCTATTTCGTTGGGATGGTCATTTATTGATTCTATTATATTTGATTTTAGATTATTATTGTTTCTATGGTTATTTAAACATTTTATGGAGCTTAGTGAGTCTGTAAATATGACGTAATTATAGGGTAGTTGTGAGTTTTTTATATATTTTATAGCGTAGTATATCGCTAGCATTTCAGCGGAGAATATGCTGTAGTGATTATTTATTTTTTTGTTTTGTTGAATGTTGGGAGCGATGAAAGCTATTCCGGTACCTTTTTCAGTTTTTGAAGCGTCGGTATAGATATGTTTATAGTTGGGGAGTTCTTCAATAATTTGATAAAATAGTTGTTTGTACGTTGTTGATGCTGTGTTATTTTTTTTACAACTGGCTAAGGATGTATTTAGGGATAATTTTTTATTTGACCACGGTGGTATATTTGGTATTTTAAAGTTTATAATGCATTTGAAGTTTATTTGAAAGACTGTTGAGAGCTTATTTATTCTTCTGTACATCGGTTGTATTAGTTTATCGTTGTTATTAAAGGTATTGCTGAGACGAAGGTTGAATATTGAGTGATAGGTAGGCTTTTGAATATACATTGCATTTAAAGCGGCAAATTTGAGTAGTAATTTTTTTCGTCTATATTTTAAAGGCAGTTCGCCTGCAATTATGTATATACTATCTATTGGGCTGCTTTTGAACGCTCCTATACTTAATCTTAGGCCTGCATTGTGTATTGTGTCTAATATTTTAAGTGTTGATTTTTTTGCTGTACTGTAAAAAATTGAGCCGTAATCTATCACTGATCTGATAAGTGAATTATGGATTCGAAGTAGTGTTTCTGTGTCTGCTCCCCAGTTTATATTTGCTAGCATTTTTATTATGTTTAGTCTATTTTTTGTGTTTATTTTTATGTTATTTATATGTTTTTTCCATGTGAGTTTTTCATCAAAAGTTAAACCTAATATTTTCATTGTTTTAGTGTAGACTATCTGTTTCTTATTTAGTGTGATATTTGGTTTTATTAAGTTTTTACTATTAGAAAATATGATATATTTTGATTTCTCTGGAGAAAAGGAAAATCCAGAAAATTTTTCCCATGCACTAAGATTATTTGAGCAGAGTTGGATTTTACTTTCTATGTATTTAAGGCTTTTATGTCTGATCCAGATGTAACTGTCATCCGCATAGAGGGACATTTTGACTGGTTTTGGTATTTGTTGGATTATACTGTTAATTGCGACTAGGAAAAGTGTTGTACTGATGGGTGAACCTTGCGGTATTCCATTTTCCAGTTTATATTGATTAGAATAGAGTCCGTTGATGGAAACTTTGAAAAATCTATCATTAAGAAAATTTTTTATGAAGTATATTATATTTCCGGTGAGCCCCCAGTTGTGTAGTTGTTTAATAACACTATATCTCCAAGTTGTATCGAATGCCTTTGTGATGTCCATACTAAGCAATAGCATGTGTTGTTTGCATGCAAAAGCATCGCAAATGTCCGATTCTAATGCAGCATGACAGTCATATGTTGAACGGTGTTTTCGGAATCCGTTTTGTTCTTTAGCTATGAGTTTGTTCTTTTCCAAGTACCATATTAATCTTTGATTTATTATGTCTTCGATTATTTTGCTGAGAGTACATAACAAAGATATTGGGCGATAATTTTGAGCTTCATATTTATTTGAATTTGGTTTCTGAATTGGTAGTATTATTGCTTGTTTCCACTGTTTTGGAAAAATGATCTGGCGCCATAGTTTGTTGTAAAGGTATAAGAGGTATTCCATGCCGTTTATAGGTAATTTTTTTAAAAATATGAATGGTATATTATCAGAGCCACAACTGTTGCTTTTTTTTTTGTTAAGTGTGTATAATAGCTCTTGTAGTGTTATTTCTTCATTTACTTTTTGCGTGTCTTCGTTTAGATTTTCTGTAAATATGATCATATTATTTTCTTCGTTTAGTTTATAATTTTTGAACTCTGGATTTAGATTGTTGCTTACATCATAAAATTGTTTCCCTAATATGTTGCTTATTTCAAAATCATCGGTTATTGTTAGATCGTTTAACTTTAGTGCTTTTATTTGAGATGATTTTTGAGTTCCTTTTATAGAGCGGATTTTGTTCCAAATTACTGTAGGGTTTACAGCACTAGTTATTGTTGAGGTGTATTCTTTCCAAGATTTTTTCTTGTTTTCTTTAATAATATATTTGGTTTTTGCTCTTTCTATTTTTAGGGTGATAAGATCATTTAACTGCTTAGTTTTCCTAAATTTGTTTAGGGCTTTATTTTTGTTTTTTATTGCAATTTTACATTCTTCGTTCCACCACGGAACAGGCCGTTTTTTTCCGGAAAAACTACTTTTTTTAATTGTTAGTAGAGCTACTTGATGTATAATATTTGTGAAAAGTTGTATTTCGTCTTCAATATTATCTGTTTCTTTCTTTTTATTCTGCAATATGTCTATTTCTAGTTCAATGAGTTTTGTAAATAGTTCCCAATTTGCAGCTTTTAGGTTCCATTTCTCTTTTGATGTATATGTACTAGATGTATTTCTATATTCAAATAATATTTGTATCGGCCAGTGATCACTGTTGAATAGCTCTGATTCAACAGACCATTTTAGATTAGTAGATAATGATGTTGACGCTATGGCTAAGTCTATGGATGACAGTGATCCGTTTGCTACGTTGAAATGTGTCGGTCTGTTGTCATTTAATAAGAATATATTGTCTAGATCTAACAGTTTTTCAATTTTTTTCCCTCTAGAGTTTGTGTATTCGCAGCCCCATAATGTATTGTGACTATTGAAATCACCAACAAAGATGAATGGTTGCGGTAATTGATTGATTATATTCGTTAATTGATCTGTATCAAATAGTTGTTGGTTCGGGATATATATATTGCATAGGGTGAGTTTTTCTTTCAGGTGTATTGTTATCGCGGTTACTTCAAAGATAGATGTTATGTTTAATATATCGATTGGGTAAGATTTATCTACATAAATTGTAGATCCACCGCTGGCTCTTTCCCTTAGAATTCGGTTTTTTGTATGTCCTGTATAGTTTTTTAGGGTTGCTGTGTGGTTGATGTCGAAATTTGTTTCTTGTAAACATATAGCGGTAGGCGAGTATTTGTGTATGAGCCTATTTAAATCGTCGATTTTTTTATAATAGCCGTTAATGTTCCACTGTAGTATGATATGTTTGGTATTGATGGTATTTTGTGTAAGATTATACATTTTAATTAGTTTGATTGAGAATTTTGTTGTTTTGTATGTACAATTGAAAGGAGATAGTGTGCGATTTATTAGTTAATTAAGTTTTGATTTTGACTAGCATCATTATCCGACACTTCGCTAATTTGATCGTCCATAGCTTGATGTAGAGCATTACCTAATCGAGTTAATCGGTTTTTCATACTCAATGATGAGATATTAGGTCTTATCATTTCTATTGTAGTTAATAGATTGTGGGCATTAACTTTATACATGTTACATATATCTAATGGATCTGCATTTCCTAGTGTATTAATTATAATATTTTTAAACTGTTCTAGATTAATGTTATTATTTGTTTCATTTTCGAAATAAGTTTTGCATGGTTCTAAATACTCATCTATGTTATCGATAAATTTATTTGTTGCAGTTGTGTTTGTTTTGGATTTTTTAATAACTATGTTTTTTTGTATCTTTGTGGGCGTGTAGTTTTTATTTTCGTTGCCTTCGAATTTTTCATCTTCTGTGGTAGTATTTGCTGAAGTTAAGATTTCGCTTGCTTTGGAAGTAGTACTAAAGTGAGTTTTTGCTATATTTTGTATCTCTGATTCGAATATTGAGTGTAATTCTGTATTTTCAGATAGAGTTGGAGAGAGAAGTGAAGTGGATGAAGGAGCTGGTCTTTTTTTTTTTTTATCATTTCTTTCGTCGTAGAGTAAGTTATCGCGGTGTTGTACTGTAGTTATATTAAACTGGTTTTGGACGTCATTAGATTCTTGATTATTTTCGTATGCTATTTCCATTGAGTTATGTAATGTGTTGTTGAGTAGTTGTACTGGGTGATTCATATTGTACGTTGTATTAGAAATGTGTGTTTGATGAGATTCGTCTTGAGATTCTTTTGAGGTTTCAGTTGGTTTTTTTGGGCAGTTTGCGGATATATGTCCAGACCCTTTACATATGAAACATATTACAGAATCGTCAGAAAAGAAAATTCTATGGTTGGTGTTATCGTAATTTATCAACATTGAGTCAGGCAGTTTACTTAAATTTTCGGCTGCAATATACATTTGACGTCGGAAACTAAGTATGTGGTTGAATCCTTCTACTGGGATACCAGCTCTAAGACAAGTTATTTTACTGGTTGGTGTTATATTTAATTTTCTCAGTTCGTCAATAATTATGTTATGTGGTATTGATGGGCAGACGTTAGAAATAATGACTCGTTTGTCTGGGTTAAAATATTTTCTGATTTTGATTGGTATGTTGTTGCATAATATTGGTTCAGTGTGATTAACAATTTTGTCAACTAATTCTCGCGAAGAAAGAAATATACAGTAGCGATCTTTGGAAATGCGGGAGATAAATATGATGTTTGACGGATCGACAATTTTGGCGATGGCGAATACGTAATCTTTTTGGTTTATTTCATCGGTGATGTCGATAATAATTGCTTGGTCCTTTTTGGGGAAAATACTGTTTTCCACTGTTTTTGCGAAAGATTTTGGAGTGGCGCTTGTTTCTTTTTCGGTTGGTAGTGATGACGTATTGTGTTCTTGAGTTTCGGGCATTGGAATTTTTGTTGTATTGTTTTTAGTAATGATTGGCAGTAAGGAGGGTTGTCTTTGTAATTTTGGAGATTTTTGATTGGTAAGGTGTGTTTTTTTGGTGAGAGGGTTTTGGTTAGGGTTTGAGTACCCCCTGCTAGGGGGACTTCCCTTTGCTTGCATTTCGGTTGCTTAAATTATTGCAAAGTAGTGTACATACCTTTATTGGTCTGGCTTAATTGTGTTGAAGTGTTATCACGGAGCACTAATAAAACTCAATTAACTACGACCAGTTGGGTTGGACGGCACACGCGAAGTGATATATATAAGTTATTGTTGTGCATATTTTTTCAAATTTCATTATTGTATTTAGTATAACACTTATCGTAAATTTATTACAAGGATAAAAATAAGAACCTTAAGTTTTCTTCGGCCGTAACGAATATGCAGCGTATCGGTAATCGGTACACCTCTAGTATTGTATTGCTAGTATTTTTTTTATTTTTTACATACCGAAGTATTTTAAAGAACATCATTCTCCATCGCAGTGTTCACATGTAAATTGTTAATTTTACTGTATTATATTTATTCAACTCCATGCTCTATTCACTTGTCTACTTACCTGTTGTTACGTCGAGGCAGAATTGTTTTTCTTTCATACCGCGCTTTATACGGACTGTATCAAACTTAGTAGTTTGCTGCGCCACTCAAATGTTAATAAAGCAATACTATTCGTTAAATTTTAACATCGAAATAATGAGCACGTGTGAACGTATTACAGCACAGACCCGTGTTCGGAATGGCCCGTCGTCACTCGAATCGAACGTTGCCGCAGATATGATATGCAAGTCATATGATTATAGTTTTTATATTAATCGTCGAGTACGTGTTACATGAGCTGATCCGGAAGTTTGCTTCGATTGGCAAGGGGGTGATTAGTAATATAATCGTGACTAAAAAAAAAATAAAAAAAAGTTCTAGTTTTATAAGTATGAGAGAAGTCAAACACTCGTTAAGATTTATTTTCAATAAGACAATTTTGTTTAAAACTATTTGATCGATACTCGCTATTCTTTTGCGTTTTGACTGGTAACAAAAATCACGTATACACCAGTTTCGGGCATTCGTCACCAATTGTATAAACAATGCTTTTTTTTTTTAATATAAAATATTTACTGACGGTGTTGTCATCTAAATTTAATGGTAATTAAATATGTAATTTGACATTAATAAATATTTGCTGCTGTGTATAAAAAAAAAAAAAATAAAATAATAATCTAAGACTAACATAGTGTAAGTTAACAATTAATTAAGTGTAAAATGAAAAATAGAAAATCGCAGATAAAAGTTGAAAGCTCCAATTATTCTATGGATCCGACCACATTTGGACGGTGTTTGGGAAAATCAGATGAGCAATAAAATTAAAAACAATGCTAATGCTCGGGATATAAAAATAAAATCAACACAGGGATATTCTCAACAGTAGTTAAAGTTCTAAATCATCCTACGACCTTCGGCCCCACAAAATTGGTTTAACGATGTAATAATTACAGAATGCTCTGATGGCATATGTTTTCGTTATGAGGTTCAGCCTCTCCCCCTCTCGTCAAGTACCTGAATATAATATTAAGTGGCTACGGTGTGATATGCGGTATTTTTATTTTTCAAAGCTCTGCGATGACGTTCGACTCACCCTGTAGAACCACCTTTGTGTGACGGTGACGTTGCGCACACGTCCGGGGCGCCGAGAGGGTAACGGAAAACGTCGGTCGTAGGAAAAAAAACTGCTCTCCACCACCACGCTCCACCGCCATGTGCACCCTCGTATCTGCGTAAAAGTCTACGCACGCACGAACACACGCACGCGAGCCGCCCACACACGCGTCTTGCTCGCCGGCCGTTCGTCGCGAAACGCGGGACTGAACACCGTCGTCCCTTATTTTGCTATTTCTTCGTTACACTCGTAATATTTCTTTACGTTCCCTCCCTTACATTCTTTCGGCCACCGCGTTCAATAGACGTTTGAATTATTTAAAAAACTTACTGCCACGTTCTATCTCTCTCTCTCTCTCTCTCTTTCTCAGAACTACAACATACGAATATGTTTATATGTATACAGGGTGATTTATGAACATGTCCACTTCCTTACGCTTATACAATATGTGTACTTGTTCAAACCCTAATTTATGGAAAACATAATATGTGTTTTATAATGCATATTATGCATAATTTGAAATGCATTAAATATCTCAATACTCAGATGTCTTGTACCTCTTAAGGAGTATTCTGTGACCATATTAACGTTTGATTTTCGAATAATTTTTTCACACAACTGTTCATTTCATTTTTCTTTAACGGTTGATGTAACACAGTGAAAATTGGATCTAATATTTTTTGGAACTAACCAAGTCTTAACATTGCGAATGAACATGTATACATTTATTGGAATATTGTTCGTTTAATTTGTTCGTTGTAACTTTATTTAATTGTAAAATAAATCGTTAACAATATCTCTGGTAAACGTTAGTCGTAAACACCAAGACAAATTTAAATTTAGTAGTTTAAATATTAATTATTGGCAAAATGTGATTATAATTCATCCTGTCTTGAATAATTATGCGAACTGTACGTAAACACGCAATACATGTACATTGTATAATGTTTAATCGAAGATATTTCGCGTATATTTTGATAAACTCTCTGAAATATCGTTTCGAAAGAAAAACAACTAGTTTTCGTACATCTGATTTCGACCACGAACTACAGCAACATTATTCAGTTGTACGACACAACGATTACACATTCATACACACACGTTTTGTACTGCACCGTATTAAACAGCGATCTGTTGCCGTGCGCGGTAAATATACGTTTTACAGTGCACGTAGAACGTTGCGAATGCGGATTATTGTGACATGCCAATCAAACGTTTTTACGGTGACTACTAATGAGTATGAAATTGATAGCGGGCCCACGGTTAAAAATGTTTGTAATCGAACTACCATAATAATATTATGTTATACCGCGACACCGTGTATACCTATGGGCTATTATGTATAAGGAACGATAATATGTGATATCCATTATAAGCGTACAAGTTGAACTAGTTTTATGATTATTACTACTACTTTATTATTTTTTATTTTTTTAAACACTCCGCCGCACGGTAGCCGCCTCGGAGATTTTTTACAAGATCCTCTACACTTAATGTAGTGTTTATATAATACAGCGTATTACGATGCGTGTGCAATGTAACTACACGTATGTCATATTGTAACATGATTGATTAACGTTACGATATTAGACGGATAAAGGCAAATCATATGGTACCGGTATTATAATTATTAAGAACACTTACCTACAACGTAACTAAATGCGTTGATTATTATTTATTATTCATACGTCGTTTTTATAAATATCGAAACACGAAAATGTTTGGAGTTGTGCGCATTATTGCGTTATTAAATTTATTACACGGTGGACGGTTACGGAGCGTTTGCAATAAAGTCGACGGTTATGGAAATCGATTGTGAACGTGTTGCGACAATGACTATAAAATATAGAACGAAAACCGTATTCGACAATACACGGGGAAAACGGATGCAAAACAATCGCGGGAAATGAAAAAAAATAAAAATTAAACAATCACCGTAATAGGTAGATCGTAGAATTATCATAATAGTATTTGGAAACGTGTTTACGAGTTACATTAATCGGGTAACTGTAGGCATATGCGTGCGCAGAATTGTGTTACGGGAGGCGCCTACAACACTTTTGGGCCTTATCTTAACAAATTTTGACAAAACGTGTATGTATATTATTTAAATTACAACGCGTACAAATAATTAAATAAACATAACTCAATTTTTTTTTTTTTTAATATTGTGATGTATTAGTCCCGATGAATATCTTTTCCTTGAATCCGGTGTATTTTTTTATCACATAGCTTCAATTACTTACGATTTGTACTTGTGTAGTCGACTGTAGTTGTTACATCATGATAAAAAATGTTTGCAAGAAAACTTAGAAAATTGTAGTTGTTTTATTATTTCCGTTACGAAACACAATGTATTTCTATCAACAGTTTTAGAATAAATCACGTTCGATCTGAGCGACATCAGTTAAAACACGGGTATTTTTCACGTACATTGTAGGGCCTCATTTACAAAACTTCTGGGGGGGGGGGGGGGGCGATGTCCGGGCACATCCGGCACTTTACGTGCGCACGTAGCCTGGCTGTAAACATATCAAGTAAACGTGAGGTGTGCGGTGACCCGATTGCCTTCAGGCTTTTGGGATCGCGAACCGTAGTTATCGTTGCAGTACCGCGCGAGACAACAGAGCTGCGGCGCTACGGTATCAGCGGGGTAGAGAAACCGGGAATAAGGATCGCGTATGCGACGAGCTCGTTCGCGGCGATTTCTCCACTTCGTTTGACGCGTGCGCTAACGTTTGCTAATGTACGTCCTGTTGCACGAAGTCCGCTGAGCATCGCGACGACAACGGGCCGGGACTGTCCAGTTTACCGTGCCGACCGCGATTGCAGCCAGGGCCGACGAGAGGGCGGGGCAGTGAGGGCTAGAGCCCCGGGACCCGTACCTCCGAAAGGGTCCGTCATCTCAGCATGCCGTTGAAAATTGTTTTATAATCTCATTCGCCGCGGCATGAGATGCACATTTTAACATTTTCACTGTACTAAAATACGTACAAGTAGTATGTACGTGTTGGCCGAACAGGCGTAAAGGGTTCCGGAATCGACCGCAGGTCTCAGCTGATCGCAACACTTTTACGCACGTAAACGTACCGCGGCTGCAAGCGTACGCGTGGTCTACGAATCAAGTATCGAAAATTACCGGGACACGACCGCAAACAACAGGTCGTGCACGAAAACTGATCGCGCACGAAGGGAACGATCAGATGAATCGTGTTGATGATTTTTTTTCTGTTTTCTTCTTTTCGGTTTTCTTCGCGCGATCGCAAACGTCGACGTTGCGTACCTTTGCATCAATTTGTGCGTACTCGAGGCCGTAGGTATGGATTCATTACGGTTGGGCGGAGGGCGTCGGAGTTTCGCGATATGTTTCGACGGTAATCATTTCTGTTGTTGCCAATTCTATTTGCTAGCCGGGATTCGGGCAATGAGAGATTGGTTTGAACCCCCACCCTCATTTGACTTCGCCACTTCGCGTGCCGCGCGTTCCGCGCCGGCGGACGGTCAGGCGCTCCGACCGGTATCGGCGGCGTCGGGTCGCCCGAAGTGGCGTGTCGAGTGTTCCGGTCGGACATTGGTCGACCAAAACGTGTTTTCGACGTGATCGCAGAAACGTCCGTGCGATAATTGCCATACCGTACCGTTGTTTCAGATTCGTTCCGATACTCCATTCATAACAACCGTTTCATGTTTTTCGATTGTTTAACGCCCACCAACACGCCGAGCACAATATTAAAACGATTCGGTTCTAATTATTATTTTTTTTTTTTTTATCTTTTCCCGATAAGACCTCATCCAGAATTACGTGCTTCCTGGGTACACGTACCTACGCGAACGTCTCGTAAATCGAATTCCTCTCCGAGGTTGTTCGCAGTGGGAGACGGATGAGTTCCGTTCGTGAAATATCTCTGTTCCGATGCACAGGCGACATTCGCTCGATATTTTACTGCCGGTCGGACCTCGTAACTTGACGCATTCGATAACAATGCAACCGTTACTATTATTTTCTCGGTTCCGTGGAATGAATAATTCTGCAAAAACAAGTACTATCGAAATATATACGAATAGCACCGATTTTGTACGCGTAGTGCTAATAGCCATTATATACTATAGCATATAGTAAGTAAAAGACCGTTCGTTCAACAGATTTCGAACAAGACTGATACAATTCACATAGTGTAGAATTACATCACGTTGCATACAATTATATAAGTAATTCAAAACAATTGTGTCGTTGAAAAAAAAAAAAAAACATGTTTTTTACTCGACGGACGACAATTGAAACGTCTTCTCGAAGTTTGGACGTGCACATAAAGTCAATACTTCTAACATTGGTAACCATGACAACATTTTGGGAAATGGATCGACATGACGGGGACACGTGGATACGAACTACATTGAAACCTAAGGCTGTCAGAACTAAATTTTTTCACTCATACTAATTATATTTTAAATTACTTTACGTGTGTATACAGCCTTTGAATCGTATTTACAAGTATTCGTAATGAAGTACATTGTTAAATCGTGAAAACAATCGATTTGGTCGAATGATTAAAATTGTTGTTAAAATTTTTTAAAAGAAATAACTAAAAATTAAGATCTATATAATGAGAATTATAATTCTATAAAAATGATAAATTGCAAATTGATGAATTCATAGGTATCAACACCATATTAATGAAAATTGAAACCGTTAAAGATTCTACATCATTATTATTTTATTGAATAAAATCATTCAGTGTAATTGAAATCTACCAAAAGGATGTGTATCCATTGTTCTAATCTTTTTTAATTATTCATTTTTTACAAACCATAAAAAATTTACTACTACATAAAAACAATCGAAATTAAATTTCTAATCGAATGTGTTCGTGAAGCTAGAGCACGTTAAAATATTTGATGAGAAAAATCGTGTGTAAAGATAAAAAAATGTCTAACCGCTATGGTTTTTATTACGATCAATGATATAATAACGATTTACAATTATTGTTTTTGAAAAGTACAACTGATCTCTTGACCATAAAATGCTCGTACTTATTGAAATATTAGATTACGATTCAATAATGTTCACTATTGTTGAATAAATTGAACTATGACATTTGAGCTTTTGTCACAAATATAATTTATTCGCTCAAATCTCCGTCGCACTATTCATTGAGTATAATATATAATTTATAACGACCAGAAAACATATTAATATATCATAGTCATTATATTATTTGATCGAAGAGAGTATTTTTATATGCTTATTATTATTGACATTAACAAGAAACTAATAACAATTATTGTAATTACACGCTTATCGGTATATTTGTCTGAAATATAAATTTGTATCTATAATGAAATTGAATAAAAATTTGATTCGTCACCAACAAAATCAAAACTTATTATTAATAGTTAGTTGTAGTAACTGTAATTTACCCGATTTTTATAATATCAACATTTTCAATCCATACATGACTTAACACATAATAATACCACGTAACCGGAGTTATCAATGCACGAAATGTATACTTAATAATACAATTTAAAATTAATGTGGGCACAATTTGATACTAAATACTTTTAATAGAACTGGTTGAACATTATCAATTTCGAAATCTGAATAAATCAATTACATTTTGTATCGCAAATAATAATTACATAAAATTATAATTGTATAATTAGCTTCTTAGCTTAAATAATTTGAAATGAAAAAAAGCTATTTGATAACAACAAGAATAGTACAGTTCTTAGTTTCAACAATTATAAATATAAACATATTGCGGCAATAAACTAAATTCTCCTATTAAGTGGACGTTAAAACTACATATGATCTCATATTAGCAGTAAAAAATTTAAAAAATACTTTTCTTTTTTAATAAATGGTTAATATTTTGAAAAATTGAAAATTTATTTCCGTTTTTATTTAATAAGATTCGGAATAAATAATTAAACATTTTCTGTTTAAACCGTTAGTCTTTTAACAAACTGAAAACCGATTATCTCAAAAGACATTACTTAGTGTGGTGTTGTAATAAGTATTCAAAAAATGAATGAGTGACTCATTCACAACTTCAAATTTTCGTTTCGTTTTGAACAAACTTTAAATCGAAAAAAGCAATATTTTTATGTAATATTTACGATGTTTATTGATACATAGATATAGTAGAAAATGAAAAATATTGTTATCACTGACGAATTATACGTTGCAACGAATGATAATAATTGAAAAATATTAATGATGTCATAAATCATTAAGCTATCATTAAAATTATACATTACTAAATCGTCTACTAGGGCTCGATAATAATGAAATAAATAATAATTATAGTTATAATTTTTTCTTTCTACGAATATCGATTGTATTTTAGGAAAACAATGTTTACGCTGAAAAAATTATATTCTATCAGTTTTCAGACATAGGGGTAAAACTATACTTCCCTTTTTCCCTGTATAGAATATCTGTATGTACAAGTAAAACTGGACCTTTTGTGCTCTTTTTAACAACACAAGTACGTTAATCTTATAGTAAAATACGAGGTAAAATATATTTTTTTTTTTTTTTTTTTAATTTTTCTCATTTCGTTACGAAATTAATTTACAACGATTCTATTTCAATCCGATAACTTCAAAAGTTATACATCTACTCTGATACATTTTGCTGGTCTACTTCCAAAGACAAATATATAATTGGGATACTTGCTAGTTCAAAAATGTTACGATTGTTACATCATTATTGATTTACACACATAATATGTATATTTGCTGAGTAGACACTACGTTCCCACTAGGGTATATATCATCACTACTTTAAAGTAGTTCGGCCGCGATCACCATTCGGAGTAGCTATACTCCGTATTGTTTCACAGCCAATAAGTTACATTCATCTATTAAACTTTATATAGTTATCTAAACCGATCTAGACTTATTTGTAATATTAAGATCCTTTTTCTTTATGCTCCCGAACAACGGTTGAATGTATTAAAATTAACCAGAAAACCTTCCCTGAACATCATATATTTAACTGATCGCCCCCGACCGCGTTGCAGGAGAATGTCATATTCATCAATGACATATTTAATGTTATTATACGAAATCGGAAAATTTACCGATAAACAAAGTGCTTAATAATCGTGGCACTAGGCTACAGTTTTGTGTGCCGTACGACGGTTTCAGCGTACGTTGTTTAGTTCAATTTATTCGAATAATGCTTTTAAACCGACACGCCGGCACTCGGCTACAAATGATTACATGTTTACATGCGTGCTCGAATAACTACTACCCGTTGTTCAACGGCAACGGATTAATTAGCGATTATTATTATATGTTTGCCGGATTCGGAGCGAATATCAGTGTTGACGGTGTTGGACGAATATTGATTGTAAATCGGTCATCGGTTTTTCATAACTGCGGTCAACTGTTGTGCAACAGTATTAATAAATAAAATACAGTCATAAATATTTATATATGTATATATATATATATATATATACACACACATAATATATTATATGAGTTAATATTATACGGTATTTACAATAGATTAACTTTATAGATAATATTATGTATTGTTGTTATCGTGCGGCTATATGATAAAAAGTGTGCTTACGTAATTATTTCGAAATGACACATCTATTCATGAAACTATTTGTATATGATTATAATTGAACGTGGTTTGAGGATAAAACACATCGTACGAGTAAATAATGTTTTATAGTTGTGTTGTATATTACGGATTAATTATACAGAGTGTGTATACGCGCGCGCGCGCGTGTGTGTGTGTGTGTGTGTGCATACGTGTGTATGTGTGTAGCCATGGCTGCTCATTGCCACGGAGTAAAAATATGATATCAGTGAACGAGAGAAACTTGAAACATATAAGTGTGTACAATAATTATAGGCATACAATCGTATCATTTTTTTTTCGTCTACACATTTCTTAGATACTGTGTTTCTATAATATTTAAATCAAAAGTGGTCTTTTGTATTATTATAATATATATTATATTTTCTGATTTCATAGAACGCATTGTTCTAAACAGTTTTTAATGTGACGTTCATCATCAAACACATGTGTGTACACGAGATCGACTCATGAAAATACATTATTTTTATTATTATTATAATTAGTTTTATTATAAATATTACACTGAAGACGTTCAATTGATTCGTTCGGACGTGGCAGTTCAGGTGTATCTAGTTTGTGGGTACATAATTTAAAAAAGAGTCATCACGTTTTTAGCACAATCTTATAACCTGTTTGTGCACAACTTTTTTAAACTCAATTCAGTTGTAAATCTATGGTTTAAATAGATAACTATGTAATCAAAAATAATAATCATTAAGAACGTTTATGTGTAGTTCAACAATTGACTGTATTAGTGTAATAAGTTGTATTTTATTTTATTACAGAATAATCATTGTTAATAACTAATAGTTTACATAACACTTACACATATAATTAAACAACTATTATTAATGATATAAGTACAAATATTACAATACGAATAATTTAGGCACCTATTATTATGTATAACACATGTGTATAACATCAAATTTGTAACTTTAATATTAATAAATTATTAAAATTCAGGTTTTAAATGTTAATCTGAGTTCACCGTAATTGTTCGTAATTTCTTCTGCGATCATAAATTATAAAATAACATATATATATATATATATAGTAGTAATTTGTAAGTTGAACTAACACAATGTTACAACGGGCATTGTAGTTTAACGCGGTGAAAAATTGAAACAGATTAACAAAAAATATATAAATGAATACCTCTTCTTAATTAAAACAAAATCAAAATGTAACACTTGATAAACATAAATATATTAAATTATCAATATTTTCTATGTATAATCAATATATTCTTTATAATCATCTATAACCGAACACGTTTAAAAGAAGAAAAATATTTTTCAATATTTCAAGAAGAGTGAAATTTTCAATTTCGAAATATTTCGAGTGAATAAGTAAATTTTAGAACATTACGTACAAAGCATGTAGACATAATAGAAAGGGGCATCCAGTGACACTACATAAATATTTATAATTTATAAACAATTTGCTATTAAATCTAGAAATAATTAATACATGAATCGATACGCTCGATTATGTAACAAATAAATGCAAAATAAATTTGCATATATGAAATTTAGACTTCGCGAATCGAATTCATATCGTATTTGGGTATAATCCTAACTGCGGTGAAAAATATGCGAAGTCATAAACATCCGGGCTTTAATTATTACGAACGACCAACCATAGGGGTAATTGCTTCCTCGACCTATTGCATTTTGCCGATTTTACTGTTTAAACAATCTCCGATACTATTCACAGTCCACGACTCGCGTCCGACGCACGGGCACACGAACGCAGTGTCATGTCTCGTACCGTTCGCCCGGCTAATTTTATTCTGGATTCGTACGCTGTGCCGGTCGATCAGAAGCGCATCGCCAATAAGTTCTACGACTGCGCGTTCGGACGAATTGTCGTGGAAGTTATCCGTGCTGCACTCGCACACTGCCACCGTTATCGCCGCAACCGTCCGAATCGTATTATTATGGCGATTGACGTTTGGATCGCGTGTGAAATTCGAAAGTGAAAGAAATCGTCTGGGCACAACTCGCCGTTTTTATTCGTTACCGCGGCTACTTATTGGTCTCAGCGTTTGAACGTACAACACGTGTTCGATTTGTTCTCGAAATGCGGCGCGCAATAGACGCGTTACCCCAGCACCCGTACTTTCGAAATCATGAATTGTAATCAAGCAGTATTATGTACTTTATTTTGTACGATTTTGTACGATTTTGTACGACCAAAATTAAATTTTGGTTGTACAAAATCGTGCAAAATAAAATACATAATACTGTACGATTCAAAGTTGAAATTTGTGAAAAATAAATGATCCGGGTGCTGGGGTAACGTTACCAAATTGAATTTTGGTTGTACAAAATTGTACAAAATACTGTACGATTTGAAGTTGAAATTTGTGAAAAATAACTGATCCGGGTGCTGGGGTAACGTTACCGCAGCACCCGTAAGATGAAATTGGATTTCGGAGTGGTTTGGGGGTTGTACAAAATTGTACAAAATAAAGTACATAATACTGCTTGATTACAATTCATGATTTCGAAAGTACGGGTGCTGGGGTAACGCACCTGCGCGCAATCGCTTTGTAATGCACACTCAGCACACGTATTACTGATGTCTGATCGCGTACAACGTTTAGAAAACTTCGTTCGAATGTATTAATTTCGAATCATGACTCAACGACTATATTTCTGCACTGCCATAACAAACCGTCGTCTCAGTAATACATAATAATGTTCCCGGACGAACACGTAGACATTCTGTCCTGATATTCGCTACATTATACGAGACGGATGAAAGACGAAAATATTTCTATTGCCCGTTTAATGAATTTAAAATATTAGATTTATTAAGTATCCGTACAACGTGCGTTCGTCTCCACTGACGGTATGATTAGTGTGAAGTGATTATATTGCATTTCTTTAAGTACATTGTTGTTCAGCTGGAAAAAAATGAATTAGACATGACTAAATGTTTAAAACTCTAAGGTGGATTTTATTTTATTGAATCTTTTCACGTTGCGTGGTTAGAGTTTTGCTGCGTCTCTGCGTTACTACAGTTCATAACGTGTTACCAATCAGCTATCGGTTCACGATACGGTCACATGCATGATAGTAAAAATGTTACCATTAAATCGTGTACACATTTACGTGGTGTTTTTTAAACAGTCGGAAATATGCATCCTGACCTTTTACGAACTTAATTTTATAGCCGGTCGTTAAGCAATTATAATATTTCACGTACATAGGATATTAGGTACAACGTACCTACATAAACGTGCACGTAATATTATACTCTGTGTATTGTTATTTGTTGTGCCGTTGAAATAATAATATTTGATAAAAAAAAAAAAACATTTACTATTGTACCTTTCGTTGCACTCGGGTGCATAAATATTGAATAATATATAAAATACATGCAAGTATGATGTAAAATATCTAAACAACAATAATGGTATTAATTATATGAAACAAATCTGTTAGTCAAAAAAAAAAATAATAATAATAATAATAATAATAATAAATGTTATAAAAATAATAATAATGTAAAACCGTTTGACCGCATATGTTGCTATAACGTCAGGGAAAATAGGTGCACGCATACACACACTACGTAATATTTTTAAGCGTACATCCGTCGAAACACAGGGTACACGAGATAAACAAAAGTCTTTGGACAACGACCAAAACGTTTGTGTGTGTGTGTGTGTGTGTGTGTGTGCAAAGACATACGGCGAGTTTTTCTAGCGAAACACACGCAACGTGTCCGGACGCGAGGAGATAGAACACAATATAATACTTGGCCATTTTGTTTCGTGCACGGACCACAACTCAACTGAAACATCCAAGGTTTTTGTTTATCCACGCACACGCACACGCACTGACACACGTACACGTACACATGGGAGCACACACACACACACACACACATCTCGTGACAACATGACATATAATATAAAAACAATTGAAAATGTATAATGAGGTCTCGTGTACAAATGTGTGTGTGTGTGTGTGTATTTTTAAGCGTGTATTAAAAATATACGTATATTAAACACATACAATATGTGTGCTCGTACTTTTGATGTGCGTGTGTGCACGTATCTCCTCAGACGCACAGAAATATAATTATAGTACACCATTATATGACGTACATGTGTGTACGAAGTCGAATACATAACCGGCAAGACGAAAAAAACACATACGTTCAGGTGTAAACGTCAGACGTCAATATTATGTAGGTACGTGTTGTTCTAATATGCTGTTTTCGTGTATTTCCATAAAATGTATGCGTGTCGGAATCGACAAAAAAACAGTGAGAACTATTATATCAAACTGCACACGTAGGACATAGACCTTGTGCCGACGAGAAGTTTTAAAATACGCGTTGTTCGTTTGTTCAGCTCGAAACGCAAGACCTGAAAGAATATTGCTCGTGATCCGTATACGTATCGTATACGATGCATTACGTTGTTGGTCGACCGTCACAAGTCGGCAGTTAGGCGGCACATAAAAGCGTATAAGAGAAAAATCAAAAAAAAAAAAAAAACAATAAATCGAAGAAAAAAAACGAGTTTGTCTATTACGTACAAACTATTGACGGGATTACGTTTTGTTTTCGGTTTTGCATTAAGTCAAGGTTTTGTGCTTCAACACTGCGCGCCAAGGATTTCGAGGCCTAAACGGCGCGATTTTGTGCCAGCGTTAAGTACACCACTCGACAATATTTCACGTTCCACATTGGTAGGTATAACTTGATGTGTACGTTACACTGACGCATATACTCGAATCGCAAATTTTCGTATTAAGATGTGTGCATTTTATGCTATACTAGCACAATCGACAAACGGTGTATTGTTTTAGTGATTTCCAAACCGCTGTGGTTAAACACAAACATACATATATATTTGACGTGGGCTTATAACACGATTTTGTGTCATTTAGAGTTTTCTATCGCAGCATCTTATTTCAATTATACCGTTCGTTTAAGACGATGACTCTGTTCGAGCATAAAGTTTTCTAACCAAAGCTTCTAAGCTAGAACGATGCCATAGCTACCGAACCGCGACAGACATAGAGATACGTAACAATTATCTAAATATGCGGACGGCGTGTGGGTGTAATCAATTCAGAATTATTCGCATTAATAACCAGTCGATTTAATATTACAGTCATGTACTCACGGAAAACAGTGACTCGAGCGAGTAAGGTTTTTATATTTTTATCAGAACTAACGTTTAAAATATAGCCCATTGTTATAGCGCTTACACGAATTGGACGTAGAACGAACACCTTATATTTTGCAGGTAACTTTTACAATACGGTTCTCATTATTATAGTAATTTCTATTCCAATTTCAGTTTATTGTTATTATTATTGTTATTATTATTTTTTTTTTTTTTTTTACATACAACAGCGCGCGAGCGTACTCAACACGCACATACCGTATGTCCTGCGGTGGCAACGGCGAGCGGGTCCATTTTTACGCGGTTTTCATTTTTTTCTAAATAAATCGTCCACGAAATTATAATGCACTATGCTCGGTAGAGACGGTAACCGTTTTCGGGTCTGCTGCCCAAATTCGATCATCAGGGTAAATCCACGAGCCACCAAGCGTCATTACATAGTATAGCTGCGCTACACTAAGTTCATTATAAAATAATTAGGACACTATTAATATTTTATATCGGTACGGAAACGTTTTAAGTTTAATCGAATGCTATTAGCTCCACGTACGGTCCGATGACTACCGCTACACGTTAACGATTTTCACTCTACATTAGACTACTCGACCTGTTACGCGCACAAATTCAAAACGAACAAATATTTAATATTTTCGTTTTGAATCTATCATGTTAAAACGTTATCGACGTCAGACTTCACATCCGTTGTCCACATGCCACTCCTCCCCCTTCTGGTATGTGCGCCGCAGATATTAACACACCGATGCACATGATAGCGATTTGTCTCTCGCAGTACCATCCTCGCTAGTGTTTGCTTTCGTCACCGCTCCAAGGGCAAGACGACGTACGCAACGTCATATTTTGTTACATAACCGTGTATTTTCGGAAGCAATTGCACGATTTTCCGACTAAACTGCTTGCGATTAGCGTGTTACGCACTGCTGACCCTGTGGAAAATTAAAAGTTTCCTCGGACGTTGTTGAAAAGCTCTACAGACGAGGCGCGGACGATGACGATGGGGCTAGTCCGTACCGACGTGTACAAAGTTCCGGAACCGGATCGCGCTGTAACACGTTTCCCGCGTGCATACGAGTTCCCGGCTAACCGATATCCGCAATGAAATTACCAATATCTATAATATAATATTATATACATCAGATGCACATTTGCACGTCCAAGTACGGCTGATTTCTGTATTGACCCGAGTCCGCACTATTGCACTGCTGCATTACGTTACAGTCTGTACATTAGAAACATGAGCATGCGCGGACCTGTATTTCAGGGCGTGTCTGCAATACTTTTGGGCCCTATCTGAACAAAACGTGTAATTGTATTTAATAGATTATAATGTGCGACTAATTAAATAAACGTGACTTCGATTTTTTTTATTATTTAATACTGTCGTATGTGAGTACCAATGAATATATTTTTCTCGAATCCCGTGTATTTTTCTCGGATAGATTCAATTATTTACGATTTGTACATTTTTAGTCAATCGCAATTGTTACATTACCATAAGAAGATTTCGCACGACAATTCAGAACATTTTGTTTTATTTTTTCGATTACGAAACATAATTTCTAACCTTAACAAATATTTTAGAATAAATTGCATTCAATTTGAGCAGCATATTTTCAAATACGGACCCTTCACTTTTAGACATGCATTGTAGGGCCCCATTTACAACATTTCGGTGGGTGCTCGAGCACGCCTGACACCCCTCGTACGCACGTCTACACGTATTAGAAACTGTAAACACTGGGTGTGTACGTATAGATTATTTTACCATAACTTAATTTCTTCTTTTTAATAGTTTAGCGAAGAGAAATATATGAAATACGTACAAAGAGTTTTTAAACAAGAAATTCTATAAAAATATACTTTTACGATGAAATCAATTAGTAAACATTACGTTTTTATAACGGTCACCTTAAAACGAGATTATTTCTTTCGCGTTCAACGTGCAAAAATTGATAGACAAGTTTACTTTTAAGTTTCATACATTGTACATGTATAGATATATACACGCTGGTTCGTATTTAACTTTTGGAATACCTTTTCGAATGCCATTGGATCGTCAACATTTAGTCTTTCATTAGACGAACAACTCCGTATGACCTACTCAAATCCTTTATATCCTGCCGGACCGTTCTTCTCCCCTCCCCCCATTCATTACAATACTTATATGCTTTCATAGACTCTTCAAATGTGCCATCCTAATGATTTCCCACCTGTTTCCCGTGAAATTTAATACACATCGTCGCTGTCAATATATATATATATATATATATATATACGTGGACGATTCGCATTTGCAGTTTCCCGTAACCATCCGGTAACTCTAAACCTAACCGTGTTTCGACGACCCGCACTCGCTTTGGTCGCCGGAGCCGTATCTCGATGAACGTGCAAAGACGGGGGAAAAAAAGGACACATCAAGTTATGGGTCACGTACGAACGTTATACTTTTCACAGTTATTATTAATTTCAGTGAACTGTACAATCGGTGTTTGCATTGAATCACGCTGTGCTCGGCTGCACGCCTATAGCCATTGCTAGTCGGCTTAAATTGTTTTTCCCCAGCCGATCGTCGGGACCGAGCGCAAACCGAAAACCTTCGAACGTTCTGCAGTATGGTACAATCGACCGAGCGGATATCAGCTGAGTTACGATCATGTTCTACAACGTCACTGATTTACGATTTTCTTTAACGGTCAGAGATTTATTTCGGAATAATTCAATTAATATAGATCTGGGAGGGAAAATGTATGAAAGTTTTGAAAGGTACAACATTTCGTACGAAACATCCTGACAGCACGTCTGAACATAACTCAATGCGAATAGCCAAAACATTGCAGGTGGACTCCAAGTGTTTTCATAGTTCATCTACAACATCATATAATTACTATTTCGTTCGATAAAAGCTAATACACGTATATTGCACGCAATAATATATTTTAGATTGTAATTGATAAAATAATATTTTGACATTTTATCCAAAAGGAAAAACACAAAAGGTATATATTATTAAAAGTATTATTAAATGTATAAGCACAAAATCAAAAATTCCTTGTATATTTTATCTAAATAAATATCAAAAAACTGTACTGTAAAGTTTCTCGATTTTCATTCGTATAAACATGGTTTTGAAAAGCTCAGACGTCGAATGAATGTCGTCCAGTGTGTTATCATTAGATGAAACTTTAAGTGCGGTAACGCGTGATGCCTCACTTTTATTGTAAACAGTTTTTAAGGTTTACACTCGCCGTATAGACGTGTACTCGTTGACAATCCTGGCAATCCGAGAAAACGGATAATCAACAATAACCGGTGATTAACGAAATCCTCTGCAACGGTAAAGTGTAACCATGTGATTTATACTTTTCCGTTCGTCATATGCTGCGAACAACTTATTAATCGGATGCAAGAACGCCGAACAAAGGTCACGAAATATTTTAGATAACCCTAAAGCGGTCGCATATATAGCATAGATTATCGTGCGTGTAGGACTGTGGTCTGTGGGTGCTTTTGTACGTGATTCGTCCTCGGACTCTTAAGTCTGTCGCATGAGGCGCAACTGATTCGTCGTAATGAGTTCACTCGAGTGCATCGACACAGACCACAGTGCCGAAAAAGTCTTTAAATCGAATTAATCCCAATTTAATGCGAATAACCGTCCTAGTGGATGAACGAGTAATCTTCGATGTAAATATAACTAAAAAAAAAAAAAATACCTACGATGGCTAATTTGTAAATCTGTTAGCTGTTCCGTAGAACGGACGAATCTCGAATCAAATCCACTTGCCTGTACCTAAATTTACATTTATCTCGTCGGAATTAAAAAATATAGATGAAATGGTATTGAAATTTATTTACAACAAAATGAAAGTTTCCTATATATATCAATTTTCAAACTGAAAACCGTGTTGATATTATTATATATTTTTACAATAAAAGTTTTTAACTTTTTTTTTTTTATTCTTTAAAATTGTAGAAAATTTACCGAAGTTTTTTAAAAAAAATTTACTTTCAATTTTCTTGAAAACGAAAACTTTTAAAAAAGCTATAATTTAAATGTTTTAATATTTTTAATGACAGTTAAAAAACAGAAATATATATATTTAATTTTCTTGCGGTCTTCGTCGAATTTCGTTCATTCACCAAACGCATCGCAGTCTCGACGAACCATCTCGTCGTTAAATATTTTTTTCTTATTGTTCAGATGATTCGAAGAAAAACAAAATGTCATTATAGAAAAACTTATGCACGGGTTTTATCGAGTGACAACGGAATCATCCACGAGTGTTACTGTGGTGTGGCGTGCAGACGAATCGAATGACCCGAAGACACAGCCGAATCAAATTATAAATATTTTATATTTTATATGACACACACGTGATGTTCGCTATTAACGGCTGCAGTCTCAGAATACTGATTTCTTGACGAAATCGAATTTCTATTTTTTATTTACCTTAACGAATGTTATACCCGCCGTGTTATGGATAAATATAATATTATTAGACTAAACATGTATAATATATATAACATAAAACCGATCGATTGTTGACCCTAAATAACAGGCAAATATCGTCGTTGGACACGGTAGTCGTTCCAGGTCACAAGTCGACGTTTTTTTTTTTTTTTTTTTTATCCATCAAAAGCTAGAGTCGGTATCTTGTGTACAAACATAACAACACGTCATGTTAGCGAATGGTTACATTTATAATACCTGTGGTGAGTATAAAAATAGCATGTTTAAAAAAAAAAAAACTAAAAAAGCATAAGCCAAATTAAAATCTATATATAATTTTAATTTTACGTACAGTTTCATGCAGTTTTCGAATTATGATCAGTTATCCTTAACATGACATGTGAGGAGCAAAAGAGTATCAATACTATTAAATGTATTATAATCAGGGCTCGGAACTTATAGCACTTAAAATCATTAAAATAAGCGCTTTAAAAAGCACTTAAAAACCTCATTATAAACACTCAAATAAATATTTAAAAAACTTAAATTTAAACAAAAATATTTAATTAAAAAAAAAAAAATAAGAAAATCTGCAAAAATTTCTAAATTTTCTTTTTACATGAACACAATTAATTAATAGCCATATTTTGAAACTGTGTTGAATATAAAATTAAAGATTACAAAAAATATTAAAACAAAAAAAATGTAATCTTTATTATATTTTTTTAATTAAAAAATCAAAAAAATAAATAAATAAATAAATCTTTATATAATAAAAAAAGTTTAACTTTGACTTTCGAGACATTTTGCCTTATTGTCTATGGACTTTCCAAAGTGTTTTATGAAAAATAAAATTTAAACGATATTTATAAATAGTTAAAAATGAATCTGTGGGATGTCAGTGGCCTACGTCATCGTTTATAATTAAGCAGAGATATGCAAAAAAATAAAAAATAATCAGAAAAACAGGAAATAAGCATTTTTTTTTAAAAAATCGTCAAAAAAAAAGCTCTTTTAAATTTCATAATTGAACGTGTTATAACATGATATACACATCCATAACTATCTGCTACATTTCATGTCAAATAATAAAAATAAACAAATGCTCTAAGTCCTGAGCCCTGATTATAATGCATGTACGTAATGACCGAAATAAACGCTCTCACGTTAAGCACAATATTATTAAATTATTTTGTATGGTTGAATTGGCCGAACTTTTCGTTGATATGTTATTTATATTATATTCTCAATTTTCAATTAAGAATAGAAATGATATTAAGTACTACATAGTATTATCTATTATTATTTATGAGTCAATTTATTAAGAAGAAAAACGATCAACAGTGTTACTACAAACAAACAAAAACAAAAATTTGTTAGTATCAAATAGTTACATAGTTATAATTTTTAATATACTCTTATATAATATAGATTGGTTTAAAAAAAAAAAAATCTATGTATTAAACCACTCAGAATAATCCATATTCACTCAATGTTTGACCTTTGATATTATAATATTATTATCATTGTAACAACTACCAATTTAGTTAAATAATAATTATATACAACAGATCTATAGTTGGTAACTACTTAATGATAATTATGTCAATTATAAATAGTCTAACTATCAAACATAGATATTTGATTTAAGACTTTTTAAATTAATTACAATTTTTTTTTTAACATAATTTAGTTGTATTTATCAAACGATAAAATTAATTAATATGTAATCGATACGGATAATCCTGAACTTCTGTGCGGTTAGTTCTAAAAATACTACGAGTAATATTAGGATTTATTTTAAAGTACGTGAAGATTCATCACGAAAGAAAGTATAAGTTGAAATGTAATTCGGAAAGAAATAAATTGACTTCTATCGACCTTCATACGACTTACTTCTCACGCCTGTCCGCTGTTAATCACTGAATTAATTAATAAATATTAACTTAGACTCCAAAACCTAAACCGATGGCTAACGTAGATACTATAAAAAACTTCTACAAATGTACGTGTAAGTTAATTTATATTGATTGCAAGTGAGAAGTAAACGAATAGTAGTAAGCAATTGATTTTGTAACATAATTAAGTATTTTCTTTTTTTTTTTTTTAGTCGTAAAAAATGTTTAAGAAGAATCTCGGCATATTGCAAACTCAAACGTAGTACCATAAATTGTATAAATAATTCAGATCATGTTGTATGCGGCATTATTATGATAACTTTAATATGAGTTCAGTAAAATAAACAAAAAAGTAAAGCACCAAGTCTGAGTATTTTCATTGGTCATTATATTCCTATTATTTTTAAACATATTCTAAATTAATGATAAATGGTTGTTGGTGTGTGCATAGGGGATGTAGAAAATCGAGATGAGTGAAGGTTGAAGATAAGGGTAAGTGACCCTAAATAGTTGGCAAAAAGGTGAAGTAGAAGAAGAAGATTATAAATGATAAACTATCATTACCGAAAAATAATTCTTAAAGGTCGAATATACAATAAGTTATACCTACTTAATAATATTTATATTACACAAAAATTGACTATCCAACATTTCCAAATCACATCATACAATTTTAAAGTTTATCGTCTATACTCTATATTCTATTTTATTGATATTATAGTCATTATCTGGGATTGAACATCGTTGTTTGTACCGACCTAAAAAAAAAAAGGTAATTTAAAAAGTTAAATTAATTTTTTTTTTTTTGCTTTCTATATTCTGGCCCGCCAAATTATAATTTTCTAAAAATTGGCTCTCTAGTAACTCAAAGTTATCCATCCCTGTTCTATGACAATCGAAATATACCGTAATTAAAATATTTGAATTTGTTGAACTTGTATGATATTTTAATATCAAATTATTGTTTCTTTTATGCATTTTGGTGCAGATTTACTGTTTTATTTAAATTTTAGTGCATATACAGCTCAGATGACTAAAACAGCTAAGTATTAATATATTATATTATATGATACTGTAATGATTGAGATATTATTAATTCAGTATTATACTGATCCATCGTCTCGAGCAAAATACTTTTTCTGATTCGGCTAGAAGGAATATATTTGAAAAAAAACCGTGTTGAATATTTATATAAAATGTATGAATGTATATTAAAAACTAGATATGAGAATACTTTTCAAATATTCATAAAAAAAAATGTAAAACATGTTACACGAAACATTTTTCCTCTGGTAAATAATAACAATATGAATAATATATTTTAATATTTTTATACTAGATTTAAAATTTATAAAAAGTTGAATTGATCATCATTATTCATGAAGTATGATGTACCTATATATTATTAATTGCGAATAAATATCGAAAGAAGTATAAAAACTTAAACATAATTTTATACAGAGTTAAGAGAATTTATATCTAAAATATTTTTATACATTCGTACAAACAGTTCAATGTTTTGGTAAAAATATTCTTAAGTATTCATGAAAACGTAATCGATCTTTACAGTTTCACGTTGTAAAGATAATTTTTAACGTCTACGTTTGATCAACAATCTATTTTGCTCTGAACCTTATTCTATACCATGTATAGGACTCGAAAGATAAGCGGACACCAATTAATAATTATAATATAAACATTATTGTACATCAGTAGTCAATTATTATGTTACATAGGGTAAATACTCAGCCTCTTAAATAAAGAAAGCAAAATAGAATTTAATTATGAACTATTTGTTTTATAATTTACCGAATTATGAATATGTCGTATTAGATAATAATTTAGTCATATCATAAATATTTGACTATTATTTATTTATTTAGATGTTTTCCTTTTAAAACTAATCATAACTACTCATCTCATTCTGATGGCCTGAATTTTAGTGACCTAAAACCATATGTATTGAGAATGTTCGACTAAAATATTTTACAGTCCTAATTAGAAGTTAATGCACATATTGAATTGAAAAATGTTAAACAATTATTTTGAACACCACATTGAAAACTTTTGAACTTAAAAATACGTCAACATTTCAATTAAATTATTTGAATACTCAGCTTGCTGTTCAGGGTTCAATATTTATGAGGACCAAATTTAGTTTTGTGATGAAAAAATCCTCGTATTACTTCGCTTATTGAATAATGTCAGAATCAGAAAATCACCACGGAAGCATTGCTGTAACTCAGTATTGACGTATAGCTATTAAAGCGAGATACTATATAACAGAATCGTGGGAACCGAAGAATTTATATTTATTTTATAATATCCTACGAGGACCGATTAGGAGTCAAGAGTTAAGGATGTCGGGACTCCCGTTGCTTGCTTACATTGATCGAGCCACTCATATAACCGTACCAGCAGTGGTACGACTTGGTCCACTTTGTACGTGTCACGTGGGCACCTACTTAAAATTCACTTTAAAAAAAAAAAAAAAAGTACTAAATACCAAGCATTTGGGCCGCGCAAGCCTGTGTATGCTATTAATATTATGGTTATGCACTTACATGGTGCTATCAACTTCGTGTTTTTCCGTTTCAAATCGAAAACTCGGTTATCCTTACTGAATGTCGCAGAATCGCAAGACGCCCGACTTGAACGGTCTACTCCGATCCAACGCCGCGGTAAACAGAAGAGTTTACAACGGTCGCGTTATCGAGAACATTGTCATTCCGTAAGCGTTTAGAGCGGCATTCCAAATTATTGCCGTGTTTATGGTACAATGTTATGTTATTTATGCGTTAATTGCCATTATCGCACACCTAATGATTATAATCGCTTGTACCAGTTATAGCGATTCTTGATCTCCCCATATTAACAACTCGATGACAATTATACTATTATACATAATGATACCCAATTAGTCTAATATTTTAGGCACTTGTGTAATGTGCACTTTTATATAATTTTATTAGTACCTATTACTAGTCGATTACTGTATTTATTACACGGTTCGTAATATACGCTGCAATTAAACTATTAAATTGAATAATTATTTTTCGGTGTGTATAATAAGCTATTGTGATGTATAGTTGCTCGTAATAGGTAGGTTTACCTACTGCCAACCTACCAAAGGTAAACATACAGTGTTCATAGGCAAGTACGTAAACGAAACGTGGCGTGTTAAGGATCCTCGAATCCGGGGCGCGATGAGCATGATTATCATTTGGCCATCATCTAGTTCGAACTAAAGAACTTATATAAGTACGCGTTTTGTAAACGAATACTTATTCAACTGCAAATTGGGTTTTGGCTGATGGTCTTATAGCGCTAGTGTATGGTATATTATTTGAACACGAGCACGGTTGGACGAGTAAAGACAGAAGAACGGAACTGCTACGATTGTTGTTCGGCATATAATACGATGCGCGTGGAACTGTACGAAAACTATGATGTGAAAATCGATAATTTAATTCGTTTTCATTATAAAAGTTATAACATGTGAAAACAATTGGAAATAATTATGATCTGCGCTGTATCAATATTATTTATTTAATATTATTTTGATTTGTTGTTTTATCAAACACGATATTTGCAGAATATCGGCTATGGTCGATTATTATATGTAGATATATATAATACAATTTGTTGCATATACTTTTTAGCGATAAGCATCTGCGCTACTCTTTGTAGTGTTGTTTACTTTGTTATTTTATACTTTTTTTAACGTTGTTCTGTGAAAATATTTTATAAATAATTATTATAATAATTTAAAATAATCTTTTAAATTTGAAAACCGTCATCGACATATTCTAGTAGTTTTCTAATGAGTTATCTTTATACACACAACTGCTGTCATCACGGTTACAGTAAACCAAATAAATTATAAGTTATCGAAATACTTAACTATTTAAAGTGAGGGTATAATAAGCAAGTCAATATTTTATACTCCTTTTGTTTGATTTTACTTCAAACGTTACAGGAATCACATTTAGTCTATATTTACATTGGAAAAAAATATTTAGTTTCGACCCGGACTATCTGACTAACACACACACACACACACACAAACACCATCCATCTGTATGCACGTTATGCTCGTATACATGAATATTAATATAGCGTAATGATACGGTAGCGACTTCTGAGGACTCTTAAGCGATCAGCACTATGCAAAGTATATTTACAAGGCCCACGCCAAACGAATTTTTAAACGCTAAATAGTATGGCCGACGAACGCATGACAATCGTGCCTGAAGAGACACATTTAAACCGTCCCTCGGCATGCAAACATTTTGCTTTGAAAATATAAACTCAAAACGATTATTCCAAAAATATATAGAACACAATATTGTTAACACCCTTCTAATAATACAAATTATACGTACATACAAATAATATACCTTGTATTCTATATTGTGTTCATTTAATAATAAAAAAATCTTTTAAATCAAAAAAAAAAATAATAATAATAATAATAATAACACATTTGTTTACGGCCTCGTTTTGATTACTGGTTTGTTTGAAAAAATATTTATTTGACCCTAATTTAAATAAAAACTGAATTTATTATTTGATTTTTATACACATTCACTATACTTAAGCTTGTTGACTTGTAATATTACCAGTAATGATAAGTAGCCAAATAAGCACC
Source organism: Sipha maydis (assembly GCA_034509805.1). Classification (NCBI taxonomy): domain Eukaryota; kingdom Metazoa; phylum Arthropoda; class Insecta; order Hemiptera; family Aphididae; genus Sipha; species Sipha maydis. Next base: position 581 of record JASXSY010000738.1, on the reverse strand, counting down.
GTTTAATGTTTCTTTTCAATAAAACCGTAAACCCGTGGTTTTGACGTGTATACGTGAACGAATAGGCGAAAAGTTGAAATCAACTTTTATTACGGAGTTTATGTAAAGTGTTGAGAATTAGTATGCATGTTGATCTATATCATTATATGAAATATTCAGTATGCACATTTTTAAGTCAAGTCAGCAATATCGTTATACTAAAATGCTTCGTCGACCTACTGCGTGTTATACATATTACTTCGGGCATTTCGGTTTCACGTAGCTAGAAGTAACTGAGAAGTGTTATTCCTAACCGGCTATTTGAAATGCACGGGTAACGAGTTTAACATCATATTATGGATTTGACATAATTGAATTACTAACGTATATAATTAAGTCTGCAACATTTGCACTTCAGCGTAACAAAAAAAAATAATACGAAACGTATCTCGAACGTCATAATAATAGGATAACGATTATTGCACGTATCCCTCAATTCTGGATAAAAATATCGTGATGAACCAATGGGTTCTTATAAATAAGTAAATTTCTGATTCGTAATCTTCTTGGAAACCGTTCGCCTCGCCGCGGGCCACGACATT